>JAHWFO010080554.1:595602-661368 GCA_023313115.1 Rhysida immarginata | reverse complement strand
AAATGCCAATATTTTTTTATGAAAACAAATGAAGTACAGACACTGATGTGGCAAATTGTTTCTTTTTATTATTATTATTATTATTATTATTATTATTATTATTATTATTATTATTATTTCTTATCTTTCTTTTTCCTAATTTCAATTCAAACATAATGGGTTAACTTAACTGAAAAGGATGTGTCACTTATCAAATCGGAAAATAAATCCTGGAAATGTAAATCCTGTATATCTCAAATGAGAAATAGTTTGTCCACGAGGAGCGAATTATTAAATGTTACGCTTTCAATTGAAGAAATGTGTGAACTGATTAAGTCATTAAGTTCAGAAATAAAGATATTGGAAAGTCACCGAATTTAGCTCATGAAAAATTAGATGATAATAAAGAAATTTTAAAGAAGCAAGAGGCATTAATTAATAAATGTATGAAATCTATTGAAGATTTAAAAGCTGAAAATATTAATTTAAAGAAACAAAATTCTGATCTGACGATGAGACTTGTGGATTCTGAGCAGTATTCCAGAATAAACATTTTGGAGATTCATGGAGTACCTGTTCTACCATCAGAGAATTCATATTCAATAATTAAAGAAATTGGACATATGTTACGGGTTGATATTAGAGATGAAGATATTGATGCGTGTCACCGATTACGAATTCACTCAGAAGCAGAAATCCCGCCATTAATTGTAAAATTCACAAGAAATGTTTTAAAGAGGAACTGTTGCGTAGAAAGAGAATTAAAAGAAATTTTAATACTCTTGATCTAGTGTATTCTTATAACAATCCGATTTACATTAATGAAAGCTTATGTCCTGAAGAGAAGAAATTATTCTTCAAAGCAAGAGAAATCAAGCGGATGAAGAAGATTAAACATTTGTGGACTCGCAATGGAAAAATATTCATGAGAAAAGATGACCAGTCACATATATTTCAAATAATCAATATGGAAGACTTTAACAAAATATAATAATTTTGATATGTTTTCTTCTCACAAAGAACTTGATATTTACTATCAAAATGTTCGTGGGCTGCGTACCAAAACTCAACTGTTGTATTTAAATATATTATCAAATAACTATGACATTAAATGCTTATCTGAAACTTCACCTAACGATGGTATATTTAATTCTGAAATGTTTGATGATAGGTATGTAGTTTACAGAAAAGACAGAAATGATAATACGAAAAAATCTGGTGGTGGTGTGTTAATTGCTATTAAAAAATCATTAAATTCTCAAAGATTATTATTTTTAGAGAGCGATATAGAATCTCTATAGGTTAAATTGATTTATAATAATAAAAAGTATATTTTTAACACAGTCTATATTCCTCCAAATCATAATCTGAGATATTATCAAGAACTGTTTAATAAAGTTGAAGACTATATTGATATATTTCATGATAGCGCAATAATTATACTTGGTGATTTTAATCTTCCAGAGATCACAGATAATTCGTTCGATTTAATAAATGGATCCAATAAAGCTAGAGAGTTGCATAGATTTATTAATTTATTTAATCTTAAAATGTTTAATAATGTAAAAAATTTTAACAATAGAACGCTTGATTTAGTTATTTCAAACATAGATAATATAATTGTTGACGAGGTGATTGATTCCCTAGGTTCAAAAGATCTTCAGCATCCTGCATTGAATATTTTAATTCAGTCGTATAAATCTATAATGGTGAAAGATATTTCTGAATCCCGTTACAATTATAAAAAAGCCGATTTTTTAAAATTATACCAATTATTAAAAAATTGCAGTTGGGATGATTTAATCGTTTGTGAAAATGTAAATACTGCGGTTGATCTATTTTATAATAAGATTTTTTCAGCACTTGATGAATGTGTTCCAAAAGTTAAATCTTATAAACGAAAATATCCTATTTGGTTTAGTAATTCAATAATTAAAAATCAAAAGGTTAACGAAAAAATTAGGAAGAAAAAACATGAATCAGAATATTGGTTAAATAAATTTAAGGAAATTAGAAAACAGATTAAAAAAGATATTAAGTTGGCATTTGACTCATATGTAACTTGTATAAAATCAAATATAACTGACAATATAATAACTTCTGGAATTTTATAAAGGCCAAGAAGAAACAAAACACATTAGGAACGCAAATGAATTTTGACAATGCAATTCTGTGTAAGTGTCAGGATATTGCCAATTGTTTTGCGGATTACTTTAGATCAGTTTACTCACAAAATCCTGCTCAGTATTGTATTGATCGTAATGCCGCAGCCTCCCCCCCCCTATGATCTCAAATGATTTATGTATTAAAGAAATCTCCAAGGCCGATATTAAACTTGCTATTATAACATTGAAGCCCAAGAGATCATCTGGGCCTGATGGAATACCACCGTATCTGTTTAAGGGTTGCAAAGTTCTTTTCACAGAACCATTATATATAATTTATAATCTTATTATTAAAACTAGTACTTTCCCCGACTAAAGTAACTCCAATTTTTAAATCTGGTGATTCCAATCTAATTAGCAATTACAGGCCGGTGGCCATTTTATCAACTCCATCAAAAATATTTCAAATCACACTTTACAAATTTATATTCAAACATGTTCAAACATTTCTTGGATTTATGCCTAATAGATCAACTGTAACAAACTTATGTAACTTTAATCATTATGTTTCTAGTGAGCTGGATAATAGACTTCAAGTTGATGTTATATACACTGATTTTCAGAAAGCATTCGATAAAGTTGATCATGATAAAGTAATTGCAAAATTATCCTTATACAGTTTTTCTGAATCTATGTTATCTTTGATAGCATCTTATTTAAAACAGAGATCTCAACTTGTACTGTACAAAAATTGTTCATCATATAAATTCCCTGTATATTCTGGAGTACCACAAGGATCAATCTTAGGTCTTTTATTATTTCTTTTATTCATTAATGACGTTTCGGCTACTATCCAGTTTTCCAAAATTTTGTTATTTGCGGATGATCTCAAAATTTTTAGTTCTATTAAATCTACCTCCGATTGTGATAATCTTCAAAATAATTTGTATACCTTAAATAAATGGAGTAAAGAAAATAATCTCTCATTTAATACATCTAAATGTGAAGTAATGACCTTTTCTAGGCTCAAGAAAAGCATTGTTTTTAATTACAGGATTGATGGAACAATATTACAATATGTTAACAAAAAAACTGATCTTGGTGTTACTTTTAGTAAAGATTTACATTTTGCAAACCATATTAATAACGTTGTTAGCATTGCGCATAGAAATCTTGGATTTGTAATTCGTAACTCATATCAATTTAATAATTTAAGAGTGTTGCTTATTTTATATAACGCATTTGTAAGATCTAAGCTTGAATATGCATCAATTATATGGAGTCCATATACTACCAAATATATTAAACTTGTTGAGGCTGTTCAAGCTAAATTCCTAAGATATTTATATTACAGAATTTTTCGATATTTCCCTACATTTATTTCTTATGAATCATTGCTTCACTCATTTAAAATCTATACTCTTTCACATAGAAGGAATTGTCAGTTGGTCGTATTTTTATACAAACAACTACATAATGAAATTGATGATCCTAATATAAGAGAAAAAATAAGTTTTTATGTTCCTAATATTTCTCCGAACATGTTTCGTAATTTATTCTTTATTCCAAGGGTTAATACGGACTCGCACAAAAATTCGCCAATACGTGGAATGTTGTCTTTTTACAATAAAAGACACCCTCTACCGATTGATATTTTTAGTATGAGTCAAAATCAATTTGTAACTTCTTGTAATAACTTCTTACCACTTGTTTGTCAATAGCTTTCATCAATATTTTCTTTTTTTTTATAAAATAATCAGTTTTTATTCATTTAATATTGTTTATGTTACTTCATTTATGTAACTACTCTTGTTTTTGATTTTCAAATTGCAAATGTGAATTGCAAGTTTTGAAATAATTGTAAAAACTTTCGAACTGTAATTGCAATTCTTAGTGAACATAGTAATTGGGGAAACCTGTTATGTTCACAGTAAATAAATAAATAAATAAATAAATAAATAAATAAATAAATAAATAAATAAATAAAACTCTCATGACGAACAATGCAAGGAAAAGTTCGTGCAATATAGAATTCCTGTTACTCAGGCTTATATTAGATAAGAGAGTTCTTAGTAATTAACAATTTGTTGAAAATCTTAAAAAATATCAGTAACTGGAGATAATGAAGAGTGAGCGAACTATTGAGAAAATGTGGAAAGACGACAGAGGAAGCAATATTTTAGCTCCGTGCTGTATAAAGCAAATGGTAATTACAAGAATCCGCGACTGGTAGACTACATAAAGTGATGAACGGCCAAGTTTTGCTTCAAGACATCGAGAGAAAAAAGGGAATTGCAAAAACATAAAGTGTACAATTGAAGTAAGATTACGTAATGTAATAATTTATTTAAACCAATTGGGAATTATAAATAAATTTTTTTATTTATTTAATTTATAATAGAGGGATCGTTCTATTTATCTACAAGTGTAATTATCCCAGACAACGCCGGGAACCTTTGCTAGTCTATCTACATATATAAAGAAGGATGTTTGTTTGTAAGTTTGTTTGTGGGTTTACTTGTTTTTTATACAAATCTACAGTTTTATTCCGATGTTGATGAAATTTTGCATACTTGATCTTCAAAGCATGAGGAAGGTCACTGTTTCGGAAAAATTTTAATTATTGATAAAAAGTCGATATTCATGATTATGGCAGAGCATATTAATGAGAAATATCTCATGATCAACAATGCAAAAAAAATTTGTGCATCAATAGTTATCAACAATGGTGTCAACACGCAATTCACGATTATAATGAGCACAAAATGATGATGAAATAATAAAGCAATCTTTTCCAAGAATTATAACAATGAATATAAAATGATGATGCAACTAGGATAAGTTTTAATTTGTAACAATGCATACAATTCCTGTTATTCAGGTTTTTTCCTAGAAAAGATGAGTTCTTAGTACTTTAAAATTTCTTGCAAATCTTTAAATATGCTCAGTAACTGGAGATAATGAAAAGTTAGCAAACTATTGAGAAAGAGTAAAAAGAAGACAGAGGAAGCACTCCTTTAGCTCCGTGCTGTTTTGAACAAATGGGAAGATAGTAAATAGAAAAATTGGCGACCGCTACATTACACAGAGTGATAAATGGCCAAGTTTTGCTTCAATTCATTGAGAGAGGAGTGTAAATTGCAACAACATCAAGTGTACATCTGAGGTAAGATTGCGTGATTAAAAAATTATTTGAGAGTTCTATCCTTTAAAAATTTTTTGAATTTAAATTAAGAATTTTTACTGTATTAATTCTAAGCATTTTCATGTGTTTATTTTTAAGATATGTCAAAATTTATTTTTATTTTTGGAGACTGTTTTGTTTACCTACAAGTGTAATTATCCCGGGCAAAGCTGTGTACGTTTGCAGGTCTATCTATCTATCTATATAAACAAAGAAAATTGTTTGTTTGTGGGTTTGTTCGTGGGTTTTTTTGGGGGTTGTTTTTATAGAAATTTACAGTTTTCTTTTGAAGCATGAGGAAGGTCACTGTTTTCCTCAGATTTCGGAAAAATATTAAATATCGATATAAAAATCGATATTCTTGATTATAGCAAGGCATATTAATGAGAAATATCTCATGACCAACAATGCAAGGCAAAGTTTATACAACAATATACCGGGTGGGCAAGAATAAACGTAAGGTGTTCAGAGCTCGCTAGCGAGAATTCTAGTAGGCCAAATGCAGTACATTTTTTTGGATATACTTAGTGGAACACGCAGTTTCGATTTCTGCAAAAAAAAAGAACCAAAAAGAAAACAATAATTACATTTGCATAAGCGCGTTCCGTGTTGAGCAATCATGACAATAAAAAAGAAGGCTGAGGATTTCCCATCATTCCCTGACGTCGACGCTTAATCTGCCTGAACGGGCGTTATTAGTTAAGTTGTTTTGTAAGAAGAGCGACAATGCAAGTGCAGCCCTTTGTGAATTCCAACGATTGAAAACGTTACGAAGAGGACCGATGAGCATAAATAACTTACGGAAAATGATTGAACGATTTGAATCTACCTGAACTTTTGGAGTGCAACCAGGCCGGGGACGCAAACGAATCAGGCAGCAACACGTTGAAGAAGTTGCAACTGCATGAACAACAATGCAAGCAAAGTTTTTGGAACAATAGGCCCGTCGTGTTCGCATCAACAATAGTTTCAATGCGCAATGCACTAATAACAATGTCCACAAAATTATTCAAAGAATTTTAACAATACATAAAATGATGATTCAATGACAGAACATTCGTTTCTAAGAATTATTTAAAATGAACAGGATATGGATATAATAAACGATATAGATAGGGCTTCTCGATGAGGCAAAGGAGGTACACGCGTCTTTATTCAGCTCCCTAATAAGCGTTCAGACGATTGGGAAATGTGTGTATGTTTCTTTGTGTATTTGTGTGTGTTTACGTACAAGCGTAATTACCCTAGGCAATGCTGGGTCCTCTGCTGGTCTATCTATATAAGTAAAAAAGGATGTTTGTATGTTTGTTTGTTTGTGGGTTTGTTTGTTTGTTTGTTTTATTATACATGAGGAAAGTCATTGTTAGCCTCAGATTTCGAAAAAATAATAATTTTTGAAAAAATTCAATATCCATGTTTATGGCAGGGCATATTCAGGAGAAATATCTCATAACCAACAATGCAAGACAAACGTTTGCAACCATGGTATCAACACGCAATTAACAAACACTCTACACGGACCAACAATATATATCTCATGACTAACAATGCAAATAAAAGTTTGTGCAACAATAGGGTCAACATGCAACGCATCAACAACATGCAAGGATCAACAATATATGTTTCATGACCAACAATGCAAGGCAAAGTTTGTGCAATATAGAATTCAATGCATAGAATTCCTGTTATTCAGGCTTTTCTTAAAAAAGACAATTCTTAGTACTTATCAATTTCGTGAAAATCTTTAAAAATGTTCAGTAACTGGACATAATGAGTTAGCAAACTATTGATAAACAGTGAAAGACGATAGAGGTAGCAGTCCATTAGCTCCGTACTGTATTCAGCAAATTGTAAGCAAGAATAGAAGAACAGGCGGCTACCAGACTACACAAAGTGATGAATGGCTAAATTTTGCTTCAAAATATCGAAAGAAGAAAGGAAATTGCAGCGACATCAAGTGTACATCTAAAGTAAGATTACGTGAGTAAAAAATCATTTAAACTAGAAGGCATCTTTGGAGAGGTCTATCAATTGAGACCATTTGAAATTTTCTTTCGGTAAATCAAGTCCTGGTATATCACTTAGAATGGATTTTATTTAGGAAAACTCAGATTTCTTAAGTAAAAATAGAGATAATTTTGTTTGTAATAATTCTTCTATTTTTTTATATATTTAATTTTTTTCTACTGTTTTGCAGACAGTGATTGTTGAGTATATATTGTTTTAATAAATAATAATTAAAAAATCTCCATGTTCCTTGCGAAAAATTTTCGTGATTACGAAGATGTGTGTCCCACTATTGTTGATGTTCTTTCCGTGGTTACTGTTTATTTTTATTTCAGACAGACCACTTTCAGCTTCTGGCTTGACCAGTCGTCCCTCCTACTTTTTATTATTATTTAAAAGTTATTATTTAACCAATTGGGAGTTATAATTTAGATTTTTGAGACATTTCTGTTCATCTACATGTGTAGTTATCCTGGGCAAAGCCATATACTTTTGCTAGTCTTTCTTTTATAAGTATAAAGAAGGATGTTTGTTTGTTTGTTTGTTTGTTTATATAAATCTAAAGTTTTATTACGATCATGGTGAAATTTTGCACAGTTGATCTTCAAAGCATGAGGAAGGTTACTGTCTACATCAGATTTCGGAAAAATAATAAATATCGAAATAAAATCTATATTCATGGTTATGGCAAGGCATATGAATGAGAAATATCTCATGACCAATAATAGAAGGCAATATATGCACAACAAAAGTTATCAACAATGGTATGAGCACGAAGTTCACAAACACTCTGCCTGAACCAACAATATATTTGTCATGACCAACTATGCAAGCAATTTTTGAACAACAGTTGGAATGAATGCTCCAACACTATGCAAAGATCAACAATATATATCTCATAACCAACAATGCAAGGAAATAATGAAGAATTAGCAGACTATTGAGAAAGAGTGGAAAAATGAAAGAGGAAGCACACCTTTAACTCAGTGCCTTATTAAGCAAATTGGAAGCAAGTAAATAGAAGAATTGGCGATCGCTAGACTACAACAAGTGATGAATAGCCAAGTTTTGCTTCAACACATCGAGAGAAGAGTGGAAATTGCAACAACATCAAGTGTACTTCTGAAGTAAGATTACGTGAGTAAGAAATTGGTAGAGAGGTCTATCTATTGTGAGGCTTTAAAATTTTTTTTCGAATTTTAATTATGAATTTTTACTGTATTAATTCTAAGCATTTTCATGTGTTTATGTTTAAAATATTTACAAAACTAAATTTAATTTTTTGAGATTGTTTTTTTTGCCTATAAGTGTAATTATCCTGGACAAATAAATAAATAATAGTTTGGAAATTATTGGTCCGAGATGAAAATAAATTATCCAGGCATCGGAAATATCAGAACAACGGGAGGTAGGAAATTGTTGAACTGCTGACAACCAATTTGGGTTATTTAGGTTCTTGAGATTGTTCTGCTTACCTTCAACTGTATTGTATCTATGCTGGGCAACTCCTTGTGTGTTATCTAGTTGAACTTAAAAAAGACGCCCAGTAGTTGGCGCAAAATATTCTGGAAAGTTCCAGCAGAAGATTTATTCAACTTATTTTTTAATGTTACATATTGTGTAAAGGCACAAATAATATACATGTTTTTGAATATCTATACAAAGTAAAATTAACATTTTATTTAATTTATCTTTATAAAATACATTAAAGTTTATCACTATCTAATGTTATTGTTCCCAGTATATCCAATAAATTTTTTCCAAGAATTTATGAGTGTATGTATATTCCTGTATATCTAGGCCTGCTTCTACGCTTTCAGTCCCAGCATACTTTCCTTCTATGGAGTAATATATGGCAGACCCATCCTCAGTCAGAATTAAAAGTTCGTTTGATCTTTCCAATGTAGTTACATTAAACATTTGCCAAAAGAATGTATTATTAACATGTTCAAACCTAATACAGAAATTTCCAGTCATTACCATCTTAGCAATCCATTTACCAGTCAATTTCTTCTTTATAATTTTCCAAACTGCTCGAACTTCAGTATGTGGTTGCACTATTATCTCAGTTGTTAGATGATACACTCTTTTGGAGGACTCAAACATTTGCTCTGATTTGTTTCCGGGCTGCAAGTAAAAAAAAATTTTAATAAATAAAGAAAACTACATCCTTTAATAAAGTATTTTTCATTAAAACAAAATTTTTAATTTATAGATATTTTCTGGAAAATTTGACTATTATATATAATGTGTGGGCAAGGCTAATATGGCTATTGTTATTATAAATAATATTCTTTTACCAAAACATTAGCAAAAATTTTTAACATTTTTCTAACAATTTAATAGTTAATGGAATTGATTTTCTGCATAAATGATTGAATATATGTTCTTACAAAATAGAACTTTTTGAAAATAAGAAACATAAATTAACAACGCCAAATATGTTTGAAAAATGTGAATTTTTGTATTTATTTTTTTGGGCATTGATTACATCAGTTTCTTAAATTATAATAAATCATCGATCTATATATAAAGAAGGATGTTTGTTTGTGGGTTTGTGAGTTTGCGGGTTGTGTGTATTGAATAAAAATTAACAGTTTTAATCCGATCTTGATGAATTTTTCCATACTTGACCTTCAAACCATGAGGAAGGTCATTGTTTACCTCAGATTTCGAAAAAATAAAAATTGTTGATAAAAATCGATATTCATGGTTATGGCAAGGATTATTAATGAGAAATATATCATGAAAAACAATGCAAGGAAAAGTTTGTGTAGCAATAGGTGTCAAAAATGGTGTCAACACGCAATGCACCAACACTATGCAAGGTTCAACAATATATTGCTCTGTGTTGTATTGATTGAGTTATAATTTAACCAATTGGGAGTTATAATTTACTTTTTTGAGATCTACCATAGGTGTAATTAACCCAGGCTATGCCAGGTACCTCTACTAGTGTTTCTGTATATATATAAAGAAGGATGTTTGTTTGTTTGTTTGTGTGTTTGTTGACATTTTTTACACAAATCTACAGTTTTATTACGATCTTGATTGAATTTCCCAAACATGAATTTTAAAGCATGAGGAATGTCAGAGTCTTCCTCAGATTTCCAAAAAATAATAATTGGGTCAACACGCAATGTATCAACAGTATGCAAGTATCAACTATATATGTCTCATGACCAACCATTAAAGGCAAAGTTTGTGCAATGTAGAATTCAATGCATAGAATTCCTGTTATTCAGGCTTTTCTTAGAAAAGAGAGTTCTTAGTCTTTAATACCAAACGTTAGAATAACTTATTGTTTGTAAGCTAAGAAGAAAAAAAAAGTTTTCAAAGACTTCTAAAGTTTAATGTAGTCTCTCTTTGTATTAAAAAGAAAAAAGAATTTTTAATATATCCTTTTTTGGAATGGAATGGGAATGATAAATTGTGACTGTTGTGGAATTTCTTGAAAATCTTCAAAAATGATCAGTAACTAGAGATAGTGTTAGTTAAGAGACTATTGACAAAGAGTGAAAGATGATAGAAGAAGCTTTCTTTTAGCTCCGTGTTGTATTAAGCAAATGGTAGGCCATTAAATAGAAGAATCGGCGACTGCTAGACTACACAAAGTGATGAATGGCTAAATTTTGCTTCAAAACTTCGAAAGAAGAAAGGAAATTGCAGCGACATCAAGTGTACATCTAAAGTAAAATTACGTGAGTAAAAATTATTTAGACTAGAAGGCATCTTTGGAGAGGTTAATCCATTGTGAGCCTTTAAAAAATTGAAGGTAAATCAAGGTCCGGTATATCACCTAGAATGGATTTTTTCAGTGAAGAGGTAAGTTCCTGTCTTTCAAATTTTTCTTAGAATGCATAGTCCCTTTGCTCTATATTGTAGTAATTGATTTATTATTTAACCAATTTTGAAGCTTAATTTAGCTGTCTGAGGTTGTTCTGTTTAATTACCTACAAGCGTAATTATCCCGGGCAACGCCGGTTACTATGCGAGTATTCTACATATATAAAGAAGGATGTTTGTGGTTTTGTGTGTATTGGTTAAAAATCTAGTTTCATTCCGACCATAAGTTTTCATATTTAACTCTCAAAGCTTAAGGAAGGTCACTGTCTACATCAGATTTCGTAAAAATAATAAACATCGATAAAAAAATCGATATTGACAGTTATACGAGATATTGAACTAACACGGCATTTTAATGAGAAATACCTCATGACAAACAATTCAAGTTTGTGCAATAAGGCTTATCAACATTGGTATCACCACGCAATTCACAAACATTCAACGGATCAACAATATATATCTCAGGACAAAGATTGCAAGGAAAAATTTCTGCAACAATAGGTATCAACACAGGTGACAAAATGTAACACCACTTGGCAAAGATAAACAATATATATCTCATCACCAACAATGCAAGTCAAAGTATGTGCAATACAAATAAGCTTAAATTTTTAACAATGCCTAGAATTTCTGATATTCCTAGATTATTTTTAGTAAAAAACAATTTCTTGAAAATCTTTAAAAATGATCAGTAACTGGAGATTTTTCGAGTCGCTTGGATATTACCAGGGAGGACATGAACATGATAGCTGAAGATCGCGTTCGCTGGAGATCCTCCATAGAGCTACTGCCCCCGCGACCGTAAGGGTTTGAAAGAAGGGTTTGAAAAGTAAGTAAGTAAGTAAGTAAGTAACTGGAGATACTGGTGAGTGGAAAGACGACAGAGGAAGCAATCCTTTATCTCCGTGCAGTATTAAGGAAATGGTAATTAGAAGATATGGCGACCTCTAGACTACACAAAAAGATGAATGGCCAAGTTCTGCTTCAAGACATCGAGAGAAGAAAGGGAATTGCAACTACATCAAGTATACATATAAAGTAAGATTACGCGAGTTAAAAATTAGCAGTAGCAGTGGGATCTTTAGAGAAGGTCATCTACTGTGAGCCCTTAAAAATTTTTTTTTTCGAATTTTCATTAAGAATTTTTACTGTGAAAATCTTAGTATGGCTTCTTCATGGGATTTTTATAATATTCATTTTGAGATTAATTTGGAAACTGAGATGATGATAATGCAATGTTTGAAAGTTCTTTTCCAAGAATTACTAATAATGAGCATAAAATGTTATGTAATAACAGAAGATTAATAAGGCAGCATCTATTGATGAGACAAAAGAGTCACGCGTCTATCCCTTGAAGTCCCAATCAAACTTCCAGACGACTGGCAAAAACTTGTGTCTAGAAAGAAAAGAGAAAGAACGAGTATTGATAAGAGAAACCCTGCAGCTAAAACAGAAAAAGCCATATAGACATTGAAACATCTGAACAACGGGAATTTCGACTAGATCAAGTTCGTATAGGAGCTTCCACGTCAAGGTCCAGAAAAACTTGAGTCTAAAGTATCTGGTGATGCTCCGCAGTGGTTAGGCAAGTGAAAAAGAGTTTATATAAATTTCCGGTATATCACTTAAAATTCCTGTTCTTCGGATTTTTCATAAAATGGATAGTTCCTTCACTAGGTGTCTTATTATTAAGTTATTATTTAAAGAATGTGGAATTATAACTTAACTTCATGAGATTGTTCTGGCTGCCTAACAGTGTAATTATCCCGTTCAATGCCCGGTTCTCTGCCAGTCTTCTTAATATATAACAACCAAAGGTGCCGGTATTGCCCGGGATAATTACACATGTACGTAAACAGAACAATCTCAATAAAATGAAAAAAATTATGCAATATCTTAAAAGTAAACACATGAAAATGTTAGAATTAATACAATAAAAATTCTTAATTTAAACGGATGGAACTCTCCAGCAATTTCTTACTGACGTAATCTTACTTCTGAAGTACACTTGATGTTGTTGTAATTTCCACTCTGCTCTCGATGTGTTGATGCAAAACTTGGCCATTCATCACTTTCTGTAGTCTAGCCATCGCCGATTCTTTTATTTCTTTGCTCCCATTTGCTGAATACAACACGGACCTAAAGGAGTGCTTCTACTGTCGTCTTTTCACTCTTTCTAAATAGTCTGCTAACTCTTCATTTTCTCCAGTTACTGATCATTTTTGAAGATTTTCAAGAAATAGTTAAGAACTAAGAACTCTTTTTTCTAAGAAAAGCCTGAAAAACAGGAGTTCTATGCATTGTTACAAATTGAAATTTATCTATTTTGCACAAATTTTGGATTTCATTTTCGGTCATGAGATATATATTGTTGGTCATTGCAAAGTGTTTGGGAATTGCGCGTTTATACTGTTGTTGTTACCAATTGTGGCAAAAACTTTGCCTTCTATTTTTGATCATGAGATATTCTTCATTAGTATGCACTGCCTAAGCATGAATATAGATTTTTTATTGATAATTTCTTTTTCCGAAATCAGACGTAAACAGTCACATTCCACATTCTTTGTAGGTCAAGTATGCAAAATTTTATCAAGATCGGAATATAACTTTAGATTTGCATTCAATACACACAAACCCACAAACATCCTTCGTTATGTATATAGGATAATTACGCTTGTAGGTAAAGAGAACAACCTCAAAAAGCTAAATTAAACCTCTAAATTAGTTATATAATAATTCATTCAATACAATATAGAACGAGGGGATTATCCATTCTCAGATAAACCCGAAAGACCGGAATTTGCCTCTTCACTGCAAAAATCCATTCTAGGTTATATACTGGAACTTGATTTACCAACAAAAGTTTTCTTAAACGTTCACAATGGATAGACCTCTCAAAGGATGCCTTCTGGACTAAATAATTTTTTACTCACGTAATCTTACCTTAGATTTCACTTATTATTGTTGCAATTTCCTATCTTCTTTCATGTCGTGAACCAAAAATTAGCCATTCATCACTTTGTGTAGTCTAGCAGTCGCCAATTCTTCAATTAACTTGCTTACTATTTGCTCAATACAGCACGAAGCTTAAGGTGTGCTTCCTCTATTGTCTTTCACTCTTTCTTAATAGTCTGCTAACTAATTATCTCTAGTTACTGATCATTCTTTTAAATTCTCAAGAAATTGTTAAGAAAAGCCTGAATAACAGGAATTCTATGCACTGAATTCTATATTGCACAAACTTTGCCTTCCATTGTTGGTCATGCGACATGTATCGTTGAACCTTGCATATACTGTTTACACCATTTCTAATACATATTGTTGCATAAACTTTTATTTGCATTGTTGGTCATGAGATATTTCTCATTAATTTGCCCTGGTATAACCATAAATATCTATTTTTTATCAATAACTATTATTTTTTCGAAATCTGAGGTAGACAGTGTCCTTCCTCATGCTTTGAAGGTCATGTAAGCGATATATCAGAATCGGATTAAAAATGTAGATTTGTATAAACAAACAAACAAACAAACAAACAAACAAACAAACAAACAAACAATCAAACACCCTTCTTTATAAATTTAGAAAGGCTAGCAGAGGTACCTGGCATTGCCCGGGATAATTACACATGTAGGTAAACAGCACAATCTCAAAAAATTTAAATTATAACTCTCAAGTGGTTAAGTAATAAATCAATGAATAGAACACAGAGCAAAGGGATTTTATCCGTTCTACGAAAAACACGAAATTCTTAGAGATATTCTGGGATTTAATATAAACTCTACTTGACTTGCCTCACTACTGCGGAGCACAGCAGATATTTTAGACTCATGTTTTTCTTGCTCTTGATGTAGAAACACTTAACCCTGTTGCTCTAGTAAAATTCCAGATGTTTCAAATTACTTTCAGATGCTTCAAATGACTTTCTGTTAAAATGTTATTCTGTTTTGGTTGCAGAGTTTCTAGGAACAATACTCGTTTTTCTCTTTCCTTTCTAGGTACATAAATTTTTGCCAGTCCTCTTGATGTTTAAAAGAAAGCTAAAGGGAGACATGCGTGACTCACTTGCCATCATCATTTTTGGCTCATTATTATTAATTCTTGGAAAAGAACGTCCAATCATCGCATTATCTGCATCTAAGTTTCCAAAATACAGAATTTAGTCAAAGTGTATTTCTATGAAATGTTTGGATCTGATTTGCTACCTAATAACTTAAGTGATAACCCCGGCATGGCTCGTACTATTCTTTATTTTGGATTAAATTTTGCAATATCTTAAAATTAAACACATGGAAGCACTTAGAAACAACACACAAAATTATTGAAAATGGATGGATCTCTCCACGGATGCCACTGCTAGTCTAAATATATTTTTACTCACGTAACCCTACTTTAGATGTACACTTGATGCTGTCGAAATTCCCAGTCTTATCTCGACGTCTTGAAGCAAACCTTGGCCATTCATCACTTTGTGTAGTCTAGCGGTTACCGACTCTTCTATATATTTGCTTAACATTTGCTCAAAGGAGTGATTTCTCTGTCGACTTTCCACTCTTTCTCAATAGTTTGCTAACTCTCCATTATCTCCAGTTACTGATTTCAAGAAATTATTAAGTACTAAGTACTATCTTTTCTAAGAAAAATCTGAATAACAGGAATTCTATGCATTGTTAAAAATTGAAACTTATATATATTGCTCAAAGTTTGACTTGCATTGTTGGTCATGAGATATGTATTCTTGATCCTTGCATAATTTTGGTGCATTGCCTGTTGACACCATTGTTGATACCATTGTTGATACATATTGTTGCACAAGTCTTTCTTTGCATTATTGGTCAAATATTGAGTTATTTATTGTTGGTCCGTGCAGAGTGTTTGTGAATTGCGTGTTGATACCATTGTTGATAAGTTTTGCTTTACAAACTTTGCCTTGCATTGTTAGTCCTGAGCCAGTAACAGAATCGGAGAGCTTTATTCCCCAGATGTGTCTCCCACCACACAATTTCCTCTTGGTAAGAAGAAAATAAATCTGAAAGGACACAGATTTGAGAATATAGAGGAGATTAAACAAAAAATTACAGCTGACCTTGGAGGTATGTATTTTTTATCATGAATATTTAATTTTTTAAATCTGAGGTAGACAGTGACCTTCCGCAAGCTTTGAATATGCAAAATTGTCAAACAAATAACCTTTGATAATGACGCTTGTAGGTAAACACAAACACATACACAAAGAAACACACACACTTTTCCCAATCGTCTGAACGCTTGTTAGGGAGCTGAAGAAAGACACGTGTACCATAAAAAACCCACAAACAAAGAAACATCATTCTTTATATACGAGGCATGTTTTTTAAGTAAGTACCGTTTTGGAATTAAAAAAAGACGTGCAAAGATATCGCAATAATTTTATTTTTACATGAAAGCCTGTACCTTAATCTACTTTTCTACATAATTTCCGTGAATATTGAGGCACTTGTCATAACGTGGCACCAGTTTTTGAATACCCTCCTCATAAAATTCTGCCGCCTGACTTGTTAACCACTGTATCACAAATGTTTTGACTTCGTTATCGTCTTGAAGACGCTGACCACCCAGGTGTTTCTTCAAGTGCAGAAACAAATGGTAGTCGCTGGGCGCCAGATCAGGGCTGTATGGAGGATGATCTAGAGTTTGCCATTTAAAAGATTTGATGAAATCTTTGGTCCGATTAGCCACATATGGACGGGCATTGTCATGCAGCAAAACGATACCCTTACTCAACTTGCCACGTCTTTTGTTCTGGATTGCACGACGCAGATTGTTCAATGTCTCACAATAAGACGCTGCATTGATTGTCTCATTACGAGGCAGAAACTCCATTAGCAATACTCCTTTTCTGTCCCAAAAAACTGTGCACATGATTTTCCGGGCAGAAATTGTTTGCTTAAACTTCACTTTTTTGGGTGATGATGAATGTCGCCATTCCATGGATTGTTGTTTCGATTCTGGTGTGACGTAGGCCACCCATGTTTCGTCACCAGTAACAATTTGGTCTAAAAAATCTTCACCTTCATTGTGGTACCGCTCAAGGAAAGTCAATGCAGTGCCTAAACGTTGGGTTTTGTGCAAATCCGTCAACATTTTTGGAACCCAACGTGAACACAATTTCCGGTAATTCAAGTTCTCGGTCACAATGCGATACAAAACACTACGAGAATATTAAGGAAAGCAGTCGCACAATGATGAAATTGTAAAGCGTCTGTTTTCTCTCACCTTTTCGTCCACTTTCTGCACCAAATCTTCATTAACGACCGAAGGACGCCCACTCCGTTCTTCATCATGCACATTTGTTCGGCCATCTTTAAATGCTCTCACCCATTTCGTTACCATTCCATCACTCATAATGTTTTGTCCGTACACTTCACAGATCTCACGATGAATATCGATCGGTTTTACGCCTTTAGCACTAAGAAATCGTATAACAGTCCGTACTTCACAATCGGCGGGACTCACGATTGTCGGAGGCATCTTAAACACTCAGTAAACAACGTATACAATGAAGGATCAGACTGTAATGGCGTCAGTGCGTAGACAAGAGATGTAGTTAACCAGCGCGCATGCGCGGTACGCCGACCGTAGCGCTGCGGCGGCGGAATCGCAAAACGGTACTTACCTAAAACACATGCCTCGTATATAGAAGGAGAAGAATAAGGAGAAGAAGATAGAAGAGTAGAAGGAAGACAGAGGAAGCACTCCTTTAGCTCCTTGCTGTATTGAGCAAATGCTTAACAAGTAAATAGAAGAATCGGCGATGCTAGACTATACAAAGTGATGAATGGCCAAGTTTTGCTTCAAGACACCGAGAGAAGAGTGGGAATTGCAACAACAACCTAAGATTGCGTGACTAAGAAATTATTTAGGCTAGCAGTGCATGCTTGGAGAAGTCCATCTATTGTGAGAATTTAAAAATTGTTTTTGAATTTTCATTATGAATTCTTCCTCTATTAATTCTAAGCGTTTTCATGTGTTTATTTTTAAGATATCGCAAAATTTGTTTACCTACATGTGTATTTATCCCGGGCAACGCCGGCTACCTCTGCTTGTTACTTGATAAAAAGATGTTACATTAAAATTTAAACAACTTTACCATTATAATTACAAAATGACATTAAACAAAAAAGATTTAAATAGAAAATACTAATGACATCTTACGTCTTTTAAATTTAAGCTACTATTTTTTATAGTATATAAAATTTTCCAAATAGGGCCCAAACACAGGATGAGTCAAAAGTTTTTGGACACGTTCATAAATCGAAGCCTGAAGGAAAATGTGAAACGTTTTGATGGCCACTGTTATTGGGTTATTCAAGTCCGAATTTTTAAATGGAAGGAGGAAATGTTGCATTTCAAATAACATAAGCTCTCAATCAATAATTCAGTGGCGAATTTTTTGTCTATCTAGTAGGTGTGGAAATTATGAATGCCCAAATTTATAATGGAATATTATCTTCATACTGGCTTGTAGGACCAACGCATTATTAGGCTATTTTTCCTCGACAACACCTTAATGGTTCAACAATATCTGATGCAGCTTCAGGAACAACTGTTTCCATATATGCTTGTAACAGAATGGAATCCCTCCACACAGTAGACGTGGCGTGCATGAATGTTTGGATCAATTACTTCCAGGGAAGTGGATTGGTCACCATGGTCCTGTGGAATGGCCGCCCAGATCCCCTGATCTAATACTCCTTGATTGAACATATGAGAGTTTAAAATTGAGAGTTTAAAAATGCACTTTCTTCCCTTCCCCCCTCTTGTCTCTTCTTACATTCCACCTTGGTTCCAGGTCAGTTTTGAGATATTTTATATGAAAAATTTTTACAAAGCTTCATGTTATTTTTCTGCACCTGCATTAATTCGTACTTTGACACATGCCCATTGTCAGACAAGTAGAGCGCGAATGATTGTTCTGAAAAGCTCGGACCAAAATAATTTATCAAAAGCAGCAGATGATTTGATTTCAGCGACGGGAAAACAACGATGGAAACTGACGCCAACTACCAATCCGTGGTCTCGTGCTTGGCATAATAGACGCTCTTTTCAGGCCTCCATGGCAAACGTTAGCCCTAGCCTATTAGCAGCAACACCCAAGGAATTTGGTGTGAATTAGGTAAAGCATTATGGGGAGAGTTGTTGGACCATGTAGAATTGGATTTTGCATTGACTCATTGACGGCAGGAATACAATGTTATGGCATCATTTGGTTCCGAAAAGCGCGTGAGTTTTGTGACCATTTGTTTCTAGAAAAATATTATGTCACCCTCCCCCCCCCCCTTTATTTTTCATTTAGTCTTATCTGTGGATACCAACTGAGGGAAAACTGAACATGGTGGTTGCCTCGAGAATGCTGGTTATTACTGTAGAATGGAACAGACCGTGTGGTTTACCAGAATAATACTTCGAGAATCAGTCTGATGAACGAATCAATGTTTGTTAATTGCAATGGTTATCGTCGAAGGAAAGTGACATAAAATTTGTTGTTTTGCTAACGGCGGATCTTTCTAAAATTGCTATACATACCTGACCAAGCCCTCCTCCATTTCACTCATTACGAAAGAGGTGTTCACCTGTTAAAAACCTTTGAGTTCAATTTATCTTCGTGCTGTGTTTGTTTGCATCTAGAAAATAATCCACGACAAATAACCTTAACTTGTTACAGCCGAGCTTCCTTAAAACGAAATCATTGGCCACTCCCCAGAAAATTTATTATAAAGAAACTTCCTTAAACAGAAATATGGTTAAGACTCAAGATTTACATGTTTGTCTAGGTTAGGAACCAAAGTTAAAATTCGTTATATGGGAAAATGTGATTACATTTTTATATCCATTATAGAGAGTTTCGATATTTTTTTCTTTACTGGTAACCTTTGGTGGAAGGGCTCGGTGTACCAACAATTACAACCGCCGAGGCATATGAGGAAGAAAATAAAGTAAGTGCGTCATCAGATGGACCTCCCCTGAGACAACTACAAGAATAAAGTCCGATTTTGCTTTGTAGAAATTTCAGCTGTGTGATATAAATCTATCTTCTATACATATAATAAAACTCTAGAACCATTGTGTCTGTACATTGAAAACATTTGCCTAAATCTGATAGCGGGTGGTGTAGGAAGTATAAGAGAATAAATAAGAATATTTTTAAAAATTTTCTCTGCCTGTTTATCTGTTTGAAGACGCTAATCTCAAAAACGACTTGAGAAATTATCATGGCATTTTTACAGGTAACTTGAGCGTACTATGGATCAACATAAAGGCTTCACTTCATTAAAATCGGATCATGAAAAGAATAGACATCTTAATTTAAAATTTTTGAGGAGTCTGCTCAGCCATAGCCTACAAAGATAAGGAAAACTTGCCTAAGAGGAAAACTTTCCTAAGAGGAAAACATGCTCTATTGTTGCAATAGTGCGATATTGATGCTCTATTTGCTTCTTGCAAGCTGCACAAGCACCACCATCGTGAAGTTTCTCAAATTATTTGTGGCCATGAGACTGGAAGCTGACTGAAATGAAAATGTTCCTTCCTTATTAAATACGGTTTCCAGTATGTTAATTTTAATTATACAAGACCAGAAATACTTCTTTCCTTTAACCGTTATGTCCATTACTGTCTTTACCGAAAAAAACTATTTTCAGATGGAAATGAATAATACTTTGTTCCTTCTGAGTGTCTATAATATGAAATTGAACATTCTATTACGCAGTACATCATACAGAGCTTATTTAAGTCAATTTAGAAAATTTATACACAAAATAAAATCATTCAAACTGAGATAAATTTGCGAGCCCCTATAGAAGACAACAACATAACGTATCCACAAATAGTTTACTCACATTCACGCACGGTGGTGCTGCGATCTAACTTGTAAGAGGCGAATTGTTGCAATGGTCGACTCGCTTTGGCACCTGGTTGGGCTGATACTGATCTCTCAGCTTTGCCGTGGATAGTTGTTTACATCTTATGCGGATTCCAAAAAGATATTTTGCCACGTGTTCATATTGCATTGGAGTGTTTATTAACCGCCGGTTCACAAAAGAAAATTTCCGACCCACGACAAATAACCTTAACTTGAAACAGTCGAGATACGTTATAACGAAATCATTATCCACTCCCAAAAAAATTTCTTATAAGGTAAATTCGTAAGACAGAAATATGGTTAAGACTCAAGATTTACATGTATATCTAAGTTAGGAATCAAAGTTAAAATTCGTTATAAGGTAAAATGTGGTTATATTATTATAGAGAGTTTCAACTATATTGCTAAATGAACTTCAAAATAATTTTTATTAAATAAATATAACTAGCGTCACCTCTGATTTGATATAATTTACTTTAACATAATTATGTTACCTGCCCAACGATGTCATCAATTATTTTTATAATTTTAAGGAAGCAACTCGGTCGTTCTTTTTTACCTAGAGGCGGAGTTGCAAGTTAAGTCTGCACATTTTTCCATTTGGATCACCATTTGCAGCACTATGGTACAAACACCTCCCAGACAAAAAGCCAAACAACTGACACGTCATACATTGTAACATCATCGAATTACGATATTGTTAAACTTATTTCTACCAATAATAAGCAATAAATTTGGTCGACGGATGATAATTTAAGAATGTGCGGCTTTTTTTCTTGGATGTGTAGGTCCAATAGCGCGGCAAATAGTGATCCAAATGCAAAAATTTGCAAAGTTAACTGCAAAAAGTGTGCATGACACTGTAAATCCATCCATTTGGGTGGCTTTTGGTGAAAATCATGAAAGTTTGCCAAAAGTGTGCACGAAGCTGTCAATATGTGCAATGGATTGTACAGGCTTTCCTGTATTCTTGCAGGCTTTGGCTCAGCACTAATTGAGTAGAGATGATGTTGGCTCAGTTTAGCTTAGTACGTAGAAAAGTCAAAAGATGGTGCTTCATTAGTTTATTTTTAAAAACCTCACAGAAGTTTTCGATTGTTTAACGATCATCACGGTTTAGTACATCATGAAACCAATAGATAGATATTACATAAGATATAGATAAATGATTACGACTCTTTATGAATGCAAAATGGCGTTGAATTTACTTGGCTAGAATATACGGAATTACTGATTTTGCATTATGATTGGACGCGTAGTTATTACGTTCTGAATTGGTTTTGTTTACGAATAAAAATACTTAGGAAACAGTCGAGTCTTTCTCAATATACTGAAACGGCTAAAAGTCGGAGGAATTTGCGATTTCAAGAACCCAGTGAAGTTTGTGAGGCGACACTTGCTGCAGCTCAAGCACGCCAGGCTTGAGGAAACTCCTTACAAATGCTTGGCGCGAAGTAATTCTGATCGAGAGGGATTTGACTTATCTCGCTCCTCTGGAAACATCACTCAAAGAAAATCCCGCCTATGTTCGCAGCGGGTTCGCACAGCTGTTTCATCGTCTCTAGCAAGCGGTGACCAACAAATAGCGCGACTGAGCACTCATCGTGAGCGCCATTCCTTATTTCCTGCCTCAGAAACATTAACTCATTGAAGTAATAATCGAGATCGTCCTAATATTGCCAGACCTTTAGAAATTGATGGCCAACACCGACTTTTAGAATTAGCTAGGGAGAATTATGAACGCACCCATCAAGATCTTGAGGATTTTAAAATGAGTGAAAGGAGAGAGTAAAGGGAATGTGGCAGGCAGAGACAGAAAACCAGCGTCCCCTAACTCGCCTAGCCGCTGATCGTTTTCGACACCCACTAAATGGATTGTTAGTGTCTTCAAAAGATTCAGAAATAGTTGCAGGGAAAGCCGAACTTCTTTGGGTTGATAAAAAAAGAGAACATTTGCAAAAAACCTTATGATTGATTGTAAGTCACATTTTGCTTCAATTGGTTGAATGGTCGTAAATTGTAAATTTTCTGAGGGTCAAAATTAGCAAAAAGCAATAGCTGGAATGTTTTACTCGAGTGGATAAGTGCATATTGAAATTTTTCAGAATTCCTCTGAGAATTTAAAATGCCCACAATTAAACAACTTTTTTAATATATGCGTTTCTAATGACCTATTTTGCCACGAAAGAAATTACGTAAGGACCATTCATTCTTACCTTAAAGTTTAAGCCCCAAGTTTACCAGGTTTATCGGTGCTTTGTGCCTGAAAACCAACCGGAGTTTCACCAGATATATTTTGTTTCTAATTTTAAAGCACATGCAAATATTAGAAATCAAAAGTTTCCAAAACTTAACAATGATATGATTGCTTTGCTGAACCAAGTGAATACATATATTCTTAGTTTAAGCCTGTTCTATAGGGCAAACATAATGATTATAAATTTTTTCTTAGTGCAGATAAAGGAACCGTTGCTGGATATAACGTCAGAAACAATGTTTCTGTCACAAATGAAGTTGCAACTGTTTTGAGGGATCAGAAGGGTCACAAATGATAAAGTATTATGCACTCGAGACGATTGTTATTTTCGCATTTATTAGACACACCGATCTTACGATGCTCTACAAAAATTCTTAATTTATTATCATTAAAAAGATGGGAAGAATTTAGGATTGTATCAAGTTGTGATGTTGTAAAAAATAGAATTTTTTAACCATCACATGTTTTTTTTATTTGTGAAGTATTTTTTGAACTTGGATCCAGATAATAAATATGGTGAAATGAAATGGTTACAGTTTTAACAAAATACTGTGGATATATTATGTTCCATGATTTTGTATTTAATATTTTTTTTTACATCCAAGTCTTATCTAACAATGTTGCCGTGGCCCATCAATTGTTGATTCAGCAGCTGATGTCATTCCACAATTTACATATTCAAGCTTTAAGGAGTGCATTGCCATTGTTGTCATGTGCTAGTCATGAGCCATTGGATTGTTACTCCAAAAGCTTAAATTGGGCAACACTGCAAATTTTCATCACTACTCTACTGCTCTTCTCACCTAACCATCAGCCTGGATGCCAGCATGAGAACTCCACCTGGTCATCCATAGTTTGAGAAAGTGTGTAGTGCGTTCGCCTCCCCCTGGTGTCTCCTGGGGGAGGTCTACTTTCTCCCTCAAACTCTAAAACTTTATTAATATCAACCATGGATCGCATGGTTGATATGATTGCCGACGGCCCCTTCGCCGTCAACATGTTCATGAAGGAGCTATACGCTAAAACGCGTTTACCTCCGGTTCTCCCGTCGGGTCACCCCGCTGTGACTGTTCTGCAGAGGCTTTCTTCGACAGAATCGAAGATGCTCTGCAGGCAACAGAATGTCGCAGACCAAATTGTCGATGCAGACTTCATCAAGGTTGGACAAACTACCGTCCACCTGAGCTATGCCAAACCCGGATACGTTCCAGTTCTTATCCGGGGCGCATCGCCACTGAAGGCTGAGAAATATCTCCGAGACTACATGTCGGACTATGGGGTGGTGCGTAGAGTTTCGTACCCCCTGCACCAAGATTCTCCTCTTCAGATGACGGGCGACATCATAGTCTTCATGGAGCTCCATAGAGACATTCCTTCAAACCTTGTGATGCGCGGAATAACTGTCTCCGTGTCGTACAAGGGCCAGAGGCAGTGCTGCTGGTACTGCAAAAAGACTTCTCATGTTCGAAAAGACTGTCCTCTCCTCCGGAAATGTGATTTCTGCCACAAGACCGTGCACAAGTTCTACCAGTGCCAGGAGAGGTCAGATGCCTTATCAACAGCCCCAACGCCATCGCCTCAAGGAATGTCGTCCCAGCAACCAGGAAAGATGACTTCACCGGCCAAGTCAACTGAGCCGAGCAGAGCAACAGCACCTCAACCTCTTCCAAGGACGTCGAAGACGACCCCATCATTGTCGTCACCTCCTCCTTCATCGGGGAAATCGCAGTTGGCCCCACCATCGATGCCTTCTTCATCACCGAGGAAGTCGAAGGCGACCCCACCATCGTCGCCTCCTCCTTCACGAAGGATTTCGAAGACGACCCCACCATTGTCGCCTCGTCCTACGACTCCTGGGAAGGAGATGCCGACTCCCCCTCCTCGGCCTAGTGTGGTGCAAGAGACTGTTTCCTCTCGTGCACCTTCGCCTGATGTTTCCCCAATGTTGGTGGACTGCCACTCTGCTGAAGTCATCTTGGACGATTCGTTGTGCTCCGGGTCGGTGTTTGATGTGGAGGAGTTTCCAACTCTTCCTGCACCTGCTCTCACATCGGCATCGCAGCCTCTTCGAATCGTCTTTGCGCCCACGCCTGGTATTATTTCATCCTCTGCTGGGACTACCAAGCCATCAGCGTCTGCTCAGCGGGATCTTCTTGCGACGCCTAAGAGCCCTCGCAAGAAAAAGGCCTGACGACATCGTAGCAAGAGGGACGAGATTCCTATGCCCTCTTCATCTGAACGAGACAGCTGCGTAGACCGTCATCATCGCAGCCCCTCCTCTTCTTCGGAACGTGCTCGCTCCCCTAGACGGAAGACATCTGAGCCTCCTCCGTCATCCGTGAGGCTCAAGACTCCTTCAGATACAGGTCAGCCCCCGTCATCCTAAATTCGCAGTGAAGGTCTTTTCCCTAAACGTTCGTTCCCTTGGTTCGTCTTTTAAGCAATCGGTTTTGTCAGCGTTCATTGCCCTGTACAGGCCAGATATCCTACTCCTTCAAGAGGTTAAGCTTGCTGCTTCGCAGCAGCTTGCTAACCTACCTGGCCTTCGCAGTCAATATCCATCTGCGCAGTTCTTCATCAACTCATCTTCGCCACATGGACAGGGGGTTGCTACCATCATCTTCAACCCCTCCATTGTGGTGTCGAACTGCGTCTTTGACTGTGAGTGCAGGGTAATTTCTTTGGACCTCCTGCTATCTGGTCTCAAATTCCGATTGCTTAATGTGTACGCCCCGTGTTTATCAGCAGAGAAACGGACATTCTTTGAAGAACTGGAATTTTACCTGTGCTCGTCCTTGCCTGCAGTGGTTGCTTGGGACTTCAATTGCCATCCGGATGAGAACAACATCTTTTCAACTGGGTACGTCTATTCATCTTTTCATCTTTTCATCGGAATGCACTATTCGATCTGTGGGCGTCTTCTTCCCATTCCAACCAAAGGGGGTCCACCTTTCACCAAGGGCCCTCTGTGTCATCAAGGTTGGACCTATTTCTAGAAGACGCCACTTTCGCTGGTGCCCCTGGTTCCATGGAGGTCATTCCTTGCTCTTTTTCAGAACACAGTGCCATCAAGTGTTCCTGGAACCCTCCATTCCCTGCCTCCTCTGCAGGTACTACTTCAGACAATTGGTTCCTGAACGTTTCTCTGCTTGACATCGATAAATACAAGGGAATACCGAATGTTCGTTTGGTTTGTGGAAAGACACCTTCACAACCTGCCTCTGTCGTTAGCTTCGTGGCTTTCCTTTAAATCTAAGCTCCGTCGCTTCTTCAGAAAGATTGGGTGTGACGCTGCTAGACGCAATCGGCGCCATCTCCTCATGCTCCAGGAAATCCTGCGCCTCCTCCGCTGTTCCATCCCGAAGGGGGCATATGCTGATGACATCCGCCAGGTGAAGAGCGAGATCAATGCTCTAATGATCCGCAAGGCCGCCGGCGCAGCTCTCAGGGCCAAACTGTCTTGGGCGTCTGATGTCCGGAATATGTCGTCAGCTGCGTTCGCTGAGGAGAGGCGTCGCGCCAACAAGAAGAGGTGCCATCGTTTGGTGGTGGAGAATGGGATAGTGGAAACCGACGCTGACATCTTGTCGGCTTTTCACTCCCATTTTTCATCATTTTTTGGCCACCCAGTCTTTCCATCCAACGCCACGACGAATTGGATCGAGGCACTTAGACCTTTCACTGCGGATGCTGACCTGTCAATTACCCGTCCCTTTTCCGAAGATGAAGTCAAGAAGTTTCTGTTGATGGATGGCCGTCATCAGTCCAGCCCTGGATTAGACGGCATCCCGTATTCATTCTACAATGCGACTTGGAAACTTCTTGGGCCTTTCCTGGTTCAAGTTTTCAACTCCATCCTTAAGGACCCTTCCTCCATCACGTCGCACTTTACCGCGGGGAGAATCAGCTTACTCCCCAAGGTGCCGAATCCTGAACTCGTCACCCAGTGGAGGCCTATAACTAGACCCAACACAGATTATAAGGTCTTCACTGGCATGCTTCAACAACGGCTCAAATGCTTCGCCGACGAGTTCTTCGATCCGGGACAATCCTGCTCC
Source organism: Rhysida immarginata (assembly GCA_023313115.1). Classification (NCBI taxonomy): domain Eukaryota; kingdom Metazoa; phylum Arthropoda; class Chilopoda; order Scolopendromorpha; family Scolopendridae; genus Rhysida; species Rhysida immarginata. The sequence goes on along the minus strand of JAHWFO010080554.1, from coordinate 634,031 downwards.
ATTCCATCTCGCAGGATGTCCGACAACATCATCACTATCAAATGTGTTATGGAGGAAGCATGTGTGCGTCGTCAGACTCTTGCCGTCCTAAGTCTTGACCAGGAAAAGGCTTTTGACAAGGTGAACCACGTGTTTCTTTTCCGAGTGTTTCACCATCTTCATCTTCGGAAATTGGCTACGATTATCTCAGCACGGTATGCTTCTGCCACGTCATGCGTGGCGATTAATGGCTCCAGCTCGCCTTTCTTTGAACTGTCCAAAGGCGTTAGGCAGGGGTGTCCTATCTCTCCCCTCTTATATATTTTCTATTTGGAGCCATTATTACAATTTCTTAATCGCCACCCAGATGTCCGGGGTACGATTTGCCAGCTGCTTCCGTCAACATCCGTACGCTGGCATACGCTGATGATGTAGTGTTGTTCGCATCTGATGCGTATTCCCTGGGCATCTCTAAAGAATCTTTCGATCACTTTAGCACTTCGACGGGAAGTTCCATCAATCTCGTCACATCTAAAGGCATCGCTATTGGGAAGTGGACAGTGGACTATCTTCAAACCTTCCCAATAACGTGGTGTGAGCAGATCACACTGCTGGGATACGTCTTCTCCTTTCTACCCGACATGAACTCTCGTCACTGGCAGCAAGTTATCGACAAGTGTTTGTCTCACCTTGGAAAGAACTTTCGTTATTCTACCTCGATGTTTGTCAAGGCGAGGTTCATCAAGTCACACATCTTGTCCCTATTGACATCGAAATGTCTATTCGCCTTGCCATCTCCTCAACTTTTGAAGAAGGTGCATGGTGCCATTGCAGACTGTATTTGGGGGTATGCAGCAGCCCGTCATCCCCTTCGCCGAGATCTGCTGTATATCTCCTTCGAGGGAGGAGGCCTGGGCCTGCCTAACATCCGGCACTACCTCATTGCGGCCAGAATGGCTGCCTTGAACCGGGTCTTCCTTCTTCCCCCTCCCATCTGGGCCAATTTTCTGTTCCTGCACCTGCGCTTCTTCTTCAAGGTGAATGGGCTACCAGTTCCCACTTCGCTGCCAGTGACAATCAACCTACGATCTCCTGGGTTCTACAACCGAATCCAGGGAAACTTAGCGACATTTATTAAAGATCTGCGTCAGGTAGACCCACAAGACTGGGGGAGCCTACGTCTATCTTGGTTCTTCCAGCAGGCCGACCGGGGTGCGTCTTCTGACATCGTGCGCTGGCACCCCGGATATTCATGGTCAGCCATCTTGAAGGCCGTCAAGTCCTTCGCCTTCGAGAGGACTGTTTTCAATTTTCAATGGCGTCTGCTGCATCATGGATTCTATACTCTCCAACGTCTACATCAGTGGGGAGTAGTCGGCTCTGCTGGTTGTTGGGTTTGTGGGTCTCCTGAATCCATCGACCATGTGTTCTTTGAGTGCCCGTTCGCACAGTCCATCTGGGATCGCCTTTCAAGACATTTTCATCTGACTGCCTTCTCCATCCAGTCAGTGCGATTTCTGATGGACTACTCCACCGGTGTTGCTTATAAGCTGGACCTGGCCACTTCCATCGCCTTCATGAACAGGGAGCTTTGGCTGGCTCGTCAGCAACGACTTGCTGGTGTGCCTTCGCCAGCCTCAGCCATCTGGAGGAGAGGTGCCTCCCATCTTAGGTCCTTCCTTCAGCTCGAGTGGCCACGGCTTGGCCCAGCTACGTTTCGGAGACGCTATTCGTCATCTCAGCGTCTCTGTAAGGTCATTGGAGGGGATATTGAACAACATCTCGTATCTCTTCACCTTTCCCCTCAACATCGATGACCCACCGGTGAGCGGACGGGCCTTCTCTTGAGGCGTTTACATAGGAGCAGCCCTTGAAGGCTGCCCGTACTCCTATCGCATGTGCGCCTGGGCACCCTGCCTGTTTTACGATCCAAGGGTGCCCCTCTGGAGCCATACCACAGGCTTCAGTTCCAACAGCGCCTGGATGCCAGCATGAAGACTCCACCTGCACCACTCTGCCACTTCAGTGTGAACATCTCAACCTGATTGCACATAGAGATGGATTCGAGTAATAGCTTCTTTTTTGCATATCAGGAGATGTAAGAAACTTTTCAATTTTTTCACCCTCACCTGTTAAATCTGTTGAGATGGACATTCTTCATCATAAACTTTGATACAGATTGTTCTGGATTTCCAGACAACCTCTTCTCCGGATTCCATATACTTTCAGTTATAAACATGTAGCCACCACACTGTTGTAGTGCGTCATGCTGAGTAGGACTTAGTTAATTTTTCTATTAGGACAATTTAACCTTTCTAAATTCATTAAATTTTTATTTTTGTTTTATTCTCATCTTTCTTCAGACTAGGCCAATATGTAATTTGAAAATATTTTTTGTCAATTTTTAAGGGGGGCTTAATTTGTTAACTTGTGTCCCATTAATTTTATTCACATCCTGATTGTGGTTAATTGCTGAGTAGTCACATTTAATAATTTTTTTTTTAGCTAAAATGCTATTATATTTTTTTCATGTCTTTATGATGTGAAATTTTCAATTTTATAAGAGAATATTACTTCTCTTAGTTTTTGTAACTGGCTGAATCAATCCATGAGTTATTTTAATCTCATTGGTAACCCATTGTCACAACTCTGAATAACTTCATGTTATTTCACTTTGCCTATTTTCGCATTGAATTTTTCAATGTCTGATTTTGTGTTGGCCACACATCTGGATTATATCTGTTTTCCTATGCACATGTTTGTGTATTCTATAGTTTCTGCCTTTAAAGCATTGAAATATCTTGGCTTGATTCAAGCATGGGGTAATATTAATTCGTATTGTATCTTATCTGCAACATAAATGTAATACTCTTTATATTTCTTGGGAAACTTAATTTATTTTTCTCCTTCAAAGGAAAAGAATATTTGGGATTTAATTCTATAAACTTTCTTGCTTATTAAAATATAAATATTTTCTATCTTTTGTGTCTGCTTCTAATTAAATTGTATACACACTTATTGAACTTCATTCAGCCAATTTCTAAGTAACTTAAGGTTCTGATAAATATAAAAAAAAAACACAACGTATTGTCTGATTCAATTGAAACATAAATCCACTATATGGCACTCTAGTAATTTAATTTTCTTGGTGCTAGCGGAGCATCTTAAGTAATCTTTCTTGATTAAATGTTTTTATAAACATATCATTTCTTTGAGAATTTTTAATAAAAGCTAAATTTGACTTTTTCTCATTCAATATTTTAATATTATAACTTCAACGTTCCTTCAACGTTATATGTAGTCTTATATGACTTAGTAACTTTTCTTTAAGCATATCATTAGGTGCTTGATCATTTTGACAATGTTCTTGAAATGTAAGTATGCTTATGCATAATCATAAACTTAAACGTAAATAATAAGTTCATTACAAAGTCAACTCTACCATAAGAGTGCCGAATATAAGAAAAAATATCATTAAAACACATTCACCTGCAGCAAATATGACGAAATCGTTTTTTCAACTTGCAAATATTTTTTGCACTGTTTAGCCAGGTTTTCATCGATTTGTATGCCAACATCGATGCCGAGCGCTCATTGTACTTATGCACCAACCAGAGCCGATTTTGCGCTGAATATTATGTACACTTGGGGGACGGTATGCAACAGGATGAGAGTACGGGAAACTAGGCAATTACTGTACCTTCCATCCTTTTTTAACGGTGGCCCTCGCTATATGAACGAGAGTTCTCGTGTCCGAAAATACGGAATGCCTGATCTTTTTATTAAATACACAACAAATTCAAACACAGCATAAGCGTCGTATGGTCGACATGATAAAAATAAGCCACATGAAATTGTGCAATAGCACGAAGCTTAAAGGTACTTTCCTTCAACGTAATATCATAGAAGCGGAAATTTTGACGGAAGTGGCGCAGGCAAGCGAGGTTTTTATACGCCGAATCCTGCTTATACATAATATTTCCTTATTTCGCTTTAAACATGTTCAATTCCCAGTGAGCTTATTTTATATCCATGACAATAAACAAAGCACAAAGACATGAATGGAAATTTTGCAAATATAAGCATTCATAACTTCCACAGCCTAACGATATACATAAAACAATAACACCACTTAATTCTTGAGTTCAGGTTCGTGTTATTTGATATGCGACATACCCTCCTTGCCGTTTAATTATTTGTTCTTGAATCCAAGATGGCAGCCATGATCGACATACTGTAGATCCCGTAAGTTGTGGCCCATCACCCAATAACTTTTCAATTTTTCCTTTCAGGGTTCGCTTTATGACGGTGGTTAAAGACATTTGACTCATATATAAAACTGAACATTATCTTGCTTGAGAATCAACTTTTTTAAAAATTTACTTTGGTATGAGTAATGCTTTTAACATCGACAAATCACACGAAACAATAATAATATCAAATTTCTATAATTTTTTATTTTTTTATTATTTACTTATTTATTTTATTTTTTAAATAAAAATATAAAATATAATAAACTAAAAACATGATCAAAATACTGAGGATTAACCTAATTAGCTTATAGGGGAATGCCTAGAATTTTATTATAAAGTTTACTATACGTTATGATTAATATTTTTTTCTTATAAGAATTTCTTTTTTGATCAATCTAAAGGTAGTCAATGAATATATCCAACTTGGCAGGATTTAATAACGCTAGAATATAATATTCTCTTTCTCTACATCCATAGTGATTGAAGACTTCTGGTATACAGAGTGCATTTTGACGTCTTAAGTTATATGTCGGTGCTTTCTTATTTAGAAGTTCAATATTAAAGAAGTATTTCACCACAGCATTATAATCAAATGAGTCATATAATTTAAGCAGTTTGAGTCGTCTATTTATTTGATCAATGGATAAAGTTTTTAAAGTATTTTCAATTTTAAACATTTGCATTACCCTATTTTGCATTACAACCTAGTCTCCAAAATCGGGTAGATTTGTAATCCATATCCAACGAATTTGTAGATTTGTAATCCATATCGTAGATGGGATTTCACAAAAGTTCTAGACATCATTATTCCTATAGATAATGAGCTAAACATTGCAATAAAGTATAATACGAACATTGATTTCTTTAAGCCGCTTTTATATTATGTATATGTGCTGCCCATGTCATTCTTGCGTCAAAAGTTAATCCCAGGTATTTAACTGTTAGTTCTTCTTGCATCCTTGGGCATTTACATGTTTTATTTCCTTAATTCGTTTTTTCGCACAAGAAATCATGTATAGCCACGTTTTTGTGAACGCTATGCATATAGTCTTTATGTGGTATTGGAATTTAAATTTGAGTTTTTTTGTTATTTACGCTTAATTCGTTCTTTCGAGTCCAATCCACAATTTTATTTAAATTTTGTTGTATTAATTGTAAAACCAATCTTCATTTTTATTCATTGTGAACAAGGCTACATGATCTGCATATATGAACACTTGACTGACTTTAATTTGTTCAGGATAATCGTTCATAAAATATTCAAAAATAATGTACTTATTACAGCCCCTTTTGGTAATTCATCATTCACCGATGAATGGTCTACTGACAAATGATCTTACTGTAATATTGACTGACTTTACCTAAATACACTTTAACTATTGGTTACCTAAATTTCTTTTGCAAGTTTACTTAAAAAGCCTCTAATTCCATAGTTATACAATTTTTTCACTAATAGTCTATGGGCCACAAGATCATAAGCCTTATTCAAGTCCAAGAAGATTATTGTTGAAAATAGGCCATGGTGGAACGCGTATCTAAATAGTTTATCTTTTCTTTTAAATTCAACAACCAAACTTCTGTTCTCTTTTTTTTCTGAAGCCATATAGTTCATCGTTGAACACTTTATATTTTTCACAAAAACTTTCCATTCTGTATTTAATCCACAATTCAAACAATTTTAGCAGAACACTAGAAACAGCAACTGATCAGTAATTGCTCACATCACACCAATTGCTTTCTTTGAATATTGGTCTTCTTTTAACCATTTTTAGTTTTTAGGAAATTATTACTTTTAGTTATTATACACTTATTAAAATAAGTTAGCATTTCTATCAAAGTATCTATATTGGCTTTTATGTCCACAGATCTAATACCGTCACTTCTGGCGATAACAGTTGTTTTTAAATTACGAACGAATTCGTTTATTAGTTTTATTTCCACAACTGGATCAAGTACTGACTTCTCACTGTATTTATTTTGCCAATATACCGGATGGGCAACAAATAGGGTGAGGTGTTCAGAGCTCGCTAGCGGGAATTCTATTAGACCAAATGCAGTACATTTTGGTGTATATACTTAGTTAAACATGCAGTTACGAGTTCTGCAAAAAATAGTACCAAAAGTCGCCATAGGGGGCGCTTATTTTACGAAAACAATGAATACCTAATTGTCAAATGGAAAAATATCGTACAAACCGATTTTAGTAACAACAGTAAACAATTTTTTATATTTAATTACAAATGTGTTTCAATAAAACCACCAGTATGCTGTTCCAATAGGAGCATGTAGTAAACGACATTTTCTACAGCAGCTCGCAACATATCTGCATTAATTAGTCTGATATGTAACGTTATTTGATCCTTTGAGGTTCAGAGGTCAGGAACGTGTGCTTGATACATAATGCTTTTTAAATATCCCCATAACCAAAAATCACAAGGTCGAGATCAGGTGCCCTTGGTGGCCATACAATGGGAAATGCTCGACTAATTATTCTGTTGTCTTAAAATCGTTCTCCTAAGATCTGCTGCACCTGACATCCGATGTGTGGTGGCGCACCATCCTCCATAAAAATGGTAGAATCCGGACAATTCTTTTCCTGTATTTGTGGGATCACAAAATTCTCAAGTATATCGGCATACCTGGCAGAATTGACGTAACAAATCACCGGTCCATGGGCCGATGATGAAAGAAGCAGTAAAGCAGCACCATACTGTTAGTTTTGGTGAATGCATAGGAGTTGGCAGGCACACTTGTGGATTTGATGCAGCCCAAATACGGCATTTGTGGGTGTTGATATCACCATTCAAATAAAAATGTGCGTCATCACTCCATAAATTTTGCCATGGACATGCGTCATCCACTTCCATACATGCTAAAAACGTCAACCAAAAGTCAGTTCGGGTACATTCATCTCCATAAAGCAATTGCCGAACAAGTGTAAGTTTTAAGGAATAAAATGTCAATATCTTATGCAATATTTTCCTCATCGTCAAATATCTGTTTGCGTGCTATTGCGTGTGCACTGCTAGTACCCTGCACAGTAGTCATCTCCTGTTCAAAAACAGCAGTTGCAAATTCTTCAAAGTGTTGCTGCCTGATTTGTTTGCGTGCCTGGCCTGGTTGCACTCCTAGAGTTCCGGTAGATTCAAATCGTTCAATTATTCTGATGCATCTGCTAATATGAATTGTAATAATATTAACAAGATAAGGCGGAGTCTCGCTACTTATTGGTCTGATCACCTGGGGATTCATACTTATAATGGAATTTTGAATTTAAAAGGATAAACCCTTGATAAAATATTTGCTTCTATACCCGTTGTTCTGCGTAAACACTGGCCGCTTGTGCAAGAGGATCAATATCATCCCGCCCTTGTCATTAGTTGTGATATTAATCGTTCTGAATTAACTCCATCTAGAACATCTTATAGTCGCGATTTCAAAAGAGTAGATTTCTTGAAAATTTTTGAAGATCTTTTAGATACGGACTGGTCAATCATGGAATATCTTCAATCAGTTGATTGTATTTGGAGCGCAATTGTTGATTGGGTTTTAAGTGTGCTGGAAAATAATGTCCCTGTATGCATACCAAATAGAAATAGGAGATCAATACATCGATTTCCGAGTTGGATATCACAGGACACTATTCAACTGTGGCATTATAAGCGTAGATGTCATAGGAGGTTCAAAATGTCCGAATCGTCAGAGAATTATATAGCCTCTAAACTGGCGAGAAAAGATTTCAAGAATGCTCTTAATCAGAACTTTCTGGAGTACCATGCATCGATTGAAAATAGTCTTAGTTCTCAAGCTTCTACTTTCTGGGTTACTACTAAGAAATTGCTGGGTAGGAACCTGTCCGTTAAGCATTGGACCAGTAATTGCACGATTAATGATATGGTCTCCCATTTTGAGAGTATTATGTTTAACGACTCTGATCTTTACTTCCTGATTCCAGCTTGCCTTCCCATTGGGATCGTCTGCATTGCAAATAGAACTTACCCGGTGTTTCTTTATCTGAGATTTTTTTCTATTAAAATTTCAGCTTCTAGAATGGTGCATCAGAACGGAATCCCGGATTATATTTTTAAGAAATGCTTGCCTGCGCTGCTTCACCCCTTTCACAAATTATTCAATTTATCTCTTAAAACTGGCATATATCCTTCAGATTGGAAAAATGTTATAATGGTACCTGTTCCTAAAACTACTAGGCCTCTCTCGTCCAACGATTATAGACCAATTACGATTGTGACATTTCTGGCTAAGGTGTTTGAGACGTTTGTGGCTACTCAGCTGTCGTCGTTTATTGATCCGTACTTGCTTCAGGAGCAACATGATTTTCGGAAGAATAGATCAACGTCTACCAAACTTGCCAGTTTTTCGCATTACCTGGTCTCTAATATTGATCTTAGGAATCAAGTTGATATATTATACTTTTACTTTAGCAAGGTTTTCGACAGTGTCAACATCAAGCTGCTCCTATGTAAGCTTGGAAAGGTTGGACTGTCTGATAATCTTCTCAGTTGGTTCACCTCCTTGCTAACAGGTCGAAGCTTCGTGGTTAAGAGCTCGAATGGAGTTAGTCCAGTTGGTAGGATTAGAAGTGGAGTCCCACAGGGATTTCTTTTAGGCCCGGTTCTTTTTAATGTGTTTATTGTTGATATTAAAAGCTATATTGGATATAGTCGGGTGAATTTTTATACTTTATGCTGACGACTTAAAACACTTTTCAGTTATCTGTAGCTGGAAAGTTTGTTGTAATCTTTCTCGGGCAGCTGATTCTCTCTCGATGGGCAACTGATAATGGACTCCTTCTGAATGTTTTGAAAACTATTACTGTAACATATTCTTTGAGGGTTGTTGACTTCGAATTTGATTATTCCTTGTTACAGAATAAAATCCAGCGTGGTAATAAAGTTAAAGACCTGGGCGTTATATTTAACTCGAGGTTAACTTTTTCTGATCATCTGGAATATGTGCTCGCTGAAACCAGTAAACGTTTAGGTATCCTAAAGCGTCTGACGAACTTTTTTACTAAGATCAAGACTTTTATCTTTCTATTTTAGCTTCTGGATTTGGTTTTCTGGGAATACCCAGTTATTAGAGTATCTGAGAACCAGGCTTCGTAATTTTGGTTTATTTATCGCTTGTGCTTTTCGTTTTTCCGATATAACTGCACTGGGGCCCATACTTGATCTTTTGCAAGCAATCAATAAGACATTACTTAATACTCTGAGAAAGCTTATTCTTTGGTAGCTTATTTCACCCTGTACCTTAGAGCTTATAGGCTTTCGTGCTTTGATTAACAATGTAAATCATCATGTCCTGCGGTTCCTTCAAACTTCCAGGACCAAGGTTATTGCTCTTGACCCTGCTTTTAAATTAGTTAATTTATTCAATAATAATTCTAAGTCAATTGTTTTTACTACTTGTTTAGTTTAGTTAGTTATTCTTATTCTGATACTTTTCATATTTTTAAGTGTACTTTAATTGTGCATCTGTTGTCCAATCTTATCCTTCAGTCTGTACTGGTTTTGTCTGTTGTCTAATCTTATCCTTCAGTCCGTTCTGGTTTTGTCTGTTGTCTAATCTTATCCTTCAGTCTGTTCTGGTGTTCTCTTGTTTAGGTATTCTGTTCTGGTGTTCTCTTGTTTAGGTGTTCTGTTCTTTTTACTTAGTTAGTTTATGTGTTTTACATCAACCCTCTATTGGGCTTAGGCCTGTTGGGGACAACACGGGGATTTTTCCCTCCTGTGTAATTTGGGAGATTCCTCCCGTTGTTTTACATTATTATTATTATGGCCATAGAAATATTAGCCAGGGCCCTCTCTCTAAGATGTTGCCTTGCTCGCACGACGCGGACTTAGGACCACACAAAGGAATACATACAGACCTGAAAGGTGATGGGTGCTTCATAAGAGGATATCAAGATTATTCAGGAGAGCTCATTTCTTCTATCGAGGGTAAATTCTAAATAGTGACCATCTGTTCTTTAAACATTGTGTCTATAAACAATTGCCTAAATAAAAATTGTTATATCTCAGCATCTTTCAGACAACTTATGACTGATAAAAAACTTCAACAATTATGTAATTGTGTACAAGTTGGTAATTATTAAATACATATTTGAAATTTGAAGTTATAATAAACATTCTTGAATATTTGAGGAATATGCCAAAGATTTGAGTTGTGTGGACGGTGTAAAAATGAGCTTCTGGTAGATAACGATTATCTTATCTGTCGTGCGTGCAAAATAGGGTATCATTTTGCTTGTTCGTTAGCCGAAAGAACAAGGCGCAGAATAGGGACACCAGCTAAAAAGAAATGGAAATGCGAAGCATGCAGAGGAAAAAGTGGAGAATCTGGTGCCAAATGCTAGGTCAGTGAAGAAGAACCGAGCAATAATTAAGGGTTACAATACTGTTTAAAGGCGTTGCGTGACAAAATGGATCAAATAAGACGCGTAGAATATACCAAACTAAAAAAAGACCTCGAAGATATAAGAAAATCTATGGATTTTTTTTCAGAAAAATATGACGTGCTAATCCAGGAGCAACAACAGCAGAAACAAGCTCAACAAACAGCAGAACTTCAAAATAAAAATAGTGAATTGGAAAATGTATGTTTAAAACAAGAAGAGTGTATTGAAGAATTGACATATCAACTGAATGATATGGAGCAAAATAGCCGTAATGGAAATGTGGAAATAGACGGGTTGAAATGTAACACTAATGAAGAAGTTAAGGCGGCTGTGGTTAACTTTGGTGAAAAATTAAATATTAATTTTAACATGTCAGAAGTCATAAAAATGCACCTTGTTGCAACAAAAGTTAAAGAGGACAAAAAATGATAATTAAATTTAGAGATGAAGAGGTAGCGGGAAAATTTTTAGCAGGAAAGAAAAAATTGAGAGATTTGAAAGTAAAAGGAGAATTACCGCAAGGAATTTTCATAAATGAAAATTTGACAAAATTAAACAAAACTTTACTTTGGAAAGCGAAACAAAAAGGTAAAAGTTTTAATTGGAAATTTTTATGGGTACGCTATGGAAATATTTATGTTCGAAAATCATCTGACACTAGGGTTTTTAAAATAAAGCAAGAAAAGGATTTAGAAAGGATGAGAAATTGAAGAAACAGTTCAATTTTGGTAAAATAAGTAAATATTTGTTTCTTTTCAAATGGAAATGGATGAGTTTAACTGGTTTATGGTGTATATTAGGAGCATAAAAAATATTGGAATGAACTGTTTATATATATAGAAATGGTTGGAGAAGTGATTTTTTTTGTCTTACTTGTAGTAGATATTAGTGAGGAGGAAAGTGAACTATAAAATATTACAGGATTTAAGCAATTTCCGTTTTGTAGAAAACATAAAAAAGGGGGTGGCATTATTATCTATATTAAAGAAAATTTAAATTTTGTGATAGATGATGCACAAAATATTGACGAATGTGAAAGTGTTACTGGAAAAATATTTTTTCTTTGTATCAATACGAAAGAAGTTCAAAAATATTTGTATTGTATAATAATATATAGACTACCTAATTGTTTTATTAATAGGTTTATAGATTCGTTTAATAGTTTACCAAAAATGTTTGGAGATAATGAAAAGTTAATTATAATCGGAGATTTTAATTTGAACATACTTGACAGTGCAAATTCAGATATTAATAGGTATTTGAACATATTAAGCCAATATGGGTTAACTCAAAAAGTAAATATGCAAACAAGAATTGAAAAATACGGTAGGAAAACTACAAAATCAATTTTAGATCATGTGATAAGTCGGGTTTTCGACTGGGATTACAAAGTTAAAGTAATTACAAAAAAAGTTTGCTGATCATAATATTCTCTGGGTCAATTTAAATTGTGGTAGAAACAGTATTGTTAAAAACGTTGGCAAAGATTGGATGTTAGATGTAAAATTAGTAAACAAGTATATTAAGAAGGTAAATTGGAACAGGGTTTCAGAATATAAAAAAGTGATAAAATCTATGAATTTTTTGCTGAAAATTTTAAAGATTTATAAAAAAACAAAAATTCGGGGTAAAAAAAAAACAAAACAGCAAAAAAGTTAGGAACAATTTAAGATCTTTATAGATGGAGTTAAGGATGAGAAATATGATGGAAGTAAATTTATATCGTTACAAAATTCTATTGTTATAAATTCTGTGGAAGAAAAAGAAATTCAGAAAATTATTGCATGTTTAAATATAAATAAGTCTTCAGGAATTGATGAAATTAAGGCAAGGGACATTAGAAGTAATGGTAAAATTTTTGTAAAATCTTTTACTCATTTATATAATGTAATATTGAAGACAAAATGAATGACATAATGAATGGCTGGAGCAGATGAAAATGTCAAAGGTTAGATTAATTTATAAGAAAGGTAAAAAGGCAGATTTAAATAATTATCGACCAATATCTATACTTTCTATAATTACAAAAATTTTTGAACGTTGGATTAAAATAAAACTGGAGGAATTTTGGGAAAAGAACAATATTTTTGGTAAAGAAATATATAGATATAATAACAAAATGTTAACCTAATGTTTATAATGGAATTGACACAAAAATTAAACAAATCCTTTCATCATGGTGTTAATTTAACAGTTATTTTTATGGATATAAATAAAGCATATCATTTGGTCAATCGTGATATTTTGTTTTCAAAATTAGAACAATATGGTATAAGAGGACAATGTTTAAATTTGTTGAAAGGAATGTACACCAATAGAATGCAATAGATTAAGGTAAATTATTGTGAAAGTTCAGTTTGTGAAATCACAAATGGTATTCCTCAAGGGTCAATATTAAGTCCATTAATGTTCAACATTTTTATAAATGATCTACCCAATTATGTCCTTATTGCACAATTTTATATATATGCAGATGATGTTGCTTTACTAACCATGCATAAAAATGAAGAGATACGCAGAAAAATTTAGCTCTAACAATTAAATGGATAAAAAATAATAGGATGAGTTTAAATCTGAATAAAACATGTTTAATGAAATTTCTAATTCCACATAAAAAATATGATAATTTCTTGACGCAAAAGTTTTTTTTTCATAAAATGGAGTGTATGGAGAGCATGGAGGATTGGAAAGATAACTGCTTATGTAAATGTCCAAAAATCCAAGTAGATAAAAGCATAAAATATTTAAGATTAGATATCGATGCCACTCTATCATGGCACATTCACATTAATAATATAGAGTCAAATTAACGCAAAATCTTATATTTGATGTTTTTTTTAAATTTTACTGTCCTCTAAGGGTTAGAAAATTCTTATATCATTCACACTTTGAAGCAAGAATACGCTATGGTCTATTGGTTTATATCATCATGGAGCACAATTCTCAAAAGTAGAAGACTTGCAAGATAGAATTATAATGTCAATGGTTGCTAAAACATATTTGGAAAAAAACAGCTTAGTAAATACTTATAAAAAAATAGGAATACAAAACGTTACAGATTTGATAAAATATCAGATTAATATAGAAAATTTTTTTTCAAAAAATTATTTAATTAAAAGAAAAACTCAATACGGTTTAAGAAAACAATACAAATATGCAGTACCAAAAATCTTTAATTTATATGGTGCAAGAGAAAAAGAATATTACATACCACAGACTTTTAACAGACTCCCGACATAGATATTACGTATAATAACATATAGAAAGTTAAAAAACTGTTTATTTATTTGGAAAAATTATTTGTAATTATTTTTAGAATTATTTTTGTTACTTGAAAACTTTATTTGTATTTTTTATACATTTGAATTTTTTTTTGTACATTATTATTTTTTGTTCTTGTTTATATAATCTTTTGACCCTATAATCCCATACAAGCCTATAGTAAGGCTTCGTGGTTTGGCAAAACTGTATTGTAAACTTAAAAAACAATGCTGTATTTTAAATATGTGATTAAATATTTCTTTATTATTAAAAAAATTACTATCGTTATTGTTTTGAAATGGATTTTAGCTTTAGTTAATTATACTGGTAGTGTATTTCTTGCTGGTCAGGTAATGTTATCAATGACGTTTATAGTTTGTAAAAAAGTTTTTAGTGGTTACATGTATTTGTTGTAATTTATCTTATTGTCCCATACAAGCCATATATAAGGTTTCGGGATAAATGATTGTATTGTAGATGTTTTAGTTCTTTTAATAATAATAATAATAATAATAATAATAATAATAATAATAATAATAATAATAATAATAATAATAATAATATCACTAAATATTCAGATCTGGCACATGAAATAAAACGCCTTTAGGGAGTTAACAGAGTATACATTGTTTTTATCGTTCTTTCTGCCACTGGGGTTATTCCACATTCGCTACACAAAAGCCTGTACACTAATTTTAAACCCACACTTATACAAAACCTTATAGAAAGCCACAATTCTAAACACCTGTCACATAGTAAAGAAAATTCCTACACCCGAACATCAATACTCCCACGAGTGGATAACTTCCCCTCCCTCGCATTTGAGTCCGTCGGGCTTTAGCCCTCTTTTGGGTCCACCTCCGAGTTTAGTTTCCCCAAACAATGATAATAATAATAAGCTCTTTATTCTGGTATAAGCTCTTTACGTGTTTGCATCTGGCCCTTGCAAAACAGATCTCCCACAATTTGCAAACACCACAGACATTGCCACATTTCCTCACACAAGGAATAACATGCATAGTACAAAAATCACATAACACGACAGATCCTACACAATATGGACCTATCACATGCCTGCCTACACTTTAGAAAATAATAACTTCCTGTATCGCAAACAAATTTTATACACAGATAGATACAACCAACATTCTCACTGAGCAACAAAAGAGATGCCGTATGAATCACATTGGTTATAAGGAGCAACTCTTGATAGACAGTGTGGTCCTACCGCAAACTCACAATAAACATCGACACCTCCATGCAGCCTACATTGATTACAAATAGGCCTTTTATATACACTCATGGCTTTTACACTACGATTATATAAAATAAACCCTACACTTATCACATTTTTAGAAAATACAATGCTGCATTGGAGAACTACACTACACCCCACACTCAACAGTGAAACCATCTCGACTGACAAAATACAGATAAACCAGGGCATCTTCCAGGGCGACTCACTGAGCCCACTCTGGTCTTGTCTTGCATTAAATGCAATTTCTAACAGACTGAATAGCACAACTTATGGCTTCACAATTAAACATAATAAAAGCTGCTACTACATGCTTTCACACTTACTCTACATGGACGACATGAAAATCTACGCCTCCAAACAAACACAACTGCACCAACTATTTGATATTACACAAACGTTTTCAAAAGATATAAAAATGCAATTTCGGTTAACTCAGGGAAGGGGGCTTCACATTAGATGAACCAGATCACATTGCTGCTATGAAAAATGACGAATATTACAAATATCTAGGATTTAAGCAAGCCAAGCTTCTGGAGCACAAACACAAAGAATACACTTACTAACCAATATCTTCATAGGCTAGAGACAATACTTATAACACATTTAAATTACAGAAATTTAATCAAGGCCATCAATACCTATGCCACGTCAATACTCTCCTACTCATTTGAAGTCATATAGTGGACACACACAGATCTCGAGGGACTTAAGTAAACAACGTAAACTGCTTACAAAGCACAGAAAGCACCATCCACACACAGCTATTGAAAGACTCACCCTGCCTCGTTCAGCGGGAGGCAGAGGTCTTATTGACATAACAGGTCTACACCAGAAACAGACTCAGTCACTCAGAGAATTCTTTTACTCTAAACAACACACATCACCATTACACAAAGCAGTCTGCATGGCTGATACAAAATACACACCTCTGAATATGAACAGCATGCAGAACACCCATACCATTCCTATAACATGCACTAAACTTCAATCATGGCTCGGAAAGCAACTTCACAGTAGACATCCTTCTGACCTCAACCAGCCACATGTCGACAAAAAAGCGTCGAACTTTTGGTGGAGTAAAGGGAGTATCTTTGGAAAAACTGAAGGAACCACGATTGCCATACAAGACCAGGTTATTAACACTAAAATCTACAGAAAACATATTATCAAAAATTCGACTGACGGGTCTTGTAGGAAATGCCATATCGCAGAGGAAACCATCCGACACATCATATCCAGTTGCAAAATACTCACGCAGACAGATTATATACACAGACATAACCAGGTAGCGAACATCATACATCAACATCTAGCTAAGATACACAAGCTAAGGGACATTCACACTCCTTACTATAAATATATCCCCAACACTGTCTTAGAGAACACCACACATAAACTATATTTTGACAGAGCTATAATCACTGACAAAACTATCCCACATAACAGACCAGACATTACACTAGTAGATAAACAAAAAAAAGTGACTTACATAATTGATGTCTCCATCCCCGACACACATAATTTATATAAGACATACACTGAAAAAATCACTATATATACGGATCTTGCACATGAAATAAAACGCCTTTGGGGAGTTAAGAGAGTACACATTGTTCCTATCATTCTTTCTGCCACTAGGGTTATTCCACACTCGCTACAAAAAAGCCTGTCAACACTAAATTTAAACCCACACTTGATACAAAACCTTACAGAAAGCTAAAATTCTAAACACCTGTCACATAGTAAGGAAATTCCTACACTCAAACATCAATACTCCCACGAGTGCATAACTTTCCCTCCCTCGCATTTTAGTCCCTTGGGCTTTGATACGAGTTTGGCTCCCCCAAACAATGATGATAATAATAATAATCATAATAATAATATTATTAATAATAATAATAACAATAACAATAACAATAACAATATTACCGGCAAAAATAATAAAGAGAAAAGTGAATAATAAATAAAATAAAATCAAAGTAAAACAGTAAGAAAGGAGAGGTGGGAGAATATCCTTTTTCACAGTAGTATTAAAATAAATAATTAAAATAAATGATAAAATAAAACAAAATAAAATAAAAAGGCAGCAGGACTATAAAAAGTAGAAATAGGGGCCAAAGACGTGCTAATAAACAAATTCCCACTATCATTATTTACGCGTTATATTCACTATAACGCGTAGTCACGATTGTTTGATATATTACATGCCTAATCTCAGCATTAAAAGTTCAAGCAGTACCATATATCATATGGTACCATTGAAATATTTTAATTTGCATACGGTTATGCCAAACAGATTATCTTTAACCATTACTTGGAATTTTAATTATTTAAAATAGTTTTTAAACAACATCTAATATACAGGGGGATTATAATTTATTTAGAGGGGGAAAAGTAAGGCTGAAAGAATCAAAAGGAGAGGTAACGAGGGGAAAGGGGTAAGGAAAAAAAAAGAGTTTGAAAATGGAAGGTCAGAAGACCCGAAAATGGAACAGAGGAAGATTGGTCAGTAATTGCACTGCATCCCTTAAAGGAGGGACGGGTTGGTAGAGAGCACATGCAGCCTTGTCTGCTGCCTGACAAGCTGTTCAAAGATAGTGGCAGTGGAAACCACGTGACTAGTAACAAACTTGTATGGGCATTACTACGGGCAATACTTATTAAGCATTGTTTTTGATTGAAATTTTAAGAATAACAGATCACGAGTAGTAAGACTGATTTAATGTATATCTTTGAAATTTATAATAAATTATTATTACTAATATTTTTAAAAAATTTTTTAATTTCAATATGTTTTTGGTGTGGTATTCTTTCCAATGGATTAAAAAAATCCCATATCAAAAATCAGATGCACAGGGTAGAACTTTTAATAAACAACTTTGCACATTTGAAGGGTAAAATCAGAACATTATATATTTGAATAATTTTTCTATATACAAGTTTTTACATATATTCGAATAACAGAAATTAAATATTTAAAAAATTATATCTAAATTATTCAACATTCATAAATCTTTGGGATAAATAAGTTACAAAATTTTTAGTAGTTTATAGGAACATATAACTGGGGATAATGGAGAGTTAGCAGACTATTGAGAAAGAGTGGAAAGACGATAGAGGAAGCACTCTTTTAGCTCCGTGATATATTGAGCAAATGGGAAGCAAGTAAATAGAAGAATCGGCAACCGCTAGACTGCACAAAGTCATGAATGACCAAGTTTTGCTTCAACACATCAGAGAAGAGTGGAAATTGCAACAACACTAAGTATACATCTGAGGTAAGATTACGTGAGTAAGAAATTATTTAGACTAGCAGTGGCATCTTTGGAGAGGTCCAGCCATTGTGACCCTTTAAAAAGTTTTTTTTTTCGAATTTTCATTAAGAATTTTTACTGTATTAATTCTAAGCATTTTCATGTGTTTATTTTTAGGATATTGCAAAATTTAATTTAATTTTTTGAGATTTTTCTGTTTACATCCAAGTGTAATTATCCCAGGCAACGCCGGGTACCTTTGCTAGTATATAATAATTTGTGATTAGAATTTTTAAATTAAATTCAGAATTTTTCGAAATAGTTTTTCCTATGAAAAATTAATTTTCCACCAATGAGGAGTGAAAAATATAGGGCTCAATTTACTTGTTGAATTATTATGCCATGAAAAATTCAGTAAATCTAATTTATTTAAATAAATTTAGATACTAGTAATTATTATGCAGGTACACTTAAAATTATTTATAAAGATGTGCACAAGGAATTTTATACTATTGCAATATATATATTTTTCCCTTTCTGGTATTCATTCAAGAACTCTGTTATGAGGAGATCATGTGACTCTTCCACCTTTTCCCTCTTGAAAATTAAAGTGGGCTTGTCCAACCAAGATAAGAAAACTCCCCTCTATTGTGCAAGGGATTAAGAACAAGGAAGAAGATGAATGAATAAAATGATTTACACTAAATTAATAAAATAAAAAAATAGTGAAATTTAACCTGATATTATCACTAAAATTATACATTTAAGAATTTATTTTCTTGAACATCTCCATGTGTCAACTAAGAATACATTCTTTCCTCTTTTTATTTATCAATCACCTACCCTTCTACTTTGATAGTGAATATTTTCTTGCTCTATTTAGGAGCAGAGTATTAACCTAATGTAAGATTCAGTTGACTTTTAGATTTTTTTCTTGCTTGAATTAGATGCTTGGTTACAAGCAACTTCTTGTAATAAATGATTGAGCTGTGATATTAAAAGGAGTTATCAATAAATAAAAACACTCTGGAGTAGTTCAAATAAGCTGTTTAATCTACTGAACATGTAGAATACAATGTAAACACATGAATTAATTACTTTTAACTCTGTCTTTTGAGTTATACTCCTCTGATAATTGTGTTTTCAGGTCTATCATTATGATTCACACTGAAATTATTTAAATTACTCCTATTTTATCACCTCAACATTGTCTTTACTAGAGTTGGGGAGAGGATCAGTCAGCTGGGACCCTTCTCCTCGTTTTAATTGCCACGGATACTGACGTTAAGTCTTTCCGAGTCATGGGTGTTCCGCCATTAAGTCTTTTCGAGTCTGGGATGAAATTCTTCATCTGTAGATGTAAAGCCATCTGCATGTTAACTACCGAAGATGGAAGAGCTATGGTGTTTTTTTCACAAGCAACTACATCCCTCCACTTAAGCTTAAGTGTTTTCTTCATTGTTGCTGCTTTTATAATCTGGCTTTGTTTCTCCATTTGGCAGTAGCCTAAAAAAGAATTAAAATAATACAATTGTAGTGACTTTCTCATTCAATATTTTATAGATCTTTAATAAGCAACAAGCATCAAGAGCTACATATCTTACCTGCCTATCTCGTAATGAGCTTCTTTTTCGATTGGAAGATAGTCCACTTTGTTTAATGGTTTTTCAAGACACATTTTTTTCAAAATCTGCCAATTTTTTGCCATCAGAGCCTTCAATTTCCATTTAAGTCATGAAGTGCCCCATCATTGTTGCTGCTCAAGGATTATTGTTTGTACATTTACACATAAAGAGTGCATGATGGTGGATTTCAAACTCATTTGGGAAAGTTGAGTGAGAGGTACTGCCACCGTTCTTGGCGTTCTTGACTGTTAAGAAGTCGTGAAAGGGGTGTCAAGGGGTGTCAAGTCTCGCCTCTGCCATTGTGCAAATTTTACTACCTGCAGTACCAGGAAGTCGTGAAAAGCTGTCAAGCTTCGCCCTCTCGAAGTCATTGATGTGATTTGCTCTGAAATATGGTTTAAATTTTTTTTCTCATCTATTTTTCTGCACTGTTACTCCTCATCTAGGCCTCGCCTGGGCTCCTTCCTCCAAGCAGGAAATGAGTCCCTGTCGACCTCCACCCTCCAAGGAAGAGAACTGAGTGTCGTCCTCGATTGTAATTTTGTATGACTTTTGATAGTACTGGTCAAGAACACAGGATAGAATGTAGCCGGCTACCACACCCTTTTTTTGTTCATTGGAGGCATCCCACAGTGCCCAGTGTCAGCATCTAGCTTCAAAGCAAATTCTGGTGGTGACCTGAGGCATTCACCCTTGCCAGCTCTCTTGAAATTTCAACCCACCTAGAAACGCTCCCCTACACTGGGACCCACCCCTTTTTTCAGAAAGGAATTAATTTTTCTAGAAGCCAGCCCTTTGTCCTGCTTTCTTTCTTGTTCTTTACATACAAACAGAGTTTAAATGCTTACAGCCGTGAGAAGAGAAGATTCATTCTTTTGATCCATTCTCTATCGTAGATAATATAGAATGCAATTCTTTTTTTCTTTGCATTGTATGGCCATAAGGACTGACACTGCTCACTCTCCTCCTCTCTCGTTCCAATTATTTCTTAATTAAAGACAAATAAATCGTTTTACACATAAAGGAATAAAAATTAAATTCCAATATCTTTTTTGGTTGATAGTTAGTCAGCCATTCTATAATCACTTGTTTACATGGAGCACAGGTATGCTCAAAATTTTCTTTTACGTTCACCACTGAGGAGTACAAGAAGCACACCCTTTTTTTCATTTTATTAAAGCCACAACTGCCCTTGTTCCTAGCTCAGTTGTTTAATACCTTAATGGTAAAGTCACACTATAGATAACAGCGTTTGATCTGACATCCTTGTCCCACTTTACATAGGTTATCAAACCATATTTAGACAATTTTGGTAGGGAATAACTTATATTTTATTTATATACACATTTTATATAGACGTTAAACACACAGTTTGTCCTTTTACACAAGCTTGCGATCGGTATTCATTCTGGAGTATTTTTTTCTCTTCTTTAATGCAGAAAAAAGGCATTCCCTGTTTTTCAGGCATGCGTCTTGATACTATTGCGACTTGTTTTATGAACTAAAAAGAATGTTAATTTTACGCTTATAGGCAGAGATCGTAATCCATAATTGTTGCGAGCTTATCAATGATCTTATATGAATCTGCCCTGATAAAATTATGAGGATAACAAGTTTCATCTCCATTATTATTTTATTATGATGTCTTATGGGTACAGTGATTATGCATTGTAATGAGGCTTTGTTTGCGCTTCTTTTTCTAGTTGGCAAACCGAATTGGGAAGACAACACCATTTATAGCTCATAAAGTTGGCAAAAGTTATTACAATCTTTCTATTCTTTTCCCTATGTTTTGGCAACCACATGATAAAGGTTTTTGTTTATTTAGGAAAGCAAATTCGTATTGTCTGCCATTCAATGGACACTCATCATGGATGTTCCCATGAAGCGATTCATTGATGATGGAAATCAAACTTTAAAGGAAGTAAAAACGGGCAGATATGCTACTCCTTTTGGCTATAGTGAAAAAACACATCAGGAAATGGCACGATTGGAAGCTGCAGCAATACAAACAAGCAAAGATGTACAGGGATTGCTTGCTTTACTTACTATAGCGCGAACAAGCGCAGAATCATTGATGTGGGTGGAGATTTATTTCGAGCACTTTTTGGAGAGGCTACAACTAGTGATCTTGCTTCTCTAAATAACAGGATTAATCAATTGGGAATGGTTAGCAAAGATAGTATACATATGGTAAATCAACTAGGTACACTTTGAAATCAAACCATTCAGAAGCCTCTTTCCACTAGACAGGTAGAAAAGATATTGGCTGATGAACTTGCAATATTACGAAATTGGACTACTCATGAAAATGCAGCCATTACCCAAGTCAGATACATGGTTAGCGTCTTAGCTGAATTTAGATATAACGTTTTAAACTTGAAAGAATCTGTTGACATGTTAAATCAGGGCAAGATCACTAGACATCTCCTCCCTGAACGCAAGTTGCTAGCACTTCTAAAGGAAATCGACAATCAATTACCTGAAAATAATGCACTCATTGTTGCACCCTCTTGGGAAACTTTATACAGTTTTTACAGATGGGTCTCTGTCATTGCTGTAGCAATGGTCAGAAAGCTCAGATTATTCATTCAAATTCCTGTGGTTGTATCTCAGGGATACTTTGATATTTATCGATTTTTAGTGTGTCAATAGAGATTCCATCTCTAAAGGTATTAGCCTATTTCCCCTCATCCTCTCTATACTTCGCGATCTCTCGTAACCGTCAGTCATCCATTATGTTTAGCCAGGCCAACTGGGACTCATGCATTATAGAATCTCTGCACCGTATTTGTTCGCCTCGTCCTTCATCTATACTGTACCCTTTCAAACTTGTAAATATTCTCTTTTAATTGGTGAAAAAAGTAGCTTCCATAATCTTTGTGAAAAAAATGGGTAGTAAAAAATCAAGCTCTCGTATACTTTAGGGATGATAATTTAGGCCACTGGATCTATAGTGTTCCACAATGTAATAGTGTTACAGTTAGATTTCATGCAATAGTTAGAACAGATCTTGGACGTACAAGCATTGTTATAGTTGAAGGTATTGGTGAATTCCAGCTGGAACAATCTTGTGTCAACATAGGGAAACATTTTTTCACCTCCTTTATTTTGTGGATGAAGAGAAGTTAGTCCGCTCATGTAGATTTGATGGTTGTTCCTGACATTTTCACAATTGATAACACTAGTGATGTTGAAGTTCTTGCTAACAATCAATCACTTCTAGAATTCCTTGAGAAAAATGATGACCAAAACTTGGAGAAGGGAGGAATGTCCCTCCAACAGATAAAGCAAGAAGCACATGAGTTGGGAGTGATTGATCACCGATATAGTTCAACCCAGTCTATTGTCGTCTTGAAGCATAGCTGGGATAGTAGTCTCTAATATTATTTTCTCTATTGTCATTCTTGTTATAGGCATTAGGTGTTGCAAAGGCAATCACTGTCCCGTACAAAGTTCTCGTCTCGTTCACTCAGCAGAGAGACTGTTTTTTTATCAACCCCAGTAAAACCTTGGAACTGGAGTCCCGCACTAGAACTCAAGTCACTTTGGTCAGAGATAGTGCTAGTCTGATGCTCGGAGAAGCAAGAGTACTGTGTGACCCTAGTGAAAATTAAAATTATTTTTTCTTGTCTTCCTCAAAAACCCATTGACTATTAATAAAAATTCACATACTTACACAAAATATTTTTCCTTGACTCCAACTAGAATTCCTTTGCCACATAGACGATTACAACACGTTTCACATGTAGTTTAATTGATAGAGTAAAACTTATATCTAGTACTGGTAGAACGTTTGGCCATATTTTGGGAAATAGGTCACTCTCTTTGCAGCCTGTTCGAAGCAGACATTGGACCAGCTATCTATTCTACGGAAGTTGCCACCAGACAGATTCCAAGTTAGTTCTGCTCCCAGCCAATTTTTTATACTGGTTAGAGTAGGAAATCCAGACGATTAGAGGAACTCATGAAAATGAAAGTGATTTTTTCTTCTTCCTCCTGACTCGGTAAAAAGGTAATAGTGAGCAGTAAGAACTGAGCAGACTGATTTGACAAGTGGTTTAAATTTTTAAAAAGTGCATTTAAAAAAAAACCTTATTGACATTCTATTCATTATAAAAATTTCAACTTAAGTCCTAATGAAGGCAAAAAAAGGTCAGTGTTATAAAAGTCTCCACATTTTTTACTGACCAAGTTCTAGTTTTTAAAGTGTCCATGCTATATTTTGCTGAACTTTCACAGAAAGTAACAAAGAACTGTGTGTGTGGTTAAATTACTTTGAACAACGGACCTCAGCCAATTCCAACTACTATAATATCCTGGACCCTGAATATTACCCTTTATTAGTAATACGTTATGATTACTTGTGACACATGAAATTAATTTTATATTAATTGCTATTCTCTAATCCTGCCTGAAATAGGTTATTAAGAAGTTTTATCTTTTACTTTTAGAAATCTTATTCATTACTATTTTTTAACTTTCTATTCTATCTAATATTTACTATACTCATTATGAATCCCCTCTTTTAGTAATGTTTATGTTATCCATAATTGTCATAAATATTCCTATGCTTTGATTATTTTCCAAAATCATTTCATAGTCACTCTTATGTATATTATATTACAAACTTATTGCCTATTTGTATAACAACTATTTTAAAGATTACATATTAACTATTACATACAATAAGATGGCTATGTCATGGTCCAAAAGACATCATACTGCTCTTGCGACAAACATTCTAAAGCAGAAGCAAGCTGAAGACAATAAGGAAGTGGGAAGAAATGGTTTCGGAGGAAATCCATTTCTTAGAGAAAAGGGGTATTGTATCTTTCCAGTTTTAACCATGTTTATTCAAATGAGAATAGAATACTGAATATTATTTTATTCTTATTTCTGCCTAATACCACCATTGATTTGTTTATTTGAACATTATTGAAGTAAAGACGAGTTACAGAGGAGAATTTATCCGTTTATTAAATCTCTAAAATTGGATAAATATTTATTTTTGAAAGTTTAAAATCTGTATTTTTTGTCTGAAGAAATGTCTCCCTCTCTTTTCCAACACCTCCTAAAAAGAAAGCCTGTGCACTGAAAATTCATACAGTGTTACTTTATTGTTCGAAGATTCCCATTTGAACCACAACCATCGGCAGAAGATCACCGAGCCTAAATACCACGAAGCAAGACCATTTGTTTCGTCAAAAGAATATGTATGATCTATATTTTCCCTTTAGCCATGAAAAAGCGTTTCCTTTTTTTAAAATCTCATTAGTAACATTTGGTAAAATATACTAGGATTCAGATTCATCTTTACTATAAACTATAGTGCAGACTCATATTTTAATATTCAATTTATTTTCATTCTATTTTTTATTATGAATAAATTTCATTGTTATTGTTAATTACAAAACTTGAGTCCCTCATTCTATACTCGCCCTTCTTAGTATGAACTTGCGTGGAAGAATTACTATGTAAGTTTCGCTATTGGGTTTAATTATTAACTGATAATTAGTTAATTAACCTTTTTTAGATAGTAATCGGATGGCGCAGTCGTTTTCTAATAAATTGATTATGATAATTAAGGTAAAGTAAATCGGACCCTTACATTAGACAACTATTTTAAATTATATAAATTTACTTTCTAATTAGATTGTTTCAACTATATTTCGTTCTAGCTGATGCATTTAATAGTTATGAAGTGTAAGGGTATTGTAGAGAATTTTCTTTAGCTCACTTAGTTTAAGTGGGTATAGTTATCGAAGAAGCAACTGAAGATAAGCATGCGCGTTCTGATTTTTTCAAGTGAACTTTTTTACTATTATCATTTTTCTGTTAGCTTAACAGTAACAAGTTATGATTTGTTTGTTTGTGTTAAACACAACTCTGTGGTGTAAAGATATCTCATTATCGATTTCACTTGGCTAGTTGTTTTCACATGTCGCTTTTTCCACTGACACAGACTGAAGAAGTGTTCTATGGTTTTTAAATTTAAGATTGTAAATAGACTGGCTGCAATGGAGTGGGTTATCTCCCTTGTTAGGCATGTCATAAGCAATACAGAAAAATAGTTTATCATGGCAATTGAAAGGATCATCACTGAACTTTGCACTTTTTCAAACAGTACGATGTATGATACGATATATCAAAAACACATCAGCTAGTCAGAGCAGATAATTTCTTCCTGTCAAGTTTTCTTCCATTCCTGCCTTTTATTTGTTTGCCGAGTGTCGTTTAATCAATCTGATATCCTTTTCTTGCCCCTTGTGCTTCTGTGAATGTCCATGGCCGACCTTCTATTCCATTACAACTGCGAACATGACTTTGACACCTTTTGAACCTCTAAAAAAAAGTCCGGAAATGGCTCCTCTATGAAAACTTGTTGAAAATATATTCTTATTATTTTTTTGATGATTTTCCTTTGTTTTATGATTTTTGTTTTCTGTGTTTAAAATGTTTTTGCTTTCTGTGTTTCCTTCTCTAAAGAATCCTGTGTTGTCATTGTCGATGAATGCTGTTAAAGTGGGTAAGTCCTTGTTGTTGTGAATGTGCATGTGTTTGAAATGTTATAAATGTTATATTTTGTCATTAGCTGTCGAAAATGATTGTCCGTAGGTGTTTGCTTATGTGTCTTTTATTTTTGGATTTAGGTAAGGTTGTTTTGAATTTTATTTTGAATCTTACCTAATGATATTTCTTGTATTGTCTATGGATAATCATAGAAGGGAAGCAGTGAAACTTCTTTATGGTCTTACATTGACATATAAGAAAATAATTTTTTATTACTGAAGATTTAATGCCTATCTGAAACCAATTGTTGTATTATATTTTCGTTAGTGTTAAAAGTATACTAAAAATTAACTTTACAATTTTTGATGAGATATTTATATTAAAAATTTCAACCGAACATTAAAGTGTGCAATCACTCGAATTTGTCGCCGCGGGAGTTTTATGAAACTGTGACACTACTGCAGATTGGGCTCCAATCACGAGAATTTTTTTGCAGTTTGGGTTGTTTATTTAGTTTTATTTAAAAGATATTGTAGAACAAATATTATTTATTTTTTCTTTGTTATGAAAGTAAGTATAATTAAAAAAATAAATTGAATAAAAAAAATCAAATAGATGCATAATCATGGCATTCTCATAACATGATTATAGTACACAAAATGTTTCTTTAAATTTATAGTTAATTTATTAAAAAGATGTGAACACAGCGTGGTAAGATTCTGTAAAAAGAACTGACATTTTGGAAAAAGTGAAAGTGTTAACAGGGGTTTAGAAGACGTCTTATATATAGGGGCTTTCAAAGGGGGGGGGGGGGAGAAAATGTAGGGAGGGAAAGCCAAAGACACTGAAAGAAGCTGAAGAAAGCCCCTTGACAAATTAGAGAATAGTTGGAGGGAGAGGGGATACGGGGAAAGGTAATGAAAGAATTAATGTCTTTATAGGAAATTGAATTTCATGAGAAAAGGACTCGCATTGCTTTCTTTCTTTTTTGTTATGAAAATTTTTATGAAGAATATAAAGACTATCATCCTGTAAAGTATGGCCACAAGAATTTAAGTGTTTAGCAAATGTATTTTATTCACCCTGTATATTATATTATGTCCAGACCAGTTTTTATTTTATGGCGAGGGACTTGAGGAGAGATGTTTGTAATGCAGTGAAAAGTAAAACACATAAAAATTTTGCGAAATTGCACTCCTAATATTTGAACTCTCTGCTCTCTTGAACTGTTATATATTTTTTAAAAGTATAATTCTGTTTTAAATTTATTAATAAAAAAAGGCAATAAAGTTTAATAACTGCACAATTGAAGTTTCATTTTTGATATGTTGTCATTTATTTTAGATTTTCTCATTTTGTAAATAAAAATCAATAGGAAAATCAGCTTGGAGCCAAAACAGCAGTAGCACCATCATGCGGTGGAACATGGAATTACGGAGTTTCATTACTTCCCTTCTCTTATTATGCTGTTACTAAGGCCTTTCTTTAAAATATTATTTGTCGTTATGGTCTTCTGTATGAACTTATTTCAGACCGAGGTACGAATTTTACCTCTGGGCTAATGCAGGGTGTTCTGCAAGAACAAAAAAATTAATCACATTTGTACTACTTCATATCGCCCTTACTCACTAGGTTTGGTAGAACGTATGAATCGAAATAATTTGTAAGCATTGAAAAGGCTCTGTGATGATAAGCCATGCAAATGGAAAGAATATTTGATTTCTGCCCAATTTAGCATTAGGACCACATATAATGAAAACACTCAAGAAGCCCCTGATGAGGAAGAATTATCAGCAATCTTCTTGGCACCTGCGCAGGATACATCTGATGAGACCACTGGAACTGTAGAATCAGTGTCACAAGATCAAGTATCGGACCAGATAAACAGAGACAGATACAATCAACGTAAAGTTAGTCAAAGACACTACAATCTCTGTGTGGACTATAGATGTCTTCACCAAAGACAGAATCAATTGGATTGATAGTGTGTATACAAGTTGTCAAGTTGGATTAATAATGTGTGTACGTGATCTTTTCTACCTTAATGATAAGAGTGTTGTGACATTCATCTTATTCTATGCTATTGAATTTTGTTAATAGATGACGCTGCGGATGTACAGTCATCGGCCAATGAAGGAGGGGGCAGAGCCAACACCACCTAAAACGAAGCCTTGACACCAACTTTCTGACGTCATTAAAAGAGGATTGTCGTCGGCAGCTCAGGTAATGGAGTAAATACACGAGTTCGATTTTTAAATAGTTATCATGGAAATATTAAATTGATTTTTGTAAATAAGAATTCACAAAGTTTATGGATAAAAGAAATAGCAATTTATTTCAGCTAAAGAATAAAAATTGAATTTGCGATAATTCTAAAATTAACAGAAATTTTTATAAGAATTTGAGCTAATAAAATAAACAAGATATAATTAATAATTACGATGGTTTGTATATAGCGCCATTTGCTAAGTCAATCCTCTTCTGGTGACGTGAGTATGGTGTTGAGAACTTGGTTTCAAGGCTTCGTTTTAGGTAGTGTTGGCAGAGCTGAGAGTCTTGTCTAGCAGAATGATTGGTTAACTGCTGGAAATTTGAGCTACCATGGAAGACTGCATTTGTAATATATAATAGCCTACACCGTAAGTACCCCAGACCACATCCACCCGTTGCCTTTACAGTTCAGTCAATGGGTTAATTCTCCACGTGAATTTATTTGAAATGTGAACGTTCTATTTAAAGGTACTGATCTGTTCTCCTTTTATTAATTTTGGTATTCTAAATATAAATTTGTCCATTCTCAAAAAAGTAAAGAATCTTAATTTTCCTAAAAGATTGGAATTGTGGTTTAAATTTTCCTTTTATTTCCTAACAAAGAAAGTATTAATTGTTACTCATCAAGAATGTAGGGTCATAACTTCACCCTGCAAAACAATTGTTTTCAATCTTTCTGCCTTTATTTAATCTGGAATATAAAACGAGTTATTTGTGGCTGTTTTGACTCTTTGCTTGGATTTTATTCAAATCCAATGGATAAACACATTGGCACTTTGCAATACCTACCAAAAAAATTAGTTCAAAATGTCACCACCAGCATGAAATGGCGCTCTATGAAATATTCGTGTACGAAATTCGACATGAAGTCACAGGTTAACAATGTCGTTTATGCACATGCGCTTTACAAATCGTTTGATGGAGACCACATTCAATATGTAGGAATGAACTTCCCATGCCGTCTTGTATAATTTTACTAAGTATTATAACCTTTATAGCCATGTCAAAATGGAACTTTTGACTGGCATTCGGCTTTCTGATTGGTCTAAGATTTGAAATAATTGACAATTGTTTACCAAGCAACACCCTAATGAAAAATTTTATGATTGTTCCGTGAAGCAACTTCAACAATGACTGCAAGACTTTTGCACGAGACACAGTGTATCTTTTATTTGTTCTCTGAATCGGATTTTTTTCCGGTGTTAAAAATTGTGACTTTGTTATTGGCTTTCTGTAATAAAGTCTTTTGCGAATGATCCGTGAAACACTATCAACAATGATGCAAATTCCTCATGCGGAACACAATATTTTTTTTTTTCAACAGAGCCTACCAATAAAATCTATTCAAACTTTACTAGATATCATCAATAATTTTTTTCTTAACAGCAAAATCGAAAACTTACACACAAGTATTATTACATGTTTTCGACCCTGAAGTCGACCCTGATATAAGACATCGCCACAATTGCCACCTAGATATATGAGATTACTGATGCTAAGAGTTTGCTCGGAAATGAATAAGAGCAAGATTTTGCCGTATTCAAAAATATGTCAATACAAATGATAATCACGTTGAACAGTTATCATAATTGTAGAAGCCAGTATGAATTTAGTTACAACTTTCATATACTTTTTTCTTTTGCTGAAGTGTGTAATTATTTTTGACGAACATTAAATAATGTGTACAAACTTGAGGGGGGGGACGCGATAGAGGGATCAAAGCTAAGCAACATTTCCCTGTTTTATTTTTTCTATGGTTTTTGAAATCCTACCTGCTGGAAACAGTTGTTTATATTATGTGGGCACACTTAAAGACATGGGTATTTGAGACATCTGTAGGATCCGATGACGAGCTGGTAGCTGGAATAGAATCGTCGTAGCTGCAGACCAAAAAGCAGGAACATATGAACGTGTACCTCAGTCCATGCAGTGACGTTGTACAGCAGGCATTCATGCCGGAGGGAGTCAATTAGTAAACTTATGGTAAAACATTTGTATGTTTCATAAGAAAACAAGTCACATTATGGTACTGTATGCAATGTGTTGTTCTTTTTATTTCATGAGCGATCATGATTTTGATGTGTACCAAAAGCAAGGGGTGAGTGGTACATTACGTCTACGCAACATCCAAAATTTTTTATTTCAAAAACAATGCTGAAGAGAGAAAAAAAGAAACAGGAAAATGTTACTTAGATTTTATTCCCTATCATCCCTCCCAAATTTGTACATGTTATTCGAGAACATCCTGTATATATAAATAGGAAAGAAGAATATTTGTCCGAGCGACTCCAGGTACTTCAGCTTGTTATTCAATATAATGTAAAATAGATTATACTATACAAATCTTGAACATGTTTTTG
The DNA here is from genome assembly GCA_023313115.1 of Rhysida immarginata. Classification (NCBI taxonomy): domain Eukaryota; kingdom Metazoa; phylum Arthropoda; class Chilopoda; order Scolopendromorpha; family Scolopendridae; genus Rhysida; species Rhysida immarginata. The sequence continues at coordinate 602,839 of JAHWFO010080554.1, read as the reverse complement.
TAGAACAATTAAGATCCAGTGGAAATTTTCTATGCTAAAGTGGCATGTAATAAACAAAAAAATTGGAATGATGAACCGTGAATGTATATTTATTTACTAGCAGAGGACCCGGCGTTGCCTGGGAAGATTACGCTTGTAGGTAAACAGATCAATCTCAAAAAGCTAAATCAAACTTCCAAATTGTTAACCCTTTTGGGACGAAAAAATTTGGATCAAAAACGCGAAATTGTGCTAATTTATTCAAAACTTTTCTCTAGCCAAAGTATATCTATTTATGGCGAATTTTTATTTTATTGATGTTTAAGCCACTATATGAAACAGTATAATTTATGTTAGGTGCATAATTTATTTTTAAAATAACTCTAAAAAATACAAATATGAGTATATAAAAATTAATCTTGTTTTAATGAATTTAAAAAAAAAAACGAAAATTATTTCCAATTAGCAAATTAGGTCGAAAATGTGAAGTAATTCATTGTCTGCATCCGAATTAAAAAATAATTAAGAAATTTTATTTATTATCAATGTTATGAATTATTTTTCATAACTATGTGGAGATTTCAGGAGTTTGAAGTTGGCGCCATGACGTAATTTAATGCTAGTTGACGTAATCGCGCAGATGTAACTACAACCAATCACAATCCAGGGACCGCCTCTATCCACCAGAGAGCTCTTGAAAATATGATTTTAGGTGCATTTTATACAAAAAATAGCGCTTGTAAATTGCATACATGCGAAAATAAAATTAAATAATCATTTTTTATTATAAAATTTGTATTATTTTTTATAAAATTCAATGGCATGTGTTTATAAACATGAAAATTCATATAGAAACAAATGAATATTGTTTACATTTTTAAATGAAGCTAATTGAAAATGAAATTATGTGCGAATTTAAATAAATTTACAATCATTTTAGATATTGTAAATATAAATCTACAATATATTTTAATTTAAAATTAAAAATATTTATTACAATTTGGTGCATAAACGAAAAAACAATTTTTTGGTTCAATTTATGTTTTATTATTCATGCAAAATAATGAAACGTTAACCAAAATTTCTAACTATGATATAAACATTCCGAATGCATATATATATATTAGTCCATTTACTAGTATTTCTTAAAGTGACGTGAACAATTGTTTATAAAGTAAACAATAAACAGATAAAACCAAACTTACATTCTAACTTTCTGAGCATTAGTGTGGCCCTGTAAAGGACGAGGAGGGAGATTTCGGAATGCATTCTGAAATGATGTCATCATGGCAGCAGCCACACCTTATTGTTGTGAATCCTCCTACATTTTACTTTATTTCTCATTTATAAATTCATTTTATGAAATATATATAAAGTACATAAAGTATTGTATAATTTAATTATAATAATAATCCTATACGTCCATCCAGGGCCTGTATGGCCTGAGGCCGACGAGTTGGGTCCCTGGATGAACCAGGATCAACGACTGCTGTATGATGGTTACAGCAGCCGGGGGGGTGAAGATTGTGAGTCACTGAATGGTCGCCCATCCATTGGCTAGCCGTGCCTGATGTTACTTAACTTCATAGAAGTTGTTACATTGAAAGCCCACCAGGTCACGGCCTTTATTATAATTATACTGATAATAATGAACAAGATCTCAGGATAAAAATAAAAAAAATTTTCTATACTTATATGCTTTAACCAATTCGCAATAAGGTGGGAAAGTTCAACTTGGCATAGAGTGACAATAAAATTACAAGCATAAAGTGAAGGTAAGATAAAGTATTTTTTATACATGTTTGTGCAGTAAAACTTGTATGGAACGCATAAGAAAGCTACATAAATTCATAAGAAGCAGCTTCTGAATCTGTAGAATAAAAATATAATTTAAAATGAAAAAGCAGATAATGGCTATACGACTTCGCCGATGGGTTTATAACTTTCACACATCTTCAATTTAAATTATAAAAACATTAAATAATTCTGTAAGCTAATTGTACTGTATTTTTACAGAGAAAGGTTTATTGTATAGAATACAGCAGGTTTTTTCGTTAGACCAAATAATTATAAAGATAAAAAATTTTATTTCTGACTTTATTAAAAAAAAACGTTTAAAAGTGCCGTACAGCACTATTCTAAGAATAATCCAAAGGACAAGAATTTACTTCTTCACTAAAGAAAATTCATTCTAGGTGACGTACCAGGACGTGATTTACTTCTCCAGGATGCCTTCTACTCTAAATAATTTTTTACTCTCGTAATCTTACTTTAGATGTACACTTGATTTTGTTGTATTTTCCTATCTTCCTGACATGTCTTGAAGCAAAACTTCAAAACTTGAAGCACCAATGTTAATACCATGAGATAGTTCTCAGTAATATGCCCTACCATAACCATGAATATCGATATTTTGTCATTAATTATTATTTTTTCGAAATCTGAGGTAGATTGTGACCTTTCTCATGCTTTGAAGATCATGTATGCGAAATTTTTTTCAAGATCGGACTAAAACTGTAGATTTTTACATAAAACAAACACACAGAACCAAAAACAAACAAACAAACATCCTTCTTTCTATATGTAGATAGACTAGCAGAGGACCCGCCATTCAGACGGCTGGGAAAAGTGTGTGTGTGTGTGTGTATGTTTGTGTGTGTGTGTGTGTGTGTGTGTGTGTTGTGTATTTGACACGTTTGAGCAGAAACCTAACCTAAAGAAAACCAACTCGAATCATCAAACCAAAAATGCATACCTTTTATCTGTCTTGTGCTCTTTAGTAATCGTTGAAAAGAATCATAATTATTCATACCTATCGTAAGGATACCAAAGAAAAGAAAGAGGATTGTTCAGAGAAACCCTGCAGCTAAGAGACAAAAATTATCTGGGCAAGAATAAACACATATATATATATATATATATAATAACCAACAGTGCAACAATAGATATCAACAATGGTGTCAACACGCAATGTACCAACACGTTGCAAGGATCAACAATATATGTCTCATGACTAACAATGCAAGGCAATGCATCGCAAGGCAATATAGAATTCAATGCATAGAAAAGAGAGTTCTTAGTACTTAACAATTTCTTGAAAATCTTCCAAAATGATCATTAACTGGAGACAATGGACGGTTAGCAGACGATTGAGAAAGATGAAAAAACGATAGAGTAAGGACTCCTTTAGCTCCGTGCTATAATGAGCAAATGATAAAAAGTAAAAAACAGAATCAGCAACCATTAGATACCACAAAGTAATAAATGGCTTCAAGACATTGAGAGAAGAGTGGAAATTGCAACAACATCAAGTGTACATCTAAAGTAAGATTACGTGAGTAAGAAATTATTTAGACTAGCAGTTGTATCTTTGCAGAAATCTATCCATTGGGAACCTTAAAAAATAATTTTTCATATTTTCATTAAGAATTTTTATTGTAATAATTCTCAGCGTTTTCATATGTTTATTTTAAAAATATTTCAAAATTTAATTCAAAAAAAGACTAATCCACGCCAGGGCTATCCCCTAGTTTATTTGTTAGAACATCATATTCAAACATTTTCTAAAAAGACATTTTGACTATATTCTGTGTGCAATTGTATATTTTGGAAACTAAGGTACTGATAATGCGATTACTGAATGTTCGTTTCTAAGAATTATTAATAATGAGCATAAAGTGATAATGCAGTGACAGAACATTAATAAAAGAAGTCATTCATGTCTCCCTTGAGATCCTTATCAAACCACCAGACAGCTGGCAAAAAATTGTGCATCTGGAAAGAAAAGAGAAGGAAAGAGTATTGATCAGAGAAACTCTGCAACTACAACTGAAAAAGCTATATGGGCATTTGAAGCAACTGAAAAGAGCAAGAGGGTATATAAGCTTATACATCAAGGGCATGAAAAACTTGACTCTAAAGTATCTCATAATGCTTCGCAATGTTGAGGTAAGTAAAGAAGAGTTTATATAAAGTCCCGGTATATCATCGAAAATTCCTGTTTTTCACATATTTGGTAGAATATTTGGAGTCCCTGTGCTTTGTGTTGTATTGATTAGGTTACTATGTAAAAAAATTAGAAGTTATAATTTAATTTCATAAGAAAAGCCTGAATAAGAGGAATTCTATGCATTGAATTCTATATTGCACAAATTTTTATTTGCAATGTTGGTCATGAAATATTTCTCATTAATATGCCCTGCCATAACCGAGAATATCGATTTTTTATCAATAATAATTATTTTATCGAAATCTGAGGTAGACAATGACCTTCCTCCGTCCTCCTTTATGTATGCAAAATTTTATCAAAATAAGAATAAATTTGTAGATTTGTATAAAAAACAAATAAACAGACAAACAAACCCACAAACAAACCCATCAACAAACAAACATCCTTCTTTTTATTTGGAGATGATTTACTAGCAGAGGTACCTGGCATTGGCGGGGATAATTAAACCTGTTGGTAAACAGAACAGTTTCAAGAAGTTAAATAAACTGATGTGTTTTTGAAAATAAACTGCGATAGGTTATGCACTGCTAAAACGTGCCAAACAAACAAACACACACCCGCACGAAGAAACATATACACACTTTCCTAATCGTCTGAATGCTTCTTAGGGAGCTAAAGGAGGACACGTGTATCTCCTTTGCCTCATCGAGAGAGACTTCCCTATCTATATCATCTATTATATCCATTTCCTGTTCATTGTTACTAACTCTCGGGAATAAACTTTCTATCATTGCGTCATCATTTTGTGCTCATTGTTAATAGTAAATTGCGTGTTGATACCATTGTAGTTACCTGTTGTTGCACAAACTTTGCCTTTCCTCCTTGGTCATGAGATATATATTTTTGATCCCTGCCTAGTGTTTGTGCAATGCGTGTTTATACCTTTGTTGATACCTATCGTTGCAAAAACGTTGCCCTGCATTGTTGGTCATGAGATATTTCTCATTAATATGCCCTGCTATAACCATGAATATCGACCATCTATCAATAATTATTATTTTTCTGAAATCTGAAGTGAACAAATAATTATTATTTCCTCATGTATTGAAGTTCAAGTATGCAAAATTTCATATAGATCGGAAAAAAACTGGAGATTTGAATAAGAAACAAACAAACAAATCCACAAACAAACAAAGAAACGTACATCCTTCATGTTCTATATATATATACTAGCAGAGGTACCCGGCGTTGCCCGGGATAAATACACTTGTAGGTGAAGAGAACAATCTCAAAAAGTTAAATTATAACTCCCAATTGGTCAAAAAAAACTCAATAAATACAACACAGAGCACATTATCTATTCTACAAAAAATGCCAGGAAATCTAGGTGGTACACTGGGAATTTATCGAAACTTTTCATGACTTGCCTCACCACTGTTGAGCATCACCAAATGTTTTAGACTCTTGCCTTTGAGGTAGGAACTATTTTACTCTCTTGCTCTTTTCGAAACTCCCATTGTTCAGATGTTTCAAACGCCCGTAGAGCTTTTTTCTCTTTTAGTTGCTGAGTTTCTCCGACCAATACTCGTTTTTTCTCTTTCCATTCCAGACAGATAATGTTTTGCTAATCATGTGGACGTTTGATAGGGAGGTCAAGGGAGACACGCCTGACTCCTATGCCTATTCAATAGACGCTGCCTAAATAATGTTCTGTCACTGCATCTTCACTTTATGCTCGTTATCAATAATTCTTGGAAAAGAACGTTCACTCATCGCATTATCAGCATCTCAGTTTCCAAAATATACACATTCCCACAAAATATAGTCAAAATGTATTTTTATGAAATGTTTGGATCTGAGGTGCTACCAAATAAGCTAAGTGATAACCGCGGCGTGGCTGGGACATTTTTTTTTTTGAAATAAATTTGAATAAATCTTAAAAATAAGCACATGAAAACGCTTAGAATTAATACAGTAAAAATTCTTAATGGAAATTTGAAAAAAAATTTTAATGACTCACAACAGAAGGACCTATCCAAGGATGCCACTACTAGTCTAAATAAAGTCTTTCTCAAGTAGTCTTATTTTAGATGTACAGTTGATGTTGTTGCAATTGCCTTTCTTCTCTCGATGTCCTGAATCATACTTGGCCATTCTTCTCTTTGTGTAGTCTAGCGATCTCAGATTCCTCTATTGAAATGCTTACCAGTTGTTCAATGCACCACGGAGCTAAAGGAGTGCTTCCTCTGTCGTCTTTCCGCTCTTTTTCAACAGTCTGCTAACTCTCCGTTATCTCTAGTTGCTGATAAATTTAAATATTCTCCAGAAATTGTTAAGTACAAAGAACCCTCTTTTCTAAGAAAAGCCTGATCATTGCACAAACTTTGCCTTTCATTGTTGGTCATGAGATATATTTTGTTAGTTCATGCAGTGTGTTTGTGAATTGCGTGCTGATACCATTGTTGATACCTATTGTTGTACAAACTTTGCCTTGCATTGTTGGTCATGAGATATTTCTCAATAATATGCCTTGATATGACCATGAATATCGATTTTTTATTGATAAATATTATTTTCCCGAAATCTGAGGTAGACAGTGACCTTCCTCATGCTTTGAAGTTTAAGTTTGCAAAATTTCATCAAGATCTGGATAAAACTGTAGATTTGTATAAGAAACAAACAAACAAACCCACAAACAAACATACTTCTTTATATATATAGAACTAGAAGAGGTACCTGGCGTTGCCCGGGATAATTACACTTGGATGTAAATACAACGATCTCAAAAAATTAAATTAAATTTTGCAATATCTGAAAAATAAACACATGAAAATGCTTAAAATTAATACAGTAAAAATTCTTAATGAAAATTTCGAAAAAAATCTTTTTAAAGGCTCACAATGGTGCTGGACCTCTCCAAGGATGCCACTGCTAGTCTAAGTAATTTCTTACTCACGTAATCTTACCTCAGATGTATACTTAATGTTCTTGCAAATTCCACTCTTCTCTCGATATGTTGAAACAACACTTGGCCATTCATCACTTTGTGCAGTCTAGCAGTCGCCGATTCTTCTATTTACTTGCTTTCCATTTGCTCAATACATCACAGAGCTAAAGGAGTGCTTCCTCTGTCGTCTTTCCACTCTTTCTCAATAGTCTTCTAACTCTCCATTATCTCCAGTTACTGATCATTTTTAAAGATTATCAAGAAATTATTAGGTACTAAGAACTCTCTTTTCTAAGAACTCTCTTTTCTAAGAAAAGCCTGAATAACAGGAATTCTATGCATTGTTACAAATTGAAACTTAC
>JAHWFO010080554.1:569975-590602 GCA_023313115.1 Rhysida immarginata | reverse complement strand
ATATCTCATGACCAACAATGCAAGGCAAAGTTTGTGCAACAATAGGCCCATTGTGTTCGCATCAACAATGGTCTCAATGCGCAATTCAACAATAACAATGAGAACAAAATTATTCAAGAATTATAACAATGAAGATAAAATGATAATGCAATGATAGAAAGTTCTCTTCCAAGAATTATAACAATGAACATAAAATCCATCTTTGTCCCCATTCTCACCTATGGTCATGAGGCTTGGGTAATGACCGAAAGAGTGCGATCGCGGGTACAAGCGGCCGAAATGAGATTTCTGAGAGGTGTTGCAGGTGTTACCCTACTAGATAGAGTGTACAGCAATACAATAAGGGAATCTTTAGGTGTTGAGCCGCTACTTCTCCGCATTGAGAGGTCTCAGTTGCGCTGGTATGGCCACGTGATTCGGATGCCGCAAACTAGTCTTCCTAGGCAGTTGTTATTTTCCAAGCCGGTGGGTAAGAGACCAAGGGGTCGGCCTAGAACCAGGTGGCTAGACTACATGGAGAATCTGGGTTCGAGTCGCTTGGATATTACCAGGGAGGACATGCGCCTGATGGCGGAAGATCGCGATCGCTGGAGATCCTCCATAGGGCTGCTGCCCCCGCGACCCTAACGGATAAGCGGGTTTGAAAAGTAAGTAAGTAAGTAAGAACATAAAATGATGATGCAATGATAGAACATTCGTTTCCAAGAATTATTAACAAATGAACAGGAAATGCATATAATAGACGATATAGATAGGGCAGTCTCTCTTCATGAGACAAAGGAGGTACACGTGTCTTCCTTCAGCTCTCTAACAAGCGTTCAGACGATTGGGAAAAGTGTGTTTCTTTGTGTATGTATGTGTGTGTGTGTTTGTGTGTTTGGCACGTTTGAGCAGTGCATAACCTAAAAAATACATCAACTCAAACCATCAAACCTGATTTATCTGTGTTGTGCAATTTAATAATTATTCGAAGGAACCATATTAATTCATACTATCGTAATGCCACCAAAGAAAAGAAAGAGTATTGGTCAGAGAAACCCTGCAGCTAAGAGACAAAAAAAAGTCCGGGCGTCAGAGACACCTGAACAACGAGAGCTTCATCTGCCGCAAAAGCGTATGCGAGCTGCAACGTCAGCAGCAAGGGAAACTTCGGAGGAAAGAGAGCTTCGTCTGCAGCAGGTTCGTATGCGAGCTGCAACGTCAAGGGCAAGAGATATTTCGGAGAAAAGAGAGCTTCGTCTACAGCAGAAGCGTGTGCAAGCTGCAAAGCAAGAGCAAGGGAAACTTCGTAGGAAAGAGAGCTACGTGTATAATGAGTTTGACGTAGAACGGAAGAATTAAGGGTGGCGAATCGACAATCTGATTTAAAATTAGCGGCATTTAATTATAATTCTGAATACGATTACTGTAATCACCCTAAAGTCCTAATAGGAAGGAAGGATGGATGTCGTATTTAACCACTGTCAGGCAAAGAAATATAAATGGGAACCACCAGGAATATGTTGCTCTAATGGAAAAGTGAAGCTGCCGCCACTTAAACAGCCTTCAGAACCACTGTTATCTTACTTATGTGGTAACACAGCAGATTTCAAACATTTCCTAAAAAATATAAGGGCATACAATTCAAGCTTCCAAATGATATCGTTTGGCGCGTCATCAACAGTGCAAGAAGGTGGATTCATGCCTACTTTTAAGGTTCAGGTTCAAATTTATCACAGAGCTGGATCACTTCTTCCCCTTCCAGGTGAAAATCCGAAATTTCTTCAAGTTTACTTCATGGGCAATGAAATATTAGAGGCTGGTCAACGATGTGCTAATATATCTGGCGTGCGACAAGACATCGTTTTAAGTCTGCAGAGACTATTTCATTCGCACAACCACCTGGTAAAAATGTTTAAAACAGCATTAGAAAGGATGCCTACAGAAAGGATGCGACTGTCACAGTTAAGGTTAACAACGAAAACATAGATATCGAAATTGATAACAGGTGGGTTGTGCCTTATTCCCCTCTTCTTACAAAAATGTTTCAAGCACACATCAATGTCGAGTACTGCCACTCTGTTAAATAAATTAAGTACATTTGCAAATGCGTCACTAAGGGCAGTGACATGGCCGTTTTCGGGTTAGCCAATGAAAATGCGGTGAATGAAGTGACTCAATACCATTTGGGGAGATATATTAGCAAAAATGAGGCTATTTAGCGACTCTTAAATTTTCAAATCCACGAACGATACCCAACGGTTGTCCACTTAGGCGTTCACTTAGAGAACGGACAGAGAGTATACTTTACAGAAAAAAATGCTCAAGAGAGGATGGAAATGCCTCCAAAAACAACATTAACAGGATTTTGCCAGTTGTGCCAGCAAGATCCATTTGCAAAGACATTATTCTATGTCGATGTAGCAAAATACTACACCTGGAACGCGCAACGAAAAATTTTCTGCAGGAGGAAAAAGGGAACCCAAGTTCCAGGTCAAACCGACATATGCGCAACTGACGCCATTGGCCGTGTCTACACTGTTCATCCCAGCAATGCCGAGTGCTACTACCTGAGAATGTTGCTTCACGTTGTGCGAGGACCGACATCATTTAATGATCTTAAAACCTTCGAGGGACACGTGTGTGAAAGCTATAGAGAGTCATGTCAGAAACACGGATTACTTGAAAACGATCAACACTGGGACACGACATTGGCAGAGGCATCTGCCACGTGTTTCCCAAAGCAACTCAGGAGTCTTTTCGCCATTATAATCACGACGTGTGCTCCATCAAATCCACAGCGCCTTTGGGTGAAATATAAAGAAAATTTAAGTGAAGACATTTTCAGAGAGGCGCAAAGAGCTAACCCTATCATTAACTCTGGTTATACAGCAGGAATAATGAAACAAGCGCTTATACTTCTTGAGGACAGATGTATCTCTGTTAACGGCAAAACTCTCTTACAGCTTGGGCTAGAGGCGCCGAATCGAAATGGTCAAGAGGTCCAAGATTCTGATTTTTGGAAGGAAAGGAACTATGACATTAATGCTCTCCAGCTTTTTCTTGAAAAAAAAGATCCCTATTAGTCTCAGACCAGAGGCAAGCCTATGACGCTGTTTTAAGTCTCATTCAGGATGGAAATGGTGGCATTTGTTTCCTTGATGCACCCGGGGGAACTGGAAAAACATTTCTGATAAACATTTTGCTGGCTGAGATTCGCCAAAGAAATGAAATTGCTTTGGCTCTAGCATCTTCAGGGATAGCATCGACACTGTTAGTTGGTGGTCGAACAGCGCATTCAGCTCTGAAGCTACCGTTGAATCTGCAGCTTTCAGAACGGCCCATTTGCAACATAAGCAAAAGCTCCAGTCAGGCACAAGTGCTCAAACATTGCAAACTAATCGTTTGGGACGAATGCACCATGGCCCACAAAAAGGCACTAGAAGCGCTTGATCGCACTTTGCAAGACATACGGGGAAATGGGCGGCTGATGGGCGGTACTGTTGTCCTACTGGCAGGAGATTGTAGACAAACCCTGCCTGTGATTCCACGCTCTATGGCAGCCGATGAACTTCACGCCTGTCTCAAGTCTTCGACCTTATGGAGGCATATGCGCAAAATGGATCTCAAGACGAATATGAGGGTTCATTTACAAGGAGAAACAAGTGCAGAACAGTTTTCAGAGCAATTGCTGTTAATCGCCAATGGAGAAATTCCTGTCGACCCCCTTACTGGTCTAACTTCTTCGTTTTCATCAAATTTCTGCAATATGGTCTCTTCACTTGATAAGCTGATAACTAAAGTGTTTCCAGATATACAAGAAAATTACAAATCGCATCAATGGTTGTGCGAAAGAGCCATTTTAGCTCCAAAAAACGACTCATAAAATGAAAGCTACGATATTTCATAAAAAGCAGGTTTTTATAAAGTAGAGAGTAAATATATTTAAAAATGAAGAAGCAGGTAATGGGTATAAAAGATCGACGTTTAGTTTGTAACACCCACGCATGTTAATTTTAAATTATTTAAAATAAATACAATATCTCATTCTCTAAGCTAATTTTACTGTATTATTATAGAGAAAGGTTTCCTGTATAGAATACAATAATTTTCGTTTTCTTAAACTGAATGATTAATAAGATAAAAAATTTTATTTCTGACTATATTATAAAAAAGAGTAAAAGTGCCATATGACACTCTGCCGTCCTAGAAGATTTAAAGAGTAGTCTAATATATCTTTCAAAGGCGATTAGGTTATGAGCATCCCGTAAGTTATCTGACAAGATGGACAACCACTTTATTCCAGCAGGGGAGATGCAGTTACTTTGGTAATTCTATCGGGCAAAGGATTGTCTCATTGAAGGAGCAGATCAGTTGGCATCAGGTTAGAGTTTGTGTTGAAATTGTAATATAGGTGGAGTTTGTGTTGAAATTATAATATAGGTGGAGTTTGTGTTGAAATTATAATATGGGTAGAGTTTGTGTTGATATTGTAATATGGGTAGAGTTTGTGATGAAATTGTAATAGACACTTTTAAGCTGTCGTTTATTAAGTTAAATGTAAACGATAATATGTGCTGGATATATATTTGATAAATTGTTAACATTCTCCAAAGATTAAAGTTCTATGTTAGCGAATTTGAGTTTGGATGTTTTAATAATATTCTGATAAATCTTTTTTGAAGAAGAGGATTCTGGTTAAATTTGAAATAGATTTTAAGCCCCATATTGAATTTCATAAAAAAGCGATGAATGTGTGATGCTCAAAATGAAATTTTTCACATCACATTTGTAATCTCAATCTTTTACTGATTCTTTGCCAATTTAATATTTGAGTTTAATTTTTTTTGTAGGTTTTTTTTTAGCTTTCCTGAGTGATATTATTTATCGTTTTTTATATTTTTTTTGGGGGGGGCGCTCTGAATCAATGTTTTCCCGCATTAAAATTTAAACTGTCAATTTATATTGCTTTTAGGCAAATTTTCTAAGAATTTTTTTTTTTTAATAATTTTCAAAGGCCTTTCTTCCTAATCATTAGTCAATCATATTTTTTTGTATATGATTTATATGTATGAATTTTAAAGCATTGTCTTTTTAAAAGTTTTAATTAACTTTGCTGTGTTAGTTTGTTTAGGTCAAATCTTGTTATCAATATTAAACCAACTTTCCGACAAGCTAGGGAGCTGCAATTTGACACACCTATGCAGAATCGATGACAATTTATGATAAAGAAAAAAATTTTCAAATCGGTTCATTGGTTCGTGTTTTAATGGTACTAACTCATTACTACGAATTGATTGTTGTTACAATTGTTTACATTTCGTTATGGCGAGAGTAAATGTATCTATTGTTTACTGTTGCAAAATTAAGCTGTATTGTTGCCACTAAATAAAACATTATAAAAGCTTGGTTTGATAAAACTTTTTTCCTCTTAACTTGTTCATCATATTTAGAGAAACAGGATCTTGACAATAAATATAATGAATTGGGATAATTTGAGTATTAACAAGTACTATGGATTTAATGATATAAGTTCTATTATTTGTAAAAATGTTTTTTTTATCTTCTTTAAGTTTTACCTAACAATGTCACTTTGATTCATCTATTGTTAATTTTGCCTCGGGTGTTGTTCCACAATTTGCATGATTATGCTTTATGGAGTGCATTGCCATTGTTTTCATATGCTAGCCATGAGCCATTGGATTGTTGCTCCAAGAGCTTAAATGGGACAACACTGGAAAAATTTTTTTACACTGCTCACCAAGCCATCGGCCAGGATACCAGCATGGATTTTCCATCTTGTGTTTACTGCCACTTCAGTGTGTTTTTCCTAGCTTAATCATCAAACCAAATGAAGTTATATAGAAATAACATAGCATCAATATCAGGACATGTAAGCAAACTTTCTATTTTCACCCTCGCCTATCAATTCTGTTGAGATAATCATTTTTTCAATCAACTGTGATACAGATTGTTCTGGTTTCCCAGGCAATCACTTCTCCGGATATCATTTTCATCAAGACTCAAATATGTAAACCTCCACACTGTTGTTGTGCATCATGAATACTGGGACTTTGTTAATTTTAATTTGGACACTTTAACCTTTCTAAATTTATCTAATTGTTAATTTATTTTTTAATTTTTCCGTTTATATTCAGTCTTGGCCAATATGTAATTTTAAATTCTTCTTTTAGCAATTTTTGGGGGCCTAATATATTAACCTATGTCCCGTTTTATCTGCATCCTGCATGTAGTCGATTGCTGAGTAGTCCTATTTTGTATATCTTTATTTCTATTTTATTCATATCTTTTTGATATGAAATTAAGACATATGAGAATGTTACTTCTCTTATGTTTGTTTCATGATTGAATCAATCCATGAGTCATTTAAAACTTATTGGTTATCCATATAGCAGTTTCTAAATAACTAGGTGTTATGACACTTTCCTATCTTAACATAAAAAGTTTAAAGTTTAACTTTATTTTGTGTTGGCCACACAATCGGTTTTAAAGTTATTTTCACTTATACACTGATTTAGTTTATACTATGCTTGTTTTTATTAGAATTATGATGATAACTTGGCTTGATTCAAGCATGGGGATTGATTTTCTATATAACTTGTAAAATATTATAATATTTAGTTTTGTTCTTGGAGAAAAACTAATTAATCTTATAAACTTTCTTGTCTATTAAAATCTGAATATTTACTATTTTAATCTACCAAATGTTTCTGTCTCTGTTATAATAGTAGACACACTTTTTAGTCTCACTCAGCCAATTTTCTATTAACTTATTATTCTGGTTAAAAAAAAAACACAACGCAAAGTCTTATTCAAATGATGTTTGAATCATAAATCCACTATATGGCACTTTAGTAAATTAATTTCTTGGTGTTAGCAGAGCATCTTAAGTAATTTCGCTTAATATTATTTTAAATAAATCTTTCTTTTTTTGATTAAAGCAGATTCAGTTTTTAATGTTAATCTTTAATGCATTTGGAACTGTGAATAAAATATCATTAACATTTAATAATGTTATATTTGGTGTGGGTTATGTTAGCATAAATCAGCAACACCCCTTAAGTTTGACATTTAGGCTTAGGGCAAAACAGTAACGTTTATGTGATATTAAGAAAACTCCTGATATTCACATTTGATGCACTGACGTAAGACCTATCGGTCGTGACATTTACTCTCGGTCGTGACAAATGAATTAGCTCATTATATATTAGTAATAATATTTTGGAGAAGAGATATTGATGTTGGGAAATTATTCCTATTTTTTTACTGAGTTGTAGATAGTTTGTTTATATGATTCTTCCAAGAGAAAGGTCGAGTGATATGTGTAATCCTAAGTGTTTGAAAGTATTTATGCCAGATATAGGGTTTGAGATGAAGTGGGTAAGCAATTTATGTGGGTCGAATTGTTTGTTTCTTTGAGTTCATTAATATTAAGGGATAACTCATTTATTTGCTTTACTGGCAAATGAACAGTTTATAGTATTTTGAAGATTTGTAATCGTTATGTCTGAGTAAGAAAGGGTTAAATCAACGGCATAAAGGATTGCAAAAGTGGGTTTTAGAGTGAGAGCGAGGCGCAGTGCTCAGGTGTCAAAGGAAGACACAACAATGGACGCCTGGCAGACAATGTCGTGGCGTGTAACCAGCGTGCTGTCGTCGCTATTGACACAGGAGCAGTAACGAATAATGATGTTGTCATGTATTTGCTGCAGGCTGATGGTTCTGTCCACTAGCGCTGTTCGCAGCATCTGCCAACTGATACGAGCTGAAATTCTTCTCAGGGCGCCAAGAAATGCACTGAGGTAGTCAAGACGCCTAACCAACTCAAGCGGTCTTCCATATTATACCAAAAACAAGATAAGATTGACGATTGTTAGAAATAAAATACACATGAAATAATAAAAAAAACACGGAGAAAGAAGATTATCACAGAAGTCTGAGAAAGAGACGTTGCTGATGTCTTCAAAGTTGATGTCAAGCATGTGCCTTGGTTATTGATATTTCTTATGTTACTTCATATCCATTGAATTATTCAGTATTCCAGTCAAAAGGTCATTGTCATGAATCTTCATCTTCTGCACCATAATCAAGAGGAGATCCTGTATAAACTGTCCGATGTGGACCATGTCTAAATCCGAGTGGATGGATTGGTTTTTCACAGTCCTTCTGTCAAGCTGGGCAATGGTCCTCAGGGTAACATTCTGGAATGACTGTAGCTCACTCCATCTGCTTCTGCAGATAATCACCCACGCAGGCATGCCATAAAAGAGTATGGTTCGAATAATCGACCTGTACAGAAGTAACTTATTGTCGATGCTGAGGGTGCTGTTGCAGCCCAGCAGAGCTATGAGAGTGTGCTTAGCCCTCTTTGCTTTTTTCAGAGCGTAGGTTTCTCGGCGATTCCAAGAGAGTCTTCAGTCGATGATAACGCTATGGTATTTGTAGTTATCTACCCGATCCAGTTTCTTATTAAATAGAAGAAGAGAATCTGGGCGATGCTTGAACTTTCTGTTGAAATGAGGTTCAGCTTGAACAATAGCCTTGCACTTTCCGACATTAAGGTTCAGCTTTAAGCAGTTAAACCAGTCTTCAAACATCTTCAAGGCGTGCTGCAGACGAGTAATAACGTGAGCCAGCTTGTGTGGCCATGTCATAATGGCAGTAAAGTCAGCATAGAATTATAGATTACATTTTTAGGGTCCCCTGAGTGGATGCCCCCTTACCGTGGGTCAGGGGTTTGGGTGCTTCAGGGATTCTGTGAGCTATGCTGGTTGTAGCACGGCTACCTTAGGGTCACCCTTACCAGAAAGGTCATGGTTGAGAAGTGAGACGAAGAGTATCCAAACAAACATATATCTCATGATGTTGACAAATAAAAGAATTCATACTGCATCGGGTGTGGCGCAGGTTAAAGTCACCCGCGTTCGGGAGTTAGGCAGAGGCTCTCGTTCGAAAAATAGTCGACAGTCTCCCGGCTGTTATCTCAGAGCAATGCCTCCGGGAAGCCCCACCAGTGCACTCGCTAAGCGCTTGGGGAAACGGTCGGGGGCAGCGCATGCCTTTACCCAGGAGGAGAAACTGGTAAAGCGACAACGGGATCGGGTGCTGTCAATCGGCAGTTGGAACGTATTCTCCATGACAGGAAAGGAATCAGAGTTAGTGGAAGAAGCCAAACGATATCGACTGGATATCATAGGTATTACCTCTACGAAACGTCCAGGTTCTGGAACTGTGGACTTAGAAGGAGGATGGAAGCTTTTCTACTCTGGTGTCAACATTAACATGCTGCCCAGGCGGGAGTGGGGATACTCACAAGTCCCCGGCTGGCAGATTATGTTGCAGATTGGACCCCCTTAGGTGGAAGACTGTGTCTCCTGAGGCTTCAGATAGGGAAACGGTCTCTCTCTCTATTCGTTGCATATGCTCCGAATGCAGTCACAGAGTACCCACTTTTTCTAGATGAAGTTGATGCTGCTCTTAGCAGGAGAGGGAGTGCAGATTCTGTCATCCTGATGGGCGACTTCAATGCACACGTAGGGGCTGATGACCAAACGTGGAGGGGCGTGATTGGGAGGAATGGTGACCCCGATTTAAATGCGAATGGGAGGTGCTTGTTGGATCTCTGTTGCAACAATGGACTTTCCATCACAAACACCTTCTTCCAGCACAGGGATGTCCATAAGTATATCTGGTACAGGGATGCAATAGACTAGAAGTCACTGATTGATTTTGTAATCGTTTCAGCTGACTTATTCCGATCAGTGTTGGATACTCGTGTGAGAAGAGGGGCAGAACTATCAACTGATCACCACCTTGTTGTCTGCACTTTGCGGTTCTCTGAATCCATGCCAAACAAGCGAAATACTAGGTTCAGACAAACTTGGCGCATCAAATGGGAGGCACTGGAGTATAGAGCTGTGAGGAAGACCTTTACAGATAGCATATCTTCAAGTTTCAAAGAACTACCCAGTGATCGTGGTACTGTTGAAGAGGAGTGGCAGTTGTTTAAAACTGCTGTGATTACTTCGGCTGCTTTGTGCTGTGGTCGTAAGCGGCTGAGTGCGGTGCAGGGCGGTGAGAAAAGGACTGCATGGTGGAACGGTGAAGTCCAAGAAGCTGTCAAGGCAAAGAAGGAAGCCTATTTGCTATGGCTTGCAAATAAGTCAACTTCGAGTCGAGTGCGGTACACTGAGGCGCGAAAAGCAGCAGCAAAGACAGTATCAACAGCTAAAGCCAAGGCCTGGGAGAAGTTCGGGGAGAAATTGGAGGCAGACTATGGTTCGGCAAACAAGGTGTTCTGGCAGACCGTGCGCCGCCTCCGTGGAAAGAAGTCTCTTTCATCACAAACTATTAAGAGTTCAGATGGGAGGCTTCTAAAAATGGAGGAGAGTGTATTGCATAGGTGGAAGGAATACTTTGCATCTCTTCTTAATCCGGTGACAACAACAACTGAGGCATACGAGGTGCACCTTGGAGCGGAGAATAGTCACGGTAGTATCACTGAAACAGAAGTCAGATGGGCAATTAAGTCCCTGAAGACTGGCAAAGCTGCAGGTGATGATGAAATCCGGTCCGAGATGTTAAAGGCCTTAAATCAGGATGGTATCCTGTGGCTGACTCGAGTGTGTCAGGTTGCTTGGATATCTGGACAGGCCCCTAAGCAATGGCAGACAGGAATTGTGATCCCTATCTTCAAAAAGGGAGATCAGAGAGATTGCAACAACTATCGAGGCATCTCTTTGCTCAGCATTCCTGGGAAAGTGTACGCTAAGTGTCTGGAGAAGAGAAGTCGGGAAATAGTCGACTCCAAACTGTCGGGGGAGCAGTGTGGTTTCCGACCTGGCCGAAGCACGACGGATCACATCTTTGCTCTAAGGCAAATCTTTGAGAAATCCTGGGAGTATGCAAAAGAGGTCTACGCTTGCTTTGTGGACCTCGAAAAAGCATATGACAGAGTTCCTCAGGAGAAGCTCTGGCAAGTGTTGCAAGAGTATGGAGTGGATGGGCAATTACTGGTTGCTATCATGTCTCTGTACAAAAGCCCTGAGATGTGTGTCCGGATAAATGGCATTAAGTGTTGGACTTCGCCAAGGGACACCTGAGCGAAGTGTTGGACACCTGAGCTCTGTGGGTGTTGGACTTCGC
Source organism: Rhysida immarginata (assembly GCA_023313115.1). NCBI lineage: Eukaryota > Metazoa > Arthropoda > Chilopoda > Scolopendromorpha > Scolopendridae > Rhysida > Rhysida immarginata. The sequence goes on along the minus strand of JAHWFO010080554.1, from coordinate 579,457 downwards.
CAAGGGTGTGTACTGTCGCCTATCTTGTTCATTATCTTTATGGACTGGATAGACAGGGGCAGCCGAAGCGATGAGCGTGTTTGTGTGGGCGACTGCCTGGTGGAGAGGTTGCTCTTTGCGGACGACCTTGTCCTGCTTGGGTCTTCTCGCACGAACCTTCAGCATGCACTAGACCGGTTTGCAGCCAAATATGAAGAAGCTGGGATGAAGATCAGTGTGGCTAAAACCGAAGTTCTGGTTCTTTCAAGACAGCCTGCTCAGTGTGCTCTCCATGTTAGGGGAGCCTCATTGAGACAGGTGGAGAAGTTCAAGTATCTCAAGATTGCATTCACGAGTGATGGACGGCAGGAGAAAGAATTGGATGCTCGGATCGGTGCAGCAAGCTGTGTCAGACGTGAACTGTGGCGACCCGTGGTAACGAAACGAGAGCTGGGTAACAAAGCCAAGCTCTCCGTCTTCAACTCTATCTTTGTACCCATTCTCACCTATGGTCATGAGGCTTGGGTAATGACCGAAAGAGTGCGATCGCGGGTACAAGCGGCCGAAATGAGATTCCTGAGAGGTGTGGCAGGTGTTACCCTACTAGATAGAGTGTACAGCAGCACAATAAGGGAATCTTTAGGTGTTGAGCCGCTACTTCTCCGCATTGAGAGATCTCAGTTGCGCTGGTATGGCCACGTGATACGGATGCCGCAATCTAGTCTTCCTAGGCAGTTGTTATTTTCCAAGCCGGTGGGTAAGAGACCAAGGGGTCGGCCTAGAACCAGGTGGCTAGACTACATGGAGAATCTGGGTTCGAGTCGCTTGGATATTACCAGGGAGGACATGCGTCTGATGGCGGAAGATCGCGATCGCTGGAGATCCTCCATAGGGCTGCTGCCCCCGCGACCCTAACGGATAAGCGGGTTTAAAAAGTAAGTAAGTAATTTTTAGGGTTCGGGAAATCATGCACAAAATAAATAAATAGCACGGGCCTGAGGACAGAACCTTGAGGGACACTGGCCTTTGCAATACGAGGCGTGGATAGATTTTCACCAACTTTAGCTTGATATGACCTGTTAATCAGAAAGTATTTCACCATGAAAATCAAATCAGGTGGAAACCAGTCTCTAATCATCTAGACAATACCCCCATGCCACACTTGGTCATAACCTTTACTGGTAACGAGGAATACCGCTCCGCCATACCTAGAAAGGTTTAAGGGGGTGCTCAGGTCTTCTACGAGCCTGACTATCTGCATCTGACAAGTGTGGGCGTCAGGAAAGCCAAACTGATCTTTTCGAAGAAGATCATTGGCGAGACAGTGGTCTCGGAATCTGACAAGGATCGTCTTCTTCAAAACTTTAGACATTGAGGAAGCAGATTAATAGGTCGGTAGTTCTAGGGAATTGCTGGATTTTGTCCTTGCTTAAGAAAACTCAAAATAATTGATTGTTTCCAAGATGCAGGGAAGTAGGAAAATTTACAGCAGTCGTAATAATATTGGTGAGAAAATCAATAAAGTTCCTTGGGGGATTCGTAAGGGCGTTATTGCTCACCTTGTCTCTTTCTGAAGCCTTCTTTTTCAGTTTAATTATGATGGTGGCGATCTCTCCAGCCTCGATGCTGTTCTTCATTAAATGCTGCGGGATTTCCTCAAAGTTGACAGACCATCTTCCACACGCTGAGACATGATTTGACTCTTGGGATTGTTGTTGATAGGAGTATCAAATTGCATTTCAGGTGAATTGCTCTTGAGCCTTGTCCTGATCAGTTTGCACATAGTCACCTTGTGGTGTACGGAGTGGAAGAAGCATATTGTTCTTCTTCTTCTGGAAAGCTCTGAGATTACTCCAAATGGAATTGTCGCGAGCGGACAAGCTTTTGAGTTTGACATTCCATCTAGCGTCGAGAAGATCTTTTATTTCTTCTTGGACTCTTCGCACTAGCCTGTTGTACTTGGTTTAGAGCCAAGGTTCACAATCGCGTTGCCATAGTCTACAGATCTTGTTTCTGTGAGTAATTAGGAGTTGGAATCGATGAGGAGGTTATTCTCTGATGGACAGTTATTAGCTTCTATGGCACTGTAAATACATCTGGTGATGTCTTCAACATGTTGATCAATGTCCTTCATACAGACGCAATGTCGGAATAGCAGCCATTATCCTTAATAATATCTTTGTAGAGCTTTCATTCTTGATGATGTATAAGTTCCTCTCGGAAATTTATGTCAACATTGTCAAAGTTCAACACTATAGTCAGAAGAAAGGTCATCAATTGTGAAGATATTGTAAGCTTTGAAGAAATCCTTCAGGAGCTAGATGTCTAAAACGTCACTAGTTGGTGAATAGTCGCAGTAGTAGATGTCCCCCATTGTCTAGCAGCAATGATGTCATCTTTTCCTTGTATTTACCTATAGAGAATCATGCTGTTTTAGTTCTGCGTTCTGGAGTTCTAGCTTGGGTGTTTGGCGTTTAGGTCACCAGCCACGATGACTGGAATGTCACCACTGAAGAGTTCATCAAGCTCGATGACATCAAGATAATGTTTAGGTAAATTATAGAGTACCACAAACTTCACTTCACCACAGGAAACGTCAGTGATAATAATGAAGGCCGCATCCATACCTGCATAAGACTTAGAGACTAATTCCTGGTATTGAATTTCCTTCTTAATGATGATTGCAGCGCCCCCAGAAGCACATCTTGCAGCATTTGAAGCCATACGATCCGTACAGCATGTACAATTGCCATGTAACTTCATGTATTCTCTTGGTTTGATGTGCGTTTCACAGAGGAAAGCAATGTCGATTTTTTTCTATATCAAACAATTGTGAAACTCGATACACTTTCGAAGAATCTCCCTAGCATTCCATATCATGCATCGAAGGTCACCTTTCTTGATTAATGTATAACGTTTTGCAGCCATAGTATAATTAGTTGGTCGTAATGAGCCCACTCAACTATGGGTAAGTTTTGCCTAAACTAGAAAATAGATGAAATATACGTCCTAATTGCTTATACATATCTCGTAGGTCGTAGATGTTGAGGCCTTTATCCTCTAGCTTAGACACAGCATCACCATAGGATTTGTTTGCTGTCACTTTAGAAAAAGGCATCCTGTGAACTTGGAGGAATTTTGAACATTTCGTGTAACTTGAAGAGAAGTGGCTGTAAGAGAATTCACTTTGACGGAACCGATGAAGAAGTGGATGACAGTCCTCGGATTAGTCTCACTACTAAAAAATTCAGAAAGGGCACGAGGATCGATAACTTAAAAATCATCTCCAGAGTAAATGAAGTCGTCAGCGCGTTTAGAATGAGGAATCCGAAAAATGGATAGAATTGTTCGACTAATGAAAACCATAGGATCATGAAGAAGTATGTCCCGCTGATTATGGTGTGGACTCATGGCGTCTTGTTTTTTAGATGATTCTATCTGAGCTCGAGAAGCATGTTCCAGTAGAAAATATTACTGTCCGTATGGGCAGAGCTGAAACCGTAAAAAATAAATGTAAAGACGAAGGAACTCAACAGGTTAGTCTCTGGAATTAGGTCTGATAATATTTTTAAAATTCAGCTTCATCAATGAATAGTTTAAGAATCAGTAGTTAAATAAACCACACATAAGCAAAAATTAAGATTATCAAAAAAATAAATCAATTGAGGTATAATTATTGTTATAAATATAAATCAGTTTGGCAGCTGGTTCGAGAGCAGATACTTTCGTCCTCGTATTTCCCAGATAGACTAGAGGCTGGTTATACCTGTTACCAATAGGAACATGGAAACCGATCAGTTCAAATGTGCGCGAGGAATCTAGTTGTCCTCTAACAATCTTTCTCAGGACATTCAAAAGAGCAGTATTAACGACAGGTGGAAGGTTAAACAAAAGCTTAAAAGAAGCTTTGTCCGTGAGGTGTAAGGCTCGACCAGCAAAGGAGCCAAAAGACAAAAGTTTAGATTGAAGATATTGAACTAACTGAGCACTCCCAGGGAACCAAATCCATATAGCGTAAAGAATTTTAGACTAAACGATAGATTTGTATAGACTAAACGCTTCAAAATGCCAAGGCGTTTACTAACTTCGGTCATCAATTGTTCCAAATGGTCTGTGAAAGTCAATTTGTAACTAAATACGACGCCCAAATCTATAATTCTATAGCATCTCTTAATTAACTTGTTTGACAGATTGTAATCATAAATAAAGTTCACCACTTTCCTAGAATAGGTTAGACAAACAGTTTTAGATACATTCAGGGTAAGTCCATTATCGCACGCCTATTGGTGAACTCCACCTGCTGCCTCGGAGAGAACATGACAATCTTCCTAACTATGAATAGCAGAGAAAATTTTTAAGTCGTCGGCATATAATAAGAAATTTACCCAAGAACATTTAATACAATCACGAATATCTACAATAAAAGATTAAAAAGAACCGGACCGAGTGGAGAGCCCTGGGGAACCCCACTCCGTATTCTTCCCTTGACTCTGATATTATTCGAGTCAAGAATTGTAAAACATCTATCAACAAGTAGGGAGGTGAACCAGTTCAAAAGGTTATCATTCAGGCCTACTCTACTCAATTTCTGCAATAATAATTTAAAATAATGCTACCAAAGGCTTTGCTGGAGCGCGTCAACCTGAATTCTGCGCTCAATATTAGGAATAAGATAATGAAGGAAGCCTGCGAGATTAGTGGAAGTCGACCGAGGCTTCCGAAAACCGTGTTGTTCTTGTAATAAATAAGGCTCTATATATGATGATAAATGCATTGCAGCAAACGTCTCGATGATTTTTGCTGGAAAAGGAACGATGGTAATAGGCCTATAATCCGAGGGTGAAGAAGGCCTTGTCGTTTTCGGGACAGGGACTATATTCACCTGCTTCCATTCACTAGGATAAACACCCGTCTTAAAAGATAAATTAGGCACTTATATATAGAATAAAGTATTGTAGGTAAACAGCCCTTAAACACATAATCAGGTATTCCATTTGAATGTACAAGTCTAGAAGCTGACATACTCGAAGCGATTTTCACGATGTCCACAGGAGAGAATTCCGGTAATTTAAACTTCCCGCAGATTCGATCCCAATAGGACGACGCACCAACAGCTAAAGCTGGAGGATCAATATCGTTGCACATAATTTTCTCAAAGTGAGAGACCATAGCGTCCGCTGAACAACTATTAGACCAGTGCTTATTAGAGGGGCAGTTCCCTAGGAGATTCTTAGCGGTGTGCCAGAAAGTGGAAGCTTGTTCATTAAGGGCAACTTCAGTTGACTCGTAATATTCAGCAATACTTTTATTATAGGCATTTTTAAAATTCTTTCAGGCTACTTTATATTTTTTAAAATCCGAGTGCAAGTTCGAATGTTTAAATCGGCTATGACAGCGTTGTTTCTGAAGCCATAAATTCTTTGTTGTCTTCGAAATCCAACTCGGGAAATCGTACTTATCCGATCTATATATGTTCCACCTAAAAACCGGGACGATTGTCTAGGACAAAGGAAATGCGTTCAACAACAAAGCTCCAAAGATGGTCCACAGATTGGATCGAGTTAATCGCAGACCAATCGGTAGATGAAAGTTCATCATATATCTGACGGAAGTTTGCTCTCTTAAAATCGCGACGAGGGATTATTCTTGAGGGAATAGAATCTGATACTGAAAGGCGACTGGTAATATTTAAAGCAGGGTGAAATTGATTCTCAGTTACCAGAGAGGGACAAATACGCCGAAATAATTCTGGTTCAGAGTCAAATACTTTATCAAGTGTTTCACCCCTGACATTCAAAATTGTATTAAAATTCTGTGCACCTATATGCGCTGCCCACAAAAAAGTAGCTCTTTGTCTAACAATATTGATATTATTATAGTTCCGTGTATTGACTATATCAGTAAAATTAAAATCACCAGTGAAAACGCTTGGGTAATTTAATATAATAGCATAATCAGCCAATTCATCCAAAAATTGTTGATAACACCTATTGGAAGTGGCTGGCAGTTTATAAATTGACCAAATATGTAAATTTTCCGCAGAATTAAACTGATTCCTTCCAGCCTTAAAGGTTAGCTTCACCCCCACAACGTCGATTAAAGTAATTTAAGATTTAAAATCAATCCTTTCTGATACTATCGAGGATGGAACTGCTGACAATACACCCCCACCTCTGTTAGCCATACAATGATCTGCTCTGAATACAGAAAATGCATCGCCAAAGAACATATAATCGGTAAAGGATGAATTAAGCCAGGTTTTGATGAGAGAATAAATATATTTAGTATTAAATGAGACAAATCTAACAATTTGAGAAATTTAGTTCTCAAGCCTCTAACATTTTGGTATAGGATACTAACTCTCATTATTTATCTCAAGTTGAGTATCCTCCATACCATAGATTTGATCAGGATATAGCCTGCTGAAAAAATGACTAACCAACGCGCCGACTAGCCAACAACTCGGGTTCAACACCCGTTCGGAGACATCATTGTTAACCGTTATAAAAAACGAAGAATAGGTGTTAAACCGGGTCTTAAGCCTATGACACTTTAAAATACTGTCAGGTGGTAATCCTTCACGAAGGTGAGATACTACCTGAGCTTCTTGAGAATCAGGAGCTAAACGTGAAATAAAGAGATTATCAGTCTGACTCAGTTTAAAGTTTCCAGGTCTCACCTTTAAATATGAGTCTGGACCGCTTCCTAAAATAACGACCTTTTTCTTTTTAATATTAGTACTACCAGTCATTATTTTTACATTTCCTTTTGTTATTTGTGGAGAACCGCTAAATTCATCATTTGGGGCGATCCCATTCCGAGACTTAAGCGAAGGGTCTACATTGGAAGCGACCATCTCAGCATAAGTGGGGGTCGCTTGAACCTTTTGAACGTAATTACCGTTTGTCTTAGAAGTTGAAACTAAATCCAACAATTTGTCAACTTTCTTATGAAGATTACGATTATGCTTATGGATTTCATTATTAGTTTTGACAAACTCATGGACAGCATTCACTAGCTTCTCTATCGCATCTAAGACCATAGTTAAATTAGTATTAGCTCCTTCCTTATTCAAAACTTCGGATAGTTGATTCCTCATATCTGCCGCAGATACGGATAGATTAGAAGAGAATGATAAATAACTTAACTGAACTTGCTCATTCACAGCGCCTGAATTTACTGGTGCGTCCCCACAAAAATGGACAGATCCAAGTATTCGCAATATGCTGGATTTGTTGCTTCAACACATTTACACATAAAGCGTGGAAAAACTCACTGCATTGACCTGAACATTTAATTTTAGGCTGCTTTTCATAAATATTCTCATCACAAATAGTACAGATACCGGCTGTTCCTTGTTTTGTCTTTCTTTTCTTCAACTTTGCCATACTCGTAAGAAGAGCAAGCAGACGTGGCATAATAATAACACAAGCTATAATAATAATAATAATAACACAACGCCTGAAAAGATACAAAACATGCACTCAGCGCAAACAGCAGAACAAGTTATTCGCAAACAATAAGAAGACATTCTATAAGCAGTTAAACAAAGATTATACACAGACACAAAACACTGGTCTGCCAACACAAACATCACTCCAACATTATTAGTCGTCTCTTTGGTCTGTCTCAGTTAAACATAATAGGGAAACTAGCTGGATCAGGGAAGAAGAGCAATTAGCATCCACACTATCAAACATGCCTTATACTGACATAACAGCAGATGAACTCTCACAAGTCATAAAACGAACTCACAATTGGAAGGCTCCAGGTGTAGATAGGATTCAGAACATTTGGTATAAGCGCTTCACCTGTTTGCATCTGTCCCTTGCAAAACAGATCTTCAACACTTTGCAAATACCACAGACATTGCCACGTTTCCTCACACAAGGAATAACATACATTTTACCAAAGTCACGTAACACTACAGAATCCACACAATATAGAACTATCACATGTTTGCCTACACTTTACAAACTAATAACTGCCTGTATCGCAAACAAAATTTATACACACATAGCAACATTGTCACTGCGCAACAAAATGGATGCCGTAGAAACCACATGTGTTTTAAGGAGCAACTCTTGAGTCCTATGGCAAACTCACAATAAATATCGACTCCTCCATGCAGCCTAAATTGATTACAAAAAGGCCTTTGATAGTATCCCACACTCATGGCTTTTATATACACTACGATTAAATATAATAAACCCTACACTTATCACTTTTTTAGAAAGTACAATGTTGCATTGGAGAACTACACTACACCTCACACTCAACAGTGAAACCATCACGACTGACAAAATACAGATAAACCGGGGCATCTTCCAGGGTGACTCACAGAGCCCACTGGGGTTTTGTCTTGCACTAAATGCACTTTCCAGAGACTGAATAGCACAACTTACGGCTACACAATTAAACATAATAAAAGCTGCTACTACACGCTCTCACACTTACTCTACATGAACGACATGAAAATCTTCGCCTCCACACAAACACAAATGCACCAATTACTTCACATTACACAAACCTTTTCAAAAGACATACACATGCCGTTTGGGTTGGACAAATGCAAAACCATTCACATTGAAAATGGAGTACTCAGGGAAGGGGGCTTCACATTAGATGAACCAGATCACATTGCTGCTATGAAAAATGACGAATATTACAAATATCTAGGATTTAAGCAAGCCAAGCTTCTGGAGCACAAACACAAAGAATACACTTACTAACCAATATCTTCATAGGCTAGAGACAATACTTATAACACATTTAAATTACAGAAATTTAATCAAAGCCATCAATACCTATGCCACGCCAATACTCTCCTACTCCTTTGGAGTCATACAGTGGACACACACAGATCTTGAGAGACTTGAAAGGAAACAACGTAAACTGCTTACAAAGCCCAGAAAGCACCATCCACACGCAACTGTTAAAAGACTCACCCTGCCTCGTTCAGAGGGATGCAGAGGTCTTATTGACATAACAGATCTACACCAGAAACAGACTCAGTCACTCAGAGAATTCTTTCACTCTAAAGAACACACATCAAAATTACACCAAGCAGTCTGCATGGCTGATATAAAATACGCACCTCTGAATCTGAACAGCATGCACAACACTCATAACATTCCTACAACATGCACTAAACTTCAATCATGGCTTGGAAAGCATGTCCATGGTAGACATCCTTCTGACCTCAACCAGCCACACGTCGACAAAAAAGCGTCGAACTTTTGGTTGAGTGAAGGGAGTCTCTTTGGGGAAACTGAAGGAACCATGATTGCCATACAAGACCAGGTTATTAACACTAAAAGCTACAGAAAACATATTATCAAAGATTCGACTGACGGGTCTTGCAGGAAATGCCATATCGCAGAAGAAACCATCCAACAAGTCATATCCAGTTGCAAAATACTCACGCTGACAGATTATTTACACAGACAAAACCAGGTAGCCAACATCATACATCAACATCTAGCTAAGATACACAAGCTAAG
>JAHWFO010080554.1:552866-564975 GCA_023313115.1 Rhysida immarginata | reverse complement strand
TTTCGAGTTATTCTGCTTTGTCAACTTAAAATTTACACCCTGTATATATAATGGTGCATTAGGGACATAATTGGGTAGATCATTTATAAAAATATTGAACATTAATGGACTTAATATTGACCCTTGAGGAATACCATTTGTGATTTCACAAACTGAACTTTCAGAATCATTTACCTAAACCTTTTGCATTCTATTGGTATACATTCCTTTCAACGAATTTAAATATTGTCCTCCTATACTATATTGTTCTAATTTTAAAAACAAAATATCACGATTGACCAAATCATAAGCCTTATTTAAATCCATAAAAATAATAATATTTGTTATCAATAATTATAGCAGCAAAAGGGGAATACCCTGCCGGATACTCAGGAGGGGACAGCCCCATGTTGCCCCCCAACAGGCTAAATACCCAAAATGGGGTTGATGATAAACACAAAAAAAGCAAACAAGAACAACAGCTAAAAATTAACTACTGTAAGACACAAAACTAACATGTGAAAGGAAAAAAAAAGAAAAAGAAAAACTACAGGTGAAAGAAAATAAAGTTTTGTAATAATAATAATACTGCTACTACTATTACTACTACTACTACTATTACTACTCCTACTACTAATAATAATAATTATATTTATAATAATATTAATATAAAAATGAAAATAAGTTTTATTATTTATTTATTATTTTATAAAATACAATCATCTGATTTAAAAGGACAAATTAAAAATCATTTTAAATAAACATTCCGAAGCCCCATCAGGAAAAAATAAGGGCCTATAAACAAACCAATTATATTACAAAATAATATCCTGAACGTACAATAATCTACAATCAATTTCAAAAATCGATTTAAGAAAGTAAACCTTTTCATGAAAATTATATACATCCAAGCATACAATCACATTTGATTCATCTGTTTTTCATACCCCTTCCAATAGAAAAAGCTAGATTCAATTAAGTTTTTGTTCGCTTACAGGAAATTTTTATTTAGTAAAAATTAAATTTATTTTATTCTAAAATTTTTATTCCATTGGATTCTAGATAATTTTTATGAAATTTACAAGAATCGTTTACAGAATTTAAATTTACTTTTTACAACGATTTTTTACACCAATAAGATAATCAATTCTTTCCTATAATATTTCTAGAAGCCAGTTTCGAAACCCAAATCCGAAGCCCTTTCTGAGCTTGTATGGATATAACAAACGGGTCAAGTATATACAATTTTTAGACAAATATATATTATTTCATTTATTATATAACGGAAAAAATTTTTTGTAAAACTTCTTTTTATCCAATTTTGAGCTTACATTTTGTGTTTTTCCAATATAAAAAACTAGATTAAATTAAATTAAAAGATGTTAAATTTAGCATCTATTCTGGTATATTATTAAATAAGTATGAAACATAAAATTGCCAAATCGAACATAAGTATTGTAGCGGCCAGTTTTAGCGTTACAATTTTGTTTTTCTCCTCTATCCACCCCCCCCCCCCCTCCTTTTGATCTCGTGCTATTATCTGGACCGAGAGTTAAGATAGACATGACGAAATTGTTTAGTGTAAATTGATTGTCGACGTGAATTACAGATGGTCCTTCTGTTGAGAAGACGTGTAAACAATGGTCGAAATAAACGATGTTTCGAAAACAAATGAGTTTTGTGGTACGAGCTGCTGGTCGTTAAAAAAAGGAAATGAAGATTATAAGGAAAAGGGAACGGTAGAACGAGGGCCGCCATCAGACGAGACGGCAAAAAAACTGGAAACGACTACGATGAAACCCGGAGTTGGTCTTCTTGGTAATCCTTTTCTACTCAGAGGATTTAAAGAAAACTTACCTTCATTGTACATGGCGATCGACTTAGTAGTTCAAAATCTGACGTTGGTATTGATGTTTAAGAAGTGAAAAAGTTATGAGGATAAGAATGACTTACTTAACATCGAACCGCAAAGACGTGATAGAAAACAAGACGTTCTGGTATTATGCATAGTAATTGGCCATACAGTCTAAAATCTGTTTTTTTTGTTTGATTTTTTTTTTGCTATTCCTATTTCCACAGAGATTAAAAAACTATTGATCGAAAATTGTAGCAGTGGACAAATCGCTTTTCCATGGGATACAACGCAGAGTTTCTCCGCGCATAGTTTCTTCAAGCTGAGGATGGGCTATTCCCGCAGAGAATTCACGCAAAGTAAGAAGAGTGTGATGATGACTAAGAATGTGTTGGTTCCGTAAGATTTAGCCTTAAGGCTTTAGCGCAGTAAGAATCCCACTAACACACTCAAATCCTTTGTTCTTCGCGGATTTGAGCGTTCCCTTCCCCTGGCCCGTTATTATTAGCTTAGCGTAAGTTTCCCTTCCTTTCCTTACTGTTGCTTACTTCTGACGAGAATGTTTAAGATAAGACAATAAAATGACTATGATTCGTCATCACGACCTTGTTTAACGTTATAACTAGTAAAAATATCAATTGCTGGAAAGAAAAACAATAAGAAGATTAAAAGGAGAAAACATATAATAAAGAAATGGATGGAAAAGAATAATTCTATTTAAAGAACTAAAAAACTTACCAGTGATTTTGTGTAGACGACTTGTTGGATTGTAAGATGATGATGCGCGATTTAAAATGTATTGCGAATGACGAAAGCAACGCTTAAAGCTAAAAGGATGAATTTTGTGTTTAATTTTTTTGTATTTACCTGAGAAGATCTCGCGAATTTGTTAAGCTTTGAAGTGCTATTGGTTAAATTGACTGAATTATTTATAAGTGAATTTAATAAATAAATTTTTTTTTTCTGAATGCCCGGAGGCGAAAGACGAACGATTTGTCGATGTAGAGACACTGAAATATTATTAGTTTACTTCTAAGGCATATTAAGGAATATTTCTCTAGCCAATTGTAAACTTCTATAGTAGTCGAAATTTTTGCAATAAAGCCCCGGGTTTTTTTTTGTCAGACATAGTTGTCTATAACCAAATCTTTACTTATTTCCAGACCAGATAAACCAATCGTATGTGTTAGTTTTGTTCTTCTCTTCCAACCTTTGAAAGCTTAGGAAGAAGTTAAGTATTGGGGTTTATAGATTTTTTTGAATAGTATAATCATTTTTAACTAAGAACTCGAAATCTTCGTATTAATGATGCTGTTGTTTTTGTTCCCTGTCTAGGAAGAGCTCTGTATGGGGTAATGTTCAAGCGATCAAGAAGGAGAACCTCACATATTTTTGCCCGTTACAGAGACTCGTTTCTTTTTTTTCTGACAAAAAAAATATAACACGGGTTAATTTCAAATATTTTATTGTTAACCGGGAAAACAAACACGAGTAGACTTATCATGGAAGGCGTCGGTCCCGAAAACCCTGGAAATGGTCCTGAATTTGACGACAATATTGGAACTCAAAGGGGAGACAACCTACAAATGGCCGAAGAAGAAATTGATCAAACAAATTTGATACTCGCAGCCTTGTATCTACAGAAATGTCCGGTAACTTTACTTAATGAAGGTTCTACACGCGAGATAGCGGGACGACATAGAATTCCGTACCGACCTGGAGCAGACCTCAAACGTAATATTAAAGAAAGATTAAGAGACATTAGAGCTGGGACGATCATGCATCCAGATACTACCAGCTGGGAAGGTGCTGATTTAGAAGATTTTCTTGAACTAAACATAAGAAAGTGGTTTCAGAACAACGATCCCAGCCAACATCAAAGCAACCGAACATTAACAGGGGAAGTAGATTGGTGGAAATACGAACTCAGAATAAACATTCGTCCCTTTCAACTAGGAGACGATATAAGGGATTTCGTCGTAGGGTTCGAAGAAGAGGTGTTGATCCACGGGGGAGATCCAGAAATGATGAAGCAAATTTTTCCATTGCATGTAGAACCTATGTTAAAGGCCTGGACCTTACATTTGATACACGACACTGATGATTGGGAAGAAGCACGTGCTCGCATCATCACATATTACGGGGCACACCGCACAAATAGTTATTACGACCACTGGTTGTATCGCAGGACGCAAATAGAATACGAAAATTTCCTGGAATATGTCAATGATATGGTGAGGTGGAAATGCACGCTCACGCCTCCATTAGGATGCCAACGACTATGGGAGCTTATTGTCGAGAATTTATATCGACAATGGACTCTAGATTTCCCACTTATTAAAGAGATGAGTGAAAGGCAAGTGTGGGATATTATGTTACAACAGATGGATGAGAACCAAGAGCTTGATTTCTCTGAAGAAACTGATTGTGACACATTCAGCAGCCCGAATGAGTCTCGAAAAGTTAAAACAGAAAACTTGAGGGGAGACGTGTTAAGCGGTACTTTAATACACCCCCAACAAAAACCGGAATCGATGTCAAAAAATTGCCAACAAGAGGATTACACTTCACAAATACAAAAGTGTCTAGATTTCCAGCTACCGCCGCATGGATTCCAATACGTTTCTATGACCTTTGGATCTATTGCAGGTACTTTAATATTAGACACCGGATCCAGTTTGACGATCATCCAACGGAGTCTCGCTGAGAAATTAGAAAACTGGACACGTCGTCATAATGATAACAGAACAATACGAGTCGCTAACAGCCAAGAACAAGTGTTGCACGTAAGAGTGGAAGCAACTATCAATGAAATTGAACAAGAACTCCCTGCGCTCCCATATATGTTAACTTGTGGGTTTCGGATTATCTGCCCTGTGAAGGAATTCTAGGACTTGACGTTTTACGAAAGATTCATTTCCGATTCCAGTTTAGAGTCTTACCTTCTCAAGACCTGAAAACTGAGTCCAATCCCTCCGATGTAAGAAAAGACATACAGAAATTAGTGTCCCATAGTAGAACACGTATGGAACTGATTAATGATAAATAACCACGTTACAAACATCATATTGACACGGGTAAACATCCACCTGTCAAGGTGCGACCCTATCCCTAATCTCCCGCTAAACTCGCAGCACTACGAGATATAGTTCGGAAAATGGAAAATCAAGGAGAGATGTAGTTCGACGAGTAGAAAGTTCTTGGTCGCTTCCCTACTTCTTAGTGAAGAAGAAAGACTCCTTCGAGTATCGTTTTGTTCTAGACGCTCGAGGACTGAATAACTTCACCAAACCTATGGTATACTATCCCCTGCCAATAGAACAAATCCTACTAAATTATCGCATGCCCGGATATTTTCCGTATTAGACCTAAAGGCCGCTTATTGGCAGGTGGAACTAGATACTTCGTCCCAGGAGAAAACAGCCTTCATCGTCCCTGGCCTGGGTGCGTATGCCTTCAACGTTATACCTTTCGGCATACGTAATGGCGCCCAGGTCTTTCAGTCACTGATGGACCAAGTTTTGGCACCAGAGATCGAGCCATGGAGTTTCCACTACATGGACGACATCGTAGTGGGAACTCTAGATCCAGAAACGCACCGCCAGGTCCTAGGCCAAGTCCTAGGACGTTGAGTGCGAGATGGCGTTTCAACAGATTAAAAAGATCCTCACGGAACCACCTATTTGAACCTGACTTTGAACTGCCATTCCAAATCCACACAGATGCGAGCAAAACTGCAGTGGGTGGAATGTTAGTTCAAGAAGACGGCGGACAACAACACATCATCGGATATTGCAGTCGCTCGTTAACAGAACTAGAGAGTCGATATTCAGTTCTAGAGTGGGAGTGCTTAGCGGTCCTCTATGCGGTTAAAACCTTTTGACTCATTTCTCCATTTACTGCGACGCACAAGCTGTGGTCTGGCTCAATAATTTCAAAGACCAACATGGTCGCATAACCCGTTGTGCACTGAAACTCTAAATCTATGACTTCACTATACACCATAAACAAGGTAAACTCAACCATATCCCGGATGCCTTGTCGAGAAGTCTTATGGTGTCAGATACAACGTTTTCCTTCAAGTGGGCGCGAGAACAACGCGAAGATCCCGTTTGCGTAGAACGTCGTTGCGCTCACATGGGCGGTTGGGAAGAACAAGGAGGTGTCTTGGGAAAAAACATTAAAGGTCGATGGAAGATCTTCGTTCTCTGTAATGCCCGAAGAAAACTACTTGACTAATGGCATTCGTCTGGACCACTGATCCATCCAGGTACACGTAAACTATTAGCGCTTCTACGTAAACGATACTATTGGGAGACACTGACAGAAGAGGTAAACCGTTTCGTAAAGGAATGCCAAGTTTGCCAACAGTGTAAACCACGGAACAAGAATGCAACAGTAAGTCTCATAAGAAGAAGTTTATCTAGACCATTAGTCTTATGGTCATTAGACGAGGTAGGCCCACTTCCCACCTCTGAACAAGGAAACCGTTAGGTCTTGGTATTGGTAGATGTGTTTGGCGGTTGGGTAGACGTCCGGCCCACGCGTCATCTGATTGGAAAAAAAGTCATAAAACTACTCGACAACAACATCAAGCTTTGGGGAAGACCAGATCGAGTTTTGCACGACAACGCCACATATTTTTGTAATCCGTCGGTGCGTGACTTCCTCACACAGAAAAGAATTTCTGAACATCATAGTGTCCCCTATTGCCCTAGGACAAATCCTGTCGAACGATATATACGGACATTACGAGAAAAAACTTAGAATTAGCCTGTGGAAAACATCTGTCGATAAGTGGGAACATCAACTACCGAGAAACGGGATTTACTCCCTCCGAGATAATGTCTGGGATGGACAATTTGCTAGGAGGGTATGGAGCCTATGATCCCTTATGGCACGAAAACGCCGTGCGACGAGCGTATTGTCGTCGTTGGGCTAAACATCGAAAGTAAAGAAATATTCAAGAAACAGAGGCATATGACAAAGGTGATTGGATTTGGATAAGAAGTGGTGTCTTCCCAGTAAGAAGCATAGCCTACGAGAAATTACGACCCTTTTATAGCCCACCATTCCGCATTGAAGAAAAACTAGACAGAAACACTTACGGCGTTCGGGAGGTTGGGAAAGAAAAGAACGATCGCAAGTGGAGAGTATTCGTGAGTGACATGAAAAAATACAAAGGAGAAACAAAGATATCTTGAGAACGATTCGCTAGCCTAAACATGAAATTTGTGGAAAACAGCACGGTCTTTGTTAATGAAATTTTAAAAATGGAGATCTGCTACACCCTTTTTTTTTATAATGAAGTTTACAAAGAAATGGTTCTTACTCCTGGAGGTGGTTTCTAAGAGAAATTTTATTTTAAGAAAGAAAAATCGAACAAAAGACAAAGAAAAGACCCAGCATAAGATAACCAATTTATACCCTCTTACATTGATGAGGGTACCAATGGTAATTGTGACTGATATATAGAATTAACAGAAAACGATTGGTTTTGATAGACGACGAATGGTACTCTTTTAATTTACTTCAATGGCCAAGGGGTTACTGTTTTCCTCCCCTGATCAAAAAAAAGGGAAATTCGCGCTCTCCTTGGCGCCCTTTTTGAAGTTAAGGCTCGCTGTCGTATTGGAATAAAAGAAGTCGTCGTTACCCGAACCTTTCACAAAGGTTCTTCGTCGAGTGGGGGAGGACTGTAACGGCCAGTTTTAGCGTTACAATTTTGTTTTTCTTCTCTCCCCCCCCCTCCTTTTGATCTCGTGCTATTATCTGGACCGAGAGTTAAGATAGACATGACGAAATTGTTTAGTGTAAATTGATTGTCGACGTGAATTATAGATGGTCCTTCTGCTGAGAAGACGTGTAAACAATGGTCGAAATCAACAATGTTTCGAAAACAAATGAGTTTTGTTGTACGAGCTGCTGGTCGTTAAAAAAAAAGGAAATGAAGATTATAAGAAAAAGGGAAGGGTAGAACGACGGCCACCATCAGACGAAACGGCAAAAAAACTGGAAGCGACTACGATAGAAGCGATTCGGAACCCAGAGTCGGTCATCCTGGTAATCCTTTTCTACTCAGAGGTTTTAAAGAAAACTTACCTTCATTGTACATAGCGATCGACGTAGTAGTTCAAAATCTGACGTTAGTATTGATGTTTAAGAAGTGAAAAAGTTATGAAGATAAGAATTACTTATTTAACTTTGAACTACAAAGACGTGATAGAAAACAAGACGTTATGGTATTATGCATAGTAATTGGGCCATACGGTCTAATATCTGTTTTTTTTTTTGTTTGATTTTTTTTGCTATTCCTATTTGCACAGAGGTTAAAGAACTATTGATCGAAAATTGTAGCAGTGGACAAATCGCTTTTCCATGGGTAATATTTGTAGTAGAGTTTCTCCGCGCATAGTTTCTTCAAGCTGAGGATGGGCTATTCCCGCAGAGAATTCACGCATCGCAAGAAGAGTGTGATGATGACTAAGAATGTGTTGGTTCCGTAACATTTAGCCTTAAGGCTTTAGCGCAGTAAGAATCCCACTAACACACTCAAATCCGTTTGTTCTTCGCGGATTTGAGCTTTCCCTTCCCCTGGCCCGTTATTATTAGCTTAGCATTAGTTTTAGTTTCATTAAAGGATGAATTTTGTGTTTAATTTGTTGGTATTTACCTGAGAAGATCTCGCGAATTTGTTAAACTTTGAAGTGCTATTGGTTAAATTGAATGAATTATTTGGAAGTGAATTTAATAAATGAATTTTTTTTTTTTCTGAACGCCCGGAGGCGAAAGACGAACGATTCGCCAATGTAGAGACACTGAAATATTAGTACTTTATTTCTAAGGCATATTAAAGAATATTTCTCTAGCCAATTGTAAACTTCTATTGTAGTCGAAATTTTTGTAATAAAGCCCCGGTTTTTTTTTTGTCAGACATAGTTGTCTATAATCAAATCTTTACTTATTTCCAGACCAGATAAACCAATCGTATGTGTTAGTTTTGTTCTTTTCTTCCAACCTTTGAAAGCTTAAGAAGAAGTTAAGTATTGGGGTTTATAGATATTTTGAATAGTATAATCATTTTTAACTAAGAACTCGAAATCTTCCTATTAATGATTCGTTTGTTTTTGTTCCCTGTCTAGGAAGAGCTCTATACGGGGGAATGTACAAGCGATCAAGAAGGAGAACCACACATATTTTTGCCCGTTACAGTATGGAACATTTATTAAAAATCTGGGGTATGTCAATTTCGAATATTCTTGTTTTTTACGTTTTAGGTTCCCTGAAAACCATATATTCAAATAAAGTTTCGATTTTTTAAATTTTTAATTCCTTATATCGAAATTGGATTATACTATTCCTTAATTCTATTGGATGTTTTTGTAATTTAGTGCCATATGTTATTTGTTTAATGATTTTATTTTGTATTTTAATAATATCTTTAAACTTTATTCCAAATTTATATAATAATTAACCATAAGGAATACGTGAATCAAACAACGTATTCATACATTGTTGCATACATCATTTTTCTAATGTAAATAGTTCAATAAGGACTGATGTGGTACATTAGACATATAACTTTATGCAACAATATCTTCAGAGAGGAAATGTGAATGCCAATTAAGCTGGACATCAAAATACATTCCAAGGTATTTGAAATTAATGACATCATTTATTTTTGGACACATGCATGCTGAAGATCTATTACAGTGTATTTTATGAATATAAATTTTTTCTTCAAAGAAATTCACATAACTCTAGTGGGGAATCTTAAATCTCATTAAATGGGTTTTCTGAATATTTAAACTTAACATACTACCCCGTATCCACTCAACCACATTTAATACATTTTCTTGTGTTATCCTAAATGCCAGCTTTTAGCTTCTGTGCATAGTTAATATGGCTATATCATCTGCGTATAAATAAACTAAAGAATCATCAGCACAATTGGGCGAATCATTCATAAAAACATTAAACATGAAAGGAGTTAAAACTGAGCCTAGAGTGATACCGCATTCCATTTTAGTCCTAGATGATATTTTATAAATAAAATATACTATGTATTCTCTATCACTCAGAAAATTTTTAATAATATCTAAAAAGTTTCCTGTAATACCGCAATTATGTAGCTTATATGTAAATACTGTATGGTCTGCCATATCAAATGCTTTATTAAGATCTAGAGAGACTAAAGTAGCAAATAATCCTTTGTGAAATGCATAGCTTAGTTTATCATTCAGATTTAAAAAGAGGGTTTGGGTAACATACCTCTTCTGATAATATAGAGTTCCTTATGGAAAATATTATATTTACTAAAAAAAATTTCTAGTTTTTCCCTTATCCAGTTTTCTAATATATTTATCACATATGATGATATTGCATTAGGTCTGTGATTATGTAGGTCCTCCTTATTACCTTTTTTATGTATAGGTTTTATTTTGATTCTTTTCATTGCATTGGGATTATTTTTATTTTTTAATATTGCACTATATAGATGTTTTAATGGTTTTAGTAGAGTTTTTAATTTGTCTTAATATCTCTCGGTCGAACCCTATCGATCCCTGGGCCTTTAATAACAAGTAATTTATTTACTATTATTGATACTATTATTGAAATGTAAGTATTGATTTGCATCTTCACAATTAGTTCACCAACCAATGGTTGTGACACTTATACAGATTGACAGAAATATAATAATAATTACAAAGATAAAAATTCAACAATAATAATAATTCAATTCAATTTAATTTAATTTAGTTTATGTACTGTGTTCATACCGCTAATTCAAGCCAACACGGAATTATAATATCGAGCAAATAGAAAGAGAGTTACAAGATAAAGAATAAATGCAACCATAGTCACAAAGGCAGGATAGTAACATGACGAGAAAAATTAATTAAATAAATCAATGACATTAGAATTCTCATTGTATAGATTTTGAATTCTGACCATTGTATCCCGACGAAATTCTTCGCTGAGTTTAATAGGAGGCAAAAGCTTTAACACGGGCTTCCTCGTGGTAAGAGAGGGTACTCGGATAAAAGTGGACTCGAGAAGGTTCGGAGTTCCTTATTCCCTACTAAAACATTCTTAAAATAGGCCAAATCAATCTTCATTTTAATGTCTGAGAATGCATATAGATCTGAAGGTACATTCAAAATTCGGAAATTTGCGCTTCACAAACTGGAGAAAAACATTTTGCACCCTATCCAGTTTACAAGACTGCATATTTGAACCTTTAATCTACAGAACAGAACAGTAGGACAAAATGGGTAAAATGACTCCGATAAAGCCAAACAAATATAGAAGGGCACCCAAAATCGGCTCCATTGCGCACAATGGTACCAAGAGCTGTGTAAGCCTTCAGACGAACAGTCAGCATGGCAATTAAAGGAAAGTGTGCCATCAATGATTACGCCAAGATCACGAACGCAGAGCTTGGCAACTTGCACATTTCCACAAACAAACTAGTAGAACTCGATAAAATTGGTCTTTTTTGTCACACTTGGTTGCAAGATCAATGAAATTGGTAGTAGCTTTGCAGTATAACATAGGGACGACAGAGATTCCAACTAGTTTCGCCTTTTATTCCCGACGTTATCAAGGATAACACAACAAGAGGCTCGCAGGCCTTATATACAGAAAACAAGCTACATAGTATGCAAAGAGATTGGAGAATGCAAAGAATGTAAATGAAAACGTGAACCAATAAAGAAAATACAGGAGAACCAATAACAGAACTTACTATATGAAATCAAGAATAGGAAAATACTAATGAAACCAATAACAGAAAATACTAAGGAAATCAAATAAAATGATAAAAGAGGAAAGCAAATAAATCGCGGACCGAAAATAGACTATTCTGGTAGAATGGAGAAGAGTGAAGTCTTAAAAAACTTTTAAGACATTTTTAATACTATTGAGGGTTGGATGATAAGGAAGAACTAATGTAGGTGTTGTCATAGCTGGAGAAGGTTTGGGATTGTCGTTAGAACGAGAATTACGATATTTATAGATTGAAGCTCGCCGGACAAATTTGGGGTCGCCTCTTGCATTGAAGGAGTGGATTAGGGCGTTAGCATGGACGTCCTTGTTAGACTGATTAGTGCATATTCTATGGATGCAAGCTAACTGACCGTAGCAATGCTGACACCCCTGTCGCAAAACACTTAATTCCCCTGGCCACTCTTTAATGGCCTAAGCCTTAGTATTCTTCGTAGTAATTTCATAACAGAAAAGAAAGAAAGCAATCCGAGTATTTTCTTATTTGGAAAT
>JAHWFO010080554.1:524868-548297 GCA_023313115.1 Rhysida immarginata | reverse complement strand
TCTCATGACTAACAATGAAAGAAAGAGTTTGTGCAACTGTAATTATCCCGGGCAACGCCGGGTACCTCTTCTAGTATCTTCTATATATATAAAGAAGGATGTTTCTGGTACGTTTTTATACAAATGTACAGTTTTATTCCGATCTTGATGAAATTTCGCATACATGACCTTCAAAGCATGAGGAAGGTCACTGTCTACCTCAGATTTCAGAAAAATAATATTTATCGATAAAAATTGATATTTATTGTTATGGCAGGGCATAATAATGAGAAATATCTCATGACCAACAATGCAAGGCAAAGTTTGTGCAACAATAGGTATCAACAATGGTATCTACACGCAATGCACCAACACAAGGGAGGGATCAACAATCAATATCTCATGACTAACAATAAAAGGAAAAGTTTCTGCAAGTGTAATTATCCTTGGCAACGCCGGGTACCTCTTCTAGTTATATATATAATTGGTTCGTGCAGAGTATTATTGGACTACGTGTTGATATAATTGTTGAAAACTACTGTTGCAAAAATTGTGATTTCCATTGTTAGTCACGAGTTATCTCCTTATTATGCCTTGTCATAACAGTAATTATTGATTTTTAATTAATATTATTATTTTTTGAAATCTCAGGCAGACAGTGACCTTCCTCATGCTTTGAAGGTCACGTATGCAAAATTCCATTAAGAACAGAATAAAACTAAAAATATAAAATAATGTAAAATAAAACTAAAAAAACTATAAAATACAAACAATCAATATACCCAGAAACCCACAAACAAACATTCTTTCTTAGATACGAGGGTTGGGGTAAAATTTATGGCAACTATTTTTTTTTTTTTTTGAAGATACTATTCCGGACAAAAGGACAACGTGTTAACTACATATGTGGACAATGAGTAGGACTGAAGAATCGTAAGACATTAATTTTTTACGGTAGTATATAGGACAATATAGCCTTCACGGTTACTCATCACTGGTTGACACACGTCCTTGCTGAAACTTTCCTACTAACCGTGCTACTGTACGGTATAGTAGGGCATTATTCCCAAGGGCTTCCACTAATTCACTGTGACATTCCATCGCATTTCTCTTTCGGAGAATGGCTATTTTGATGTAAGCGCGCTGCTCTCCACGGGTTACTTCTATCTCTCATGACACTCACCAACTGACTGATTTCACAGCACTCTTTGCGCTACTGCCAGCACGCACAGAGCCATCTTTTGTTCTGCATACAAACTATGCCTACAGAGCTTCCACACGACACATATACGTTTGTAATCCGTTCACATATCTACAAAGAAAAGAAAATAGTCACCATGACTTTTGCCTCAACCCTCGTATATAGAACTAAAAGAAGTTCCCGGCGTTGCCCGAAAAAATTACACTCGTAGGTAAACAGTACAATCTCAAAAAATACACTTTAACTCCCAATTGGTTGAATAAAAACTCAATCAATACAACACACAGCAAAGAGACTATCCATTCTACGAATAATATGAAAACCGGAATTCTAGGTGATATACCAGGACAAAAGTTTTTTTTGTTCCCGTTGCTCAGATGTTTCAAATGCCCGTATCGCTTTTTCTATTTTAGTTGCAGAGTTTCTCTGACCAATACTCATTCTTTCTCTTTCCTTTCCTGGCATATAACGTTTTGCACAGTCGTCTCCACGTTTGATATGAAAATCAAAGGAGACATGCGTGATTCCTTTGCTTCATCAATAGACGCTGCCTTATTAATATGTGTCTCTGCATCATCATTTTCTGCACATTGTTAATAATTCTTGGAAACGAACGTTCAGTCATCACATTATCAACATTTCAGTTTCCAAAATATACACAATCCAAAAGAATATAGTAAAAATGCATTTATAAAAAAAGTTTGTGTTTGATGTGCTACCAAATAAGCTAGTTGATAAATCCGCGCTTGGATCGGACTATTTTTAAGAATAAATTTTGCAATATCTTAAAAATAAACACATGAAAACACTTAGAAATAAAATATAAAAGATTCATAAAGAAAATTCGGAAAAAATTTTTTAAGTACTCATAATGGATTGTTCTGTCCACGTAAGCCGCTGCTAGCCTAAATTATTTCTTAATTACATGATCTTACTTTAGATGTTCCCCTTGATATTGTTGCAATTCCCACTCTCGATATCTTTAGACAAAACTTGTCCTTCATCTCTTTCATTATCTATTGGTCAGCGATTGTATTATTTACATGCTTACCATTTGCTAAATACAGCACAGAGCTAAAAGATGTGTCTCCTCTTTCATCTTTTCACTCTTTCTCAATAGTCTGCTAACCTCTCCATTAGTTACAGATATTGATTATTTTTAAAGATTTTCAAGAAATTGTTAAGCTCAAAGAATTCACAACTCTAAGAAAAGCCTGAATAACTGGAATTCTGTGCATTGTTACAAATTGAACCTTACCTTTATTGCACAATCTTGTCTTTGCATAGTTGGTAATGACATATTACTCTTTAATTTGCCGTGCCATAACAATGAATATCGATTTTTTATCAATAATTATTATTGTTTTGAAGTCTGCAGTAGACAGTGTCATTTTTGTGCTTCGAAGGTCAAGTATGCTATATTTTACCAAGATCAAAAAAATGTAGATTTGTATAAAATACAAACAAACCCACAAACATACTTTTTCTTTCTATGTATATAAATAGAAGAGGTTCCTGGCGTTGCCCAGGATAATTACACTTGTAAATAAACAGAACAATCTCAACAATTTAAATTACAACTCCAAATTGGTTAAATAATAACTCAATCGCTACAACGCAGAGCAAAGGGAATATCCATTCTACGAAAAATACAAAAAACAGGAATTCTAGGTGAAATATTAAATGGGTTCTACTCATAACTAGGGGATGAATCTCTAATTGCCTTCAAGTAATTAAAGGAATCAACTAGGAGTAGAAGCCTAATTCCCAACCCGTACCTTCCAGTTGGGGTAGCCTGTTAGTAATCATGCATTGTGCATGGTGAACGTCCAACAAGTACTCGGCCAGCGCAGAGGATCTTGGCCCACTACTCTCTAAACACTTCAAAATCAGCCATGACTACTTCTCAAAATCGCCCATGGCCGTTAATTACCGGCAGCCAGATTGTCCCTGGTTACAGTGGGAACCAGCAAGACATGAAGGCAGAGAGTGCTGAAAATAACCAGCTCGGACCTGGCCACCACAAGACACAGATCCTGGCTACCTATAACAGACGTTTCCTTTCCTCAGACAGTCGTCTGCAAGAACTAGAAGAAGAATTGGTTAGGATCAACTGGGATATCATTGGGCTACGCAAAGTAGTAAGAAAAGGAGAAGACAAAAATGAGCTGAAAAGTGGGAACGTGCTATACCACAGAGGAACAAGCGACGGAAGAGAAAGTGGTGTTGGATTCCTTATTCATAAGAAATGGAAGAATTAAATTATTGAGCTTGATAGTGCCTCTGACAGAAATGCAAGTTGGTCATCTAATTGTAAAGAAGATACAAGATACAGTTGATGCAGGCTTATGCCCTATCACACAGGAAACTATTATCTTAAAGTCGTTATGGGCGACTTTAACGCCCGTTTCAGAGAAAAAAAGAGAAGAGAAATTTTTCTTGGTTGTCATGGTTATGGCACAAGAAATGAAAGAGGAAACAAACTGGTGGAATTTGCAGAGTACGAATAACTTTACGTCATGAATTCATTTTTCAAGAAGAAACCCTAGCGTAAGTGGACTTGGAAAAGCCCAAATAGAACAACTAGTAAAATAGATTACATTCTGGCACATAGGAAGTACTTGATCCAAGACTGCACTGTTCTCAACAACTTCAACACAGGAAGCGACCACAGACTGGTGAGATGCAAGCTTGTTCTAAACACGAAAAGAGAAAGACGAAAGCTTTTCAGGAACACAAAGATGATCACAATGTTGCACGCTTGCATGAACGCAGAACGGAATTCCAGCTACAACTGAGAAATCGCTTTGAAACCTTACAGAGCGGCATCCAGGAAGATGATATCACAGATATTAACAAGACACTAACTAAACACTTAAAAGAAGCAGGGAAAGTAGTAGCTGAAGAACAAGTTTTAAAATCACAGATAAAACTCACAGAAGAAACGAAGAAATTAATGAAGAAACGGAGAGAAATGAAGACAAAAAGAGAAGATACAAGATCAGTAGTAGAATATGCGGAGCTTTGCAAGACAGTACGAAAACACATCACAGAAGATGTTCGGAAGTTTACAGAAAAGAGAGTTCTTAGTACTTAACACTTTCTTGAAGATCTTTAAAAATGCTCAGTGACTGGAGATAATGATAAGTTAGCAGACTATTGTAAAGGTTCAGAACTTACACGGATATTAATTATCATTACGAACAATTTTTAATTCATTTATGCATATTTATTTATTTATTATGCATTTGGGACATTTATTAAACTGTTTTTTCTTTTGACATTTAGTAAAAGGAGTTGAGCTTTCTATAATTTTGAGAAAGTTAGAATTTTAATGTAGAATGTTGGAACTTTCTTTTTTCATTTGCCGAGAAATTTTATGGCCTCGAGTAGAGCATGACTAATGTTTACTTCCTCTTTCTTAGGAAATATAGCCTGTTTTACTGCCCCTCTCTTTATGTCATCTCAATGTGTTTTGACATTGTCCAGCCCTATTGAAAGCGGGTCAAGCATTGGGTTTGGGCGAGCAGTTATGCTAAGAATAGAAAAACTCCCCCACCTTCCACGTTGACAGCCTTGTTATTACGTTAATCATTTAGTGGTTGGACGTTCGATTCCCATTTGGGCGAGGGAACTTGGATTTTTTCGATCTGGGAAAGGCAGCCTTTCTGATTCCTGCCCCTCATCGCGGGTTTGCCGACAGGTGTGAGTGTCTTTTACTAGGACTTTAGTTTTTCCAGTTGGAAGCGAAACCCATTGCTTTCCCATATCTGACTACGAGCATTTCACACGAGGGGAACACCTAAATTCATCTAGTTAACTTTTTATTTTAATTTAGTGCAATCAATTTTTCTTTTGTTTCGCTCAATGAACGAGGTTTCCGTAAAGTTGATTTCTATCTTGGTGCCCCCCGCGTTACCAATGCTTTTGTCTCGTAACTTTTGTCTTTATCCCACGACTTTTGCCACCATATCCATGTTCAGACGAACGAAGTAGGCGACCTGAGATGACCAAAGATATGTCCAGCCACGCCCGCTGTCCAGCCACCACAATGCTGATGTTGCTGTTCTGTTTTGAGACCGTGAGTTCTAGACCTTAATTTTTAGTCCCTGGCCATTTTAAAGTGTTTTTCTTTGCCATTACATTTTATTAGGTTCGATTAGCATTACTATTGTTTTATCTTTTGAGGCATATATTTCATGAGTTACTTTTATAACGATTATTTTCTGCATTTTACTTCATACCAATTATATTGAGATTCTTTTACCATGACTAAATCAATTGTTTTAATTATTTACTCAAGTCTTTCCAACCCTGGTAGAGAGGTCGAAGGTTATTTAAATATCATTAACTTTAATTGTTTCTTATATGAATATATTTATTTATTATTTCGTTAAACCAAAGAACTCGAGTCCATCATTCTTTATTTGATCCTCTTCTGGGCCAAGCCTGTTTACAGATGAATCTTAATGTAGAGTTCATATTAAATCTTAACCACTCATTTGGCCACAGACATCCAAAATTCTGCCCTTAGTCCGTGGTTCTACAACTGCAGATCTTGAATCTCACATTAGAAGCACAATCGCTGGCTTGCAATTGATGCCTTTACAATTCACGTGCTGACCTTAAACACCGTTACAAATTGACAGGTGTAAGCATTAATCTTTCCTTACAGGATTTTCGAATCCGTACTAAAGAGAGTGCGTACGACAAATTGAGGTAGCTAATCTTACACTGTCTACAGTGCGACATGATTTTTTTTTTCGAGCAGTAAATTTTGTCTTAACTGCGGATAAAACATTGAAATCCGTTTGTATTGAAAAAATTTGAATTTACGACCAGAGAGGAAAACCTGAGTGTGAAGATTAATCTTTCCTATTTTATTTTTTTATTATAAAGAAGATGGCTCAAGCATCGTTTGCGTTGGTGAGTGAACCGTTTTGGTTTTGATGGATCTAAGGATCCGGGATCTTTTTTCCAAAAATTGGACAAAATCGGTGAATTATGTGGATGGGACCCAAATCATAAATCAAATTTGCCTGTTGAGTGGAATCGCGCAATTTTTCTGTGGACACGATCAAGCGATGGCAGGTGTCACCAATTACAATGATTTTAGGAAGCACATCATAGAGAGATCTGGCAAGGAGCCAAAGGGCAGAAGCAAGCACTTGCTTAGCAAGTGTAGGCAGAACAAAGGGGAGAGCGTAGAGATTTTGCCACACACCTTCAGGAACGTTTTGCCACACACTTTCAGAAAAATCATGAACGTTTGCCAAAAGTGTGCATGAATGTGTAAATCCACCCATTTGGGTGAATTTCAGTGAAATCATGAACATTTACCAAAAGTGTGCATGAAAGTATAAACACTGATCCCTGTAGAAGGAGTTGGGCCCGAGGTGGAAGTAAAACGAGCTCTTTCTAGGCAAATTTTAGAGGCATGGTTTAAAAATAAATTTTTGGAGAGACTGCACCCCAACTTACAAAGAACTGTTCTGTTCAGGGTACCTGAATCTTTAGATAAAGCGATTGGTTATGCGGAGGAGGAAGAAGGATTGGAACTTAGATTTGCTGCTGTATCGCATCAGCATGGGTTAAGTACATTGGGAAAGGGAAACACGGAATTGGGAAGGGAATGAGAGTGAAATTAATATTAATGCACTAATTGGCCAACGAAACAACGAAATTCTAAAATTGAAATTGGAGGAAATGGAGTGTTTTACAAACAAACAGCAGCCTGATCGAGTGACTACCCTGGCACCACAGAGCAGGCGTGAGCACGGACCATTAAGCAATAGTTCCCAGCCTCAAAATTCAACTGCGAGAGGCAGAGGAATTTCAGAACGCGGGGTATGCGCGAATATTGTTTGTTTTGGATGTACTCGCCCCAGGCATATTTTTAGCCAGTGTCCTAAACATAAACCTAGGCGTATAATCTGTTTTTTCTGTCAGCGGGAAAGCCATGCAAGAAATTTTGTCATAAGAGAATTTTTTATTTTTGCTGACATAGGAAACACGCGAAGAGATTTTGCCAATAGCCAGAGGAGAGCAGACGTGGGCACCTGCAAAGTGTTTAGTGGGAGAACCGGCCAACTAAGTTTCAGAGGGTATGGACCGAAGCAACGGAATCGTAAACGGAGAAGGCGCCGACACTTAAGGCAAAACATGGTCTCATAGAGAAGAGAGAAAGTCAAAATGTTGTACTGAACACCCTGCGCAATTTAGTTATTAGTTTTATGGGTATGTTATCGAAAAAGGCAATCGAGGTATTGTGAATATTTTGAGTTGTTAAAATCAATTTTTTTGGTGGAACCGTTTTTTATTGAACCATGTTTATGAAGGTTCATTTACAGAACCCCTCCCTCCCTTAGAGTGCGGGAGTGGACCAGTTTGAAGAGAGATTAACGCTCCTCTTCCATTTTTTGAATAGAAACAGTGGTAAGGAGAAAATGGAAGGAGAGAAGGAAAAACGCATTCTTTACTTCTGCGGGAAATAGGTAAGTAGATAAATGACTTGAATTCTTGAATTTTCAGGGGTTGAACACTTTTATATAAACATTATTGTATGCTTATTAAACCTTATTATATATATCGTGTGGGCAAGAAATAACCTGAGGTGTTCAGCGCTTGCTAGCGAGAATTCCATTAGGCCAAATGCAGTACATTTTATAGAATATAATTAGTACAACATGCAGTTTCGATTTCTGCAAAAACAAAATAGTACCAAAAGTCGCCATAGGAGGCGCTTATTTCGAGAAACAATGAATACATTTGCATAAGCGCGTTCCGTTTTGAGCAATCATGACAATAAAAGGCAAGGCTGAGGATTTTTCATCGTTCACGAAAAGCTGGCCTGACGATGACGCTTACCCTGCCTGACAAGGCATTATTAGTCAGAAGAGCAACAATGCAAGTGCTGCTCTTCATGAATTCCGGCAACTGAAAACGTTAAAAAGGGGATCGATAAGCATTACTAACTTACGAAAAATGATAGAATGATTTGAATCAACTGGAACTCTAGGAGTTCAACCAGGCCGCAAACGAATCAGGCAGCATCACGTTGAAGAAGTTGCAACTGCTGTTGTGGAACAGGAGATGACTACTGTGCAGGGTACCAGCAGATATCTAATATGCAATACCACATGCAATACCACGCCAAACAGATATCTAATATTTGACAGTGAGGAAAATATTGCATAAGATATTGAAATTTTATCCCTATAAAATCACACCTGTTCAACAATTGCTTCATGGATATGAATGTACCCGAACTGACTTTTTGTTGACATTTTTAGCACGTATGGAAGTAGATGATGCATGACCATGGCGAATTTTATGGAGTGATGAGGCACATCTTTATTTGAACGGTGATATCAATATCCACAACTGCCGTATTTGGGCTGCACCAATTCACATGTGTGTCTGCTAACTCCTATGCATTCAACGAAACTAACACTATGTCGTGCTTTACTACTTCTTTCATCATCGGCCTGTACTTTTTTGAAGAAATCCGTCCCCGTGGACCAGTGACTTGTTCCGTCAATTCTCCCAGGTATGTCGAAATGCTTGAGAATTTTTTGATAGCAGGATTGCAGGAAAAGAGTTTTCTGGATTCTAACATTTTTATGCAGGATGGTGCACCGCTGCACATCGGATGTCAGGTACAGCAGATCTTGAGAGAACGTTTTTCAGGCAACAGAATAATTAGTCATGTATTTCCTATGGTATGGCCACCCAGGTCGCCTGATCTCAACCCTTGTGATCTTTGGTTATGGGGATATTTGAAAAGCGTTGTGTATCAAGCACATGTTCCTGACTTCTCAACCTTAAAGGATTAAATAACATTACATATCAGACTAAGTAATGCAGATATACTGCGTGCTGCCGTAGAAAATGTCGTATACCGCATGCAGCTACTGGAACAGCATACTGGTGGTCATTTTGAAACACATTTGTAATTTAAAATAAAACATTGTTTATTATTGTTATTAAAGTTGGTTTGTACGGTATTTGTTCATTTGACAATTAGGTATTCATTGTTTTCTTGAAATAAGCGCCCCCTATGGCGACTTTTAGTACTATTTTTTTTTTTTTTTTTTTTTTTTGCAAAAATCGAAACTGCATGTTCCACTAAGTATATACACAAAAATGTACTGCATTTGGCTTAAGAGAATTCCTGCTAGCGAGCTCTGAGCACCTCATGATTCTTTTCCGTCAAGAACAACGATGATTATTCTTAATACCTAAAAGTATTTTAAAGATTTTACTTTACTTTTAAGACCTTTTTGCTCTAATGGCTCAGGTAGGTGACTCACCCTCTAACAGACAGCACGACTCGCCACGAATTTTGGAATGATGGACCACATGTAAGAGAATGGATTACTGCATAAACCATTCTGGAAAAACGGGGAGAAGTGTAAAGGTTCAGACCTTACACGGATATTAATTATCATTACAATTATTTATAATTCATTTATGCATATTTATTTATAATGTATTTAAGACATTTATTGAACTTTTTTTCTGTTGACATTTACAAACAGCAGTTTATGCTGTAAAGGGAAGTATATGTAATTCTTTTGAACGTTTTACTAAAAGAGTTGAGCTTTCTGTATTTTTGAGAATTTTAGAATTATAATAGAGATCTTTTGAAATCTCTTTGTTCAGTTGCTGAGAAATTTTATGGCTTTGATTGGAGCATGACTAATGTTTGCTCCTCTTTCTTAGGCAATTTAGCCTGTTTTACTGGGAAAGGACCACTTGAAACTGGAAACTTCTAGATTCTAGCAGGTGGCCGCGCGTCTATTAGGCGCCTGAGTCAAGGGTTCCAGTTGTGGAGGCGCATGATCCGGTTGACTGAAGCTTTGAAACATCTTGGATGACACAATCATTCAGACTTTCGATACCAGTTTGGGCAAGAAAACTTGGATTTTCCGAATCTGGGAGAATAATTTTGGTTCTTGCACCACTAAGACGTTCCAGCTGTCCCTCCAAGTGGGTTTGCCAATGGGTGTAAGTGTCTTTTACTGGGACTTTAGTTTTCACTGTTGGAAACAAAACCCAATGCTTTCCCATGTCTGACTATGAGCAACTCACATGAGAAGAACACGCAAATTCATTTAGTTAACTTATTATTTTAATTTGGTGGAATCAGTTTTTCTTTTGTTTCGCTCAATGAACGAAAGTTTCCGTAAAATTGATTTCTATCACGGTGCCCCCGCATTAACAATGCTTTTGTCACGTAACTTTTCAGTCAGTCTTTGTCCCATGACGTTTTCCTGCGTTGCCTTGCCACCGTATGCATGTTCAGACGAACGAAGTAGACGACCTCAGATAACTAAAGATATGTCCTGCCACGCCCGTTGTCAAGCCACCATGATGCTCATGTTGCTTTTCTGATTTGAGTCCATGACTTTTAGACTTTAATTTTCAGTCCACTTTAAAGCATTTTTCTTTGCCATTAATTTTTATTGGGCTTGATTGGTATTATTATATTCTACTTGATTCATTTGTTTATTTAACTGAGTTCTCATTTGCTAAAGATATGACTATGACTATCAGTAAATCAATTGATTTAAATTTCAAAAGAGAGTTCAAAAGTTCTTTAAATTTCATTAACTTTAATTATTTCTTATAAGAATAAATTTATTTATATTTCATCATAATAAAGAAGTCCATCTCTCTTTATTTGATCCTCTTCTGGACCGTGTTGGTTTGTAGCTGAATCTTAATTTGGGGTTCATATTAAGTCTTAACCACTCATTCGGCCACAGACACCCAAATTTCTGCCCTTAGGCAGTGGCGCTACGACTGCAAATCTTGAATCTCACATTAGAGGCACAATTGCTGGCTCGCAATTGATGCCTTTCCAGTTAAGTGGCTGATTCTAAACACCGACGCAAATCGACAGATGTAAGCATTAAGCTTTCCTTACAGGATTTATGAATCCGTTCTAATGAGATTGCGTACAACATATTGAGGTAGCTAAACTTACAGTGGATAGACAACAGAGGAAGCACTTTTTAAACTCCGTGCTGTATTGAACAAGTAAATCGAAGAATCGGCGAGGGCTATACTAAGCAAATGGCCAAGTTTTCCAAGACATCGAGAGAAGAGTGGGATATGCATCAACATCATGTGTACATCTAAAGTAAGATTATATGAGTAAGAATTATTTGGAGTACCAGTGACATCCTTGGAGAGATCCATCCAATGTGAGACTTAAAAATTTTTTTTTTTTGCATTTTCACTAAGAATTTTTCCTGTATTAATTTTAAGCGTTTTCATGTGTTTATTTTTAAGATATTGCAAAATTCAATTAAAAAAAGTTCAAGCCCTGCAGGATTTACCACCTAGCTTATTTGGTAAAACATCAGATCCAAACCTTTCATAAAAAAACTTTCTGTAGAATATATTCTTTTGGAATGTGTATATTTTGGTAAATGAG
Source organism: Rhysida immarginata (assembly GCA_023313115.1). Taxonomy (NCBI): domain Eukaryota; kingdom Metazoa; phylum Arthropoda; class Chilopoda; order Scolopendromorpha; family Scolopendridae; genus Rhysida; species Rhysida immarginata. Next base: position 536,673 of record JAHWFO010080554.1, on the reverse strand, counting down.
ATGCTGATAATGCGATGATTGAACCTTCATTTCCAAAAATTATTAATAACTGGCAGAGGTATCTGGCTCTTCCCGGGAAAAATTACACTTGTAGGTAAAGAGAATTACTTTAAAAAATTATAATATAACTCCCAATTGGTTAAATAATAACTCAAACAATACAACATAGAGCAAATGGACCATCTATTCTACGAAAAATACGAAAAGCAGGAAGTCTAGCTGATATACTGGGACTTTATCTAAACCCTTCTTGATTGTCTTACCACTCCGGAGCATCAACAGAAACATTAGACTCAAGTTTTTCTTGTCCTTGACGTAGAAGCTCTTGCTCTATTCAAAACTCCCGTTGTTCAGGTGTTTCAAATGCCCATAGAGCTTTTTCTGTTTTAGTTGCAGAGTTTCTCTGACCAATACTCAGGGGAGACACAAATTTTCAGAGTTTCTTTCTCTTTCCTTTTCAGACACAATTTTTGCCAGTCGTTTGGACGTTTGATTGGGAACTCAAGGGAGACACGTATAGTTAATAATTTTGGAAAATGAACGTTCAATCCAAGCATTATCAGCACCTCTGTTTCCTAAACATGCACATTCCCATAGAATATAGTCAAAATGTATTTTTATAAAATGTTTGGATCTAAAAGCTACCAAATAAGCTATGTTATAATCCCACCGTGGCTTGGACTTTTTGGGGGGGAATACATTTTGCAATATATTACACTAAACACATGAAAACGCTTAAAATAATTACAGCAAAATTTCTTAATGAAAATTCGAAAAATAATTTTCTAAAAGCTCACAATGGATAAACCTCCCGAAAGATGCCCCTTCTATTCTAAATAATTTCTTACTCACGTAATCTTACTTTAGAAGTAAACGTGATGTTGTTGCATTTCCCACTCTTCTCTTGATGTCTAGAAGCAAAACTTGGCCATTCATCACCAAACGGTCGCCGATTCCTCTGTTTACTTGCTTACTATTTACTCAATACAGCACTGAGCTAAAGGAGTGCTTTTTGACTCGTCTTTCCACTTTTTCTCAACAGCCTGCTCACTCTCCTCCATTATCTCCTGGTACAGATTATTTTTAAAGATTTTCAAGTACTAAGAGCTCTCTTTTCTAAGAAAAGCCTGAATAACAGGAATTCTATGCATTGTTGCAAATTGAAACTTATCTATATTGCACAAATTTTGCTTTGCATTGTTGGTCATGAAATATATATTTTGATCCTGCTTAGGGTTGGTGCATTGCCTGTTAATACCATTGTTGATATCAATTGGTGCACATACTTTTACTTGCATTGATGGCCATGAGGTAATATATTGTTTATCCCTGCGTAGTGTTGGTGCATTGCGTGTTGACACCATTGCTGATACCTGATGTTGCACAAACTTTGCCTTGCATTGTTAGTCCTGAGTTATTTCCCATTAATATACGCTGCCATAACCTGGAATATCGATTTCTTATCCATAATTAATATTTTTTTCGAAATCTGACGAAGACAGTGACCTTCCTCATGGTTTGAAGGTCAGGTATGGAAAATTTCTTCAAGATCAGAATAAACCTGTAGATTTGTATAATAAACAAACCCACAAACAAAAAAACATCCTTCTATATATATAAAACTAGCAGAGGACCCGGCAACGCCCGGGATAATTACGCTTTTAGGAAAACACACACTTTTCCCAGTCGTCTGAACCTTTGTTAGGGAGCTGAAGGAAGACAGGTGTACTTCCTTTCCCTCATCGAGAGAGACTGCTCTATCTATATCATCTAATATATATTTATCTCATGATCATTATTATAATTCTTTGAATAATTTTGTGCTCATTGTTATTGGTGTATTGCGCAATAACGTATATTAAAGATAGACTCCGAATCTTATTGTTTTAACTTGAAGCAAAATGGGAAGCTCCATGCCCAGAACTGTCATGGCTGAAAGTGAGTGAAGATGATGCAAATTACATGGCTAAACACGAGAGTAGCTGATTAATAATTCTTTCACACGCCGATCACGGAGTGATAAGTTTATCTTTATATTTACTTTGTGTTTGAAGTATTTCATTATATTTTATAAACAATTTTTCGATCATGGTTTCAATTTCAATTTCGTTTCGATTGTCTTTCAGTAACGTATTTTCATTTTAGTTACGTATTTTTGATTTATTTTTTTGAAAAATGATTCCTGATCTTTTTTCTTCTCTGTTTGTACAGTTGTACGCAGAACAACTTTGAATAATGGTTTTGAATTAATAATTCCTCGGGTCCAAAATCTTCAAAAACAAAGCAGCCAGACAGCTAATTACTCCATGGCTCACTCCTGCCCAGAACTCTCATGGCTCAATTTGCTTCACTTTTTGCCGCTGTTAACAATAGGATTCGGAGTCCATCTTTAATATACGTCATTGGTATTGCGCATTGAGACCATTGTTGATGCGAACATGGCGGGCCTATTGTTGCTCAAACTTTGCCTTGCATTGTTGGTCATGAGATATCTGTTGCTGGTCCGAGCGTAGTATGAATTGCGTGTTGACACGATTGTTGATAACTATTGTTGCATAAACATTTCCTTTTATTGCTGGTTAAGAGATATATATTGTCAGTCCGTGCAGAGTGTTTGTGAATTGCGTGATGATACCATTGTTGATATTTATTGTTGCAAAAAATTTGTCTTGCATTGTTGGTCATGAAATATTTCTCATTAATATGCCCTACCAGAACCATGAATATCGAATTTTTATAAATAATTATTATTTTTTCAAAATCTGAGGTAGGCAGTAACCTTCCTCATGCTTTGATGTTCATGTATGCGAAATTTTATCAAGATCGGAATAAAACCGTAGATTTGTTTAAAAAAACAAACAAACAAACCCACAAACGAACCCACAAAAAAAAACCCAAAACCCACAAACAAACAAACATATATATATATATATAGAAAGATAAGCAAAACATGATGATGCAATGACTAAACTAATAAGGAAGCATATATTAAAATGCTATCAAACGTCTATGCGATTGGCAAAAAGTTTTTTCTCTAGTAAGGAACGAGATAGAACGAGTATTGGTGAAAAACTCTGCAATTGAAACAGAAAATGCTAAGCGGGCATTAGAAACATCTGAACAAAGAGTTTCGAATAGAGCAAGAGGGTTTAAGAGCTACGTCAAGGGCAAGAAAAACTTGAGTATAAAGAATATGGTTATGCTCTGCAATGAGGAGACCGATCAAGAAGGGGTTAGTAAAGTCTCGGTTTTTTCGTATTTTTTGTAGAATGGATTATTCCTTTACTCTGTGTTGTATTGATTGAGTTATTATTTAACCAACTGGGAGTAATAATTTAGATATTTGAGATTATTCTGTTTACCTACATGTGTAATTATCCTGGGCAATGCCCGGTACCTATGCTAGTCTTTATATATAAAAATTCAGGTTCAGGGTGCGTCTGTAAATGTTCTAAAAACTTTTGAACCACTTATCCGATTGAGCTCATATTCGCACCATATGTTCGTTATGTTAGTTTACATGTCCCCAAAGTGAGGGGGAAGGGGTAAAAATCATATTGATCGGTTTGTGTTTGTTTGATTACTCAAGAGATGGCGCCATGGTTTATCTTTTGTTTATATAGACCTTTCCCTTGAAACCGAAACTGGATTAACTAAGCAGAAGCAGGGCAGCAAAAGAGCTTCCGTTTTCCTTCGGATATGTAGTAGTGTTTGCACATTTCAAGGCAGGAAACGGAAATTTTTGCTGTCCTGCTTCTGCGCAGTTACTCCAGTTTCAGTTTCAAGGGAAAGGTCTATATAAAAATTCAGGGTGGGTCTGTAAATGTTTTAAAACTTATGAACTACTTATTATTTTGAGCTCATATTTGCAGCAGATGTTCGTTAGATTCAGAATAAGTTTTACATGTGGCTCAAAGGGGAAAGGGTAAAAATAATCCAGCCTAGAATATGCGCGGACTAACAATATGTGATGTCCTACAATGCAAGGCAAAGTTTCTACAACAATAGTTCTATCTATCTAGTACAGAGGGTAGATTTTCGCAAGCGGTAATCTGCGGCACCTACTCCTACGAGGGAGTTTTGCGCCATCCTATTTAAATAACGACTGCTACGAGATGACAGTAGCAGCCGGGACCGACGAAGCACGGGGGTTTCATGATGGAAGAGCTGCTGGGGATAAACGAACCAGAGGCTGTCACCAACTGCTGGAAAACCAGCTATGGTCAATCGGCAAATGGGTCAGACTAAAGTCCCCCAACAGCCGCGCCCGAAATAGCTGTCCCGCCAGCAGTGGCCCTCAAGCCCTGGCCGTCACCCAACCAGCAGCTGGCCGCGCCTGAAGTTGCGGAACTCCATTGATTGGCAAGCCAACCGACGAGACAACCAGGCCACGGCCACCCCCAGAATAGTTCATAAAAAAATAAGTTTGGCCATGGTCTTTTAGTCTTCTGGTCTGTGCCAACACCTCCTATAGAGAAGGCCTGCGAACAAAGGTGTATACATTGTTACATCATCATCAAGCGGATATTGTAATCGTATTTCTACCAATAATAAGCTCTAAATTTGGCCACTTGGTGATGATGCAATAATGCACACACCTTTGGTCCGCCGGCCCTCACTCTAGGACGTGTTATCTGTGCACTCGCGCAAATTCTGTTGCTGGAGTCAACAATTGGACTACTGCTTTTACTGAAGAGTCGATTTTTGCCCCCTCTATTGCTTGAATTTGGCTACAGCTCAAATTTAACAATGTATTTTAACGATCGTACAACCCAATGACGTATATTAAAGATACACTCCGAATCCTATTGTTGTAACTTGAAGCAAATTGGGAAGCTCCATGCCCAGAACTGTCATGGGCTAAAGATAATGCAAAAGACATGGCTAGACAGAAGAGTAACTGATTAATAATTCTTTCACACGCCGATCACAGAGTGATAAGTTTATCTTTTCGTTTACTTTGTATTTTATTATATTTTATAAACAATTTTTCGATCATGGTTTCAATTTCAATTTCGTTTCGATTGTCTTTCAGTTACGTATTTTCATTTTAGTTACGTAATTTTGATTTATTTTTGTGGAAAATGATTCCTGACCCTTTTTCTTGTTTGTTTGTACAGTTGTACGCAGTTTAACTTTGAGGAATGGTTTTGAATTAATTATTTCTCGGGCCCAAAATCTTTAAAAACAAAGCAGCCAGACAGCTGATTACTCCACGGCTCACTCCTGCCCAGAACTATCATGGTTCACTTTTTACCGCTGTTAACAATATGGTTCGGAGTCTATCTTTAATATACGTCATTGGTACAACCTAACAGAACTGTCAGCTAATGTTAAGTATTTGTTGCTGAAAACGTAATGCATTGTTAAGCTTAAAATACATTTCCATGTTTAGGCTGTAGCCAAGGTCATGCAATAGAGGGGACAAAAATCGACTCTTCAGTAAATACAACAGTTCAATTGTTAACCTCCAACAGTGGAATTTGCGCGAGTGCACAGACCAGAGGATTAAAAGACCATGCTTTGGCTGTGGCCAATGACGTATATTAAAGATAGACTCCGAATCCTATTGTTAACAACGGCAAAAAGTGACGCAAATTGAGCCATGATTGTTCTGGACAGGATTGAGCCGTGTAGTAACTAGCTGTTTGGGTGCTTTGTTATTGAAGATTTTGGACCCGAGGAATTATTAAGTTAGAACCAATATTCAAAGTTGTTCAGCGTACAACTGTACAAACAGACAAGAAAAAGGATCAGGGATCATTTTCCACAAAAATAAATCAAAGATACGTAACTAAAATGAAAATACGTTACTGAAAGACAATTGAAACGAAATTGAAATTGAAACCATGATCGAAAAATTATTTATAAAATATAATAAAATACTTCAAATACAAAGTAAACGAAAAGATAAATTATCAGTCCGTGATCGAGGTGTGAAAGAATTAATAATCAGCTACTCTCGTGTTTAGCCATGTGTTTTGCATAAACTTCACTCACTTTCGGCCATGACAGTTCTGGGCATGGAGCTTCCCAATTTGCTTCAAGTTACAACAATAGGATTCGGAGTCTATTTTAATATACGTCATTGGCTGTGGCATTGTCTTTAAATAGTTGATGGTCACCCAACTCCACTATAAATGAAGCTAAAGTTTCTAGCTCCCGATAGGGCGGGAACTCCTTTGAAAATTGGCGGTGCATGTCCAATTGGACTAAAAACGCATGCACTGCTGCCCTATCGTGAGCTAGAAATTTTAGTTTCAGTTTCAGTTTCAGTGCAGGCGGAATTATGGACATAATACTAATAAAAATAGTTTATTCTACAACTATTTTTAAATAAATAATTGATAAACCAACTATTGAATACATTGCATAGCTCACAATTAATTTTGGGTATGAACTAAACAAATAAAATAAGTATACAAGTTAGAAAATCCAGGTCACGCTAGGTGCTGCAAATTTATTTCATGGGAGAAGAAGCAGAGCAAGTTAACATTCGCAGCCATTACAATTGTATTGAAAAAATTACAGAAAGAGTCATTATTGGATCTCTACAAACGATGTTAAATGAAAGAAATCAGCTATACAATTATTCAAACACACTTCAGAAAGAATGCAAATTGATCATTACATGGTCGTGATCAAAGCCCACAAAAGTCCAGCTGGATAATACGCTGGTCAGTTTAATGCTCCAAATATTAATGAAGTGGCCATTGGTTATTGTTGGTGATCAGTTTGACCAGCGAGATATCAAAATTATAGGTCGCGATAATACTGTGTAAAGGGACCATTTGGAGAGGCCATCCATTGGGAGCATTTTAAAAGAATTTTTTTTTGATTCTTGAATATGAATTTTTACTATATTAATTCTAAGCTTTTTTCATGTGTTCATTTTTTCTGTCATCCAGTTATTCTCAAGCTTCATCAAAAAAGAGCCTGAGCAAGGCCGGGTATATCAGCTAGTTATAGTTATATAAAAGCAGAATAATGTCATGAAGTTAAATTATAACTCCAAGTTAGTTAATTAGTAAACTAATCAATATCACTGAGAGCAAAAGGGCTATCTATTCTGAGAAAAATCCAAAGACAGGAATTCTAGGTGATATAGTGGGACTTTATTTAACTTCTAGCTCCTAGTTTTTCTTTCCCTTGATATAGGATCTCTTATAAGCATTATTCAGATATTTCCAATGACCATAAAGAATATCCTTTTTTATCTGCATAGTTTCTCAGACCAGTATTCGTTCTTTCTCTGGCCTTTCCAGGCTTATGAATGTTTGCCAGTCGTAAAGTTGTTTGATAAGGAGCTGAATGGTGATACGTCGAGTAACACCGGGTTCTCTGCTAGTCTTTCAATATAAAGAAGAATGTTAGTTTTTGGGTGGGTGTGTTTGTACTTTATACACATCTAAAGATTTATTCCGATCTTGATAAAACTTTGAATACTTGATCTTCAAACATGTCGAAGATCACTGTCTACATCAGCTTTCGAAAAATAAAGAACTATCCATAATAAATCGATATTCATTATGATAGCAAGGCATATTAATTAAAAAAAATTGTACGGGCTGTGTTGGGACACGGCTGCTAGTTAAATCGTAGAATAAGTCTTGTGGCTACATGGCGAATAAGAAATCCTTTTGTACTACACATATTTAAAATTTTAATTTCTGACATAAAATGTTCAGCATACATGCAATATATCATAATTTTTACCAGATTCGTTATTTTCAACCGAACCCTAATTATAAGTCATTCACAACTTACAACACAGTGGTTTGTGATAAGAGAAATATGATACAAATGTCAACAGACCAGAATCAATATCAAATCTGCAGTACTGCCACTCAATGTAGTAGGGGATTCGATGGGCATGTAATCTAAATTGTAACGCTATCATATAGCATCTATTTTGAAGTCTCCAAATATCATAATTTCCACATCAGTATCCACCTCCATGTTGTCTTTGATAGGGGTAGTTGCTGGTGAATATTTCCTCATCGCACTGAACAACAACATTGCCTTATCAGATATCGAACATTAGGATAATTTTAAACAATGCATAGTATAAATCTCACAACACAATAACCATACAAATATTACTGATACCATCGTCAATCAGTCTTCTATAGTTTGACCAGACTATCAGTGTATGTTCGCATTTGGTTAAAGAGCTAATATTTCTGAAGAACGCAATGCTTTCCTATAATTAACCATGTTTCGTGGGTGCATCGGATCTAATATAACCAGAATGATGCATTTGTGTCCTCAATTCGATTCCATCTACACCGTCATATCAATGAATTTATGACCAGCACCCCTTCAAGGCACACGCATGGTTCGCCACAACAACGATTACACATTGCAAATTTGCATAACAGGCTCAGACAGCTGGTGCATCAAACGGCAGGTTAACGAGCCTCAAGATAGAGCCTCTAACATCCGGATTTAACGGACATCCAAAAAGAAATGATAGAGGGCTATCGCAGCAAGGGTAGCACCATCTCCGAAACTGCGCGACTTGTGAACTGTAGTGAAGGATTACAAATGATGGACATCAGGGGCAGAAATCGCGTCCCACCGCCATCACTGTAAAGTGTCACCCTGCCAATACACCCTGCCACAAGGCACGTCTCCTTTTGGGTTAATTCGAGGAATACTCTACTGACTTTCAAATGCTCCCTTGGCCCGCTAATTCGCCAGACTTCAATCCAATCGAACATCTGTGGGAGCACCCTGAACGCCTTATATGGCAGCTGGACCCTCCACCTATGACTATCGAAGCTTAGTGGACAGCAGTTCAATAGGAATTAACCGCCATACCATCGGAGATATACGACACATTTCATGCGTCCATGCCACGATACATAGCAGCAGTTATAGTGGCGAAAGGTGGCTACTTCCGTTACTAAGCAGTCATAATTCAGTGATACGTAAAGGTTCACCTGCAATCATCCAATTCTCACTTACTGACAAATAATCAGATGTAATAAGTACTTTGCATGTGCTTCTAAATACTGTTTATTGAGATTGGTAACTATAACGTTCAAAAAATCCTGTTGTTATATGGAATCATCATCATTGTTGTAGCTAACTGTATCGTTGTTTGTATTTATAATAGAAATTTATTTTCGCCTTTGGTGAATGTTAGCAGCATGTGTGATTCCAATCTCTTGTATTCCTCTCTAAACTTTTTCCTCGAAGATGCTTGACTATCTGGAGAGAAATAGCAATTACATTGGTCCTTTGAGTTAGTAAAAATAATCTATCTATGGTTAATCTATTTAATCTAAACATTAACAGCTATTTTTATTTTGATATGTCATAATCATAGAAAATACGATGCAATGTAGCCCTTTGGGATTTAAGTGCCGTGATCTCACCCGATGCGAACTGTTCATGTTTACAATTGATCTTACCACCTATATTGAAGTTCGCTGTACGTTTAGTGATCGCTGTCCTTTCAAAGCATCATTTACGAATTCAGTCTCCCAAATTTTCGCATATAAGTCGCTCCTTACTAAATCTTATTTGATGAAGATGCTGTTAATGTTGACGGTTATAACTCGTTCCGAACTTCCACTAAATTAATTCTATCATTTCATGTTGATACGTTTATGTCATCAGATATGTTATTGGCGTCGAAGTTTCAGTTATTAGCGCATTTGTATCGAGCTGTAGATCATATTGGCAGCGCGGCGCCTCAAATTTCAGGCGTTCCCGTTGATCCTATTGACGCTCAACATCGGACATCTGGGTCTATTTTGATTCCCTATCTCTTGATCTATTTTCCTGTGTATGTTTCTATAATTTTTTTTCGTGTTTATTAGGCATAAATTTGGAAATTCTGTAATTTATGCGAATTTCCCACACTTCGAAGGCCATATTTTAAATACTATTGAATATTGGGGTTTAAGTGTTAAGCCATTTTATAAGGAGCAGAATGATAAAACTAATGACACCACAAACATCGTGATATCACAAAGGAAGCCGGCGCTAGACTAATTTAATATCCGCCATAAAGCAGATTTTCCGACTCAACTTTGCACTGCAATTGCGTCAGCCAATGAGGATAGCAGGACATGCTTTGTTCTATACTCTATCGAATGTGATATCGATCATTCTTCTATCTTAATAGTTTTCACGTTATTAAAGTTTTCGTGATCAACACTTTTCGTGACATCAACGCTTTAAGCGTGGTATCCCAGTCTCGAAACGTAAGACGTATTCTGTGTCAAAATATCTCATGAGCAACAATTGAAGGCAAAATTTGCGCAACAAGACTTAACAACAATCTTTTGAATACACAATGCACCAACATTATGCAGAGATCAACAATATATATATATATATATGCAGAGACCAACAATGCAAGGGAAAGTTTGCTCAATATAGATCAGTTCCAATTTGTAACTATCTATAGGATTCCTCATGCTTCTTTTACAATTGAGAGTTATTAGTACTTAATAACTTCTTGAAAATCTTTAAAAATGTTCAGTTACTGCAGATAATGGAGTGTTAGCAGACTATTTGAGAAAATGTGAAATGACTACAGAGGAACTAAAACTTTAGCTCCTAGACATGGAGAGGAAGTAAAAAAAAATAGAAGAATCAGCGAACGCTAGAATACACAAATAGATAAATGGCCAAGTTTTGCTTCAAGACATCGACAGAAGAGAGACAATTGTAACAACTACAAATGCACAACTAAATTAAGTTTAAGTGTCTAAGAATTTATTTAGACTAACACTGGCATACTTGGAGAGGTCCATCAATTGTGATCTTTTAAAAAACTTTGTTCGAATTTTCATTACGAATTTTAACTGTATTAATTCTAAGCGTATCATGTGTTTATTTTTAAGATATTTCAAAATATAATAAAAAAAAAACCAAAGAGCAACGCAAAGATTATCACCTATCTTATTTGGTTGCAAAGTAGATTCAAACATTTCAAAAAAATACATTTTGACTAGACCCTGTGTGAATGTAAATATCTTGTAAATTGGGATGATGATAATGCAAGAACGTTTGTTTACAAGAATTATAAATAATGAAAAATTTATGTGCCCGGAAAGGAAAGAAAGAGAACAAGTACTGGTAATAAAAAACTCTGCAGATAAAACAGAAAAATCTACACGTTCATTGAAAACATCTGAACAGTGGAGTTTTGAATATAGTGAGAGGGTATAAGAGCTTCTTCGTCAAGGGCAAGGAAAACTTGGTTCTAAAGTAATCGGGGATGTTCCCCAGTGGTGAGATATTTCTCATTAATATACTTTGCCATCCTAATGAATATAGAGTTATTATCAATAATTATTATTTTTCGAAATCTGACGTGTACAGTGACCTTCCTCATGCTCTGAAGGTCAAGTGTGCCAAATTTTTTCAAGATCGGATTAAAACAACACCTCAAACTCAAAAACCCACCCACAAACAAACATTCTTCTTTATATATTGTAACGAACTGGAGCAGGACACCCAACAGCCCCCTCACAATTACCGAAACATTACTCTCTATTTCGCTTCAACGCTCTTCTGAGCACGGTGTCGGATTGGAATACCATCAAATATCCACACACTATATTGGATTCATTTCCCTTCCAAACAACTTCGCAGAGGTCGGTTTATTAACGTTTTAGGATTGATCCTATTGGGACGAATACAAATAAAAAGATATATATTAATTGCAACAAGTCATATTGTAAACTGATAATCGATTTCCTAAATAAAATTCTCTAATAAAAAGTTCACAATTATTTAAGACATTGTCTTTTTTAGCAATAATAAACACACTGTTCGGTTCGG
>JAHWFO010080554.1:510317-524468 GCA_023313115.1 Rhysida immarginata | reverse complement strand
GGAATTAAAACTTAAACGAGTGTCAATCACGGATTTTCTAGAATGTTCGAGTCAACAATAATTTATCCTTTTCAACACTTTCAGAGAATTAAATCGACCGTATTCACTGTAAATGAGGCCAGAACGCGGGGGGGGGGGGGGGGAAAATCCTTCGCAAACTGTCATTCTCACAGAAAAGTTAAGTTAGGGATTGTTTGTGAGGACGGGGTGACATCTGGAACAAACAGAGGGACTAGTCAACATTCTTTCCTTAGGCATGGATCACGTATTCAAGTAAGTTTGTCGTTTTTTCCTCTGATCTATGTTTTCTTTTATTGAATAAGGATGTTCAGTTTTCACTATTTATTTGTTTTATTCTTTTATTCGTTATTATTATGCTTTTTTTATATACGGCGCAACTTGAATCGACTGTTAAATTTTTCCCCTCACTGTGGATTCGAAGAATATCATGATTTTTGTCGAAGGAAGGATTTTCAGAAGGTCGTCGGCCCACCAAGATAAATGATAACAGTTTACCAGATTTCACTGCCTGGCTGATAAGGATTTGTGGCATATCGCAATTCATCGTCGCTGGGGATATGGTCGTTTAGTACATCGTAACTGGTTACGATAGTCGTCGTTGGGAAAATGGTTGGCGTTATCTCATCCTAGCAGGGCTCAGTTGATTCTTCGTGTATTCGATGCGGGGGCGGTCTTCATGCAATCAAGCAGGCTCCGTTAGTCGTCGTTTATCTGGTGGATTTTCACGCAATAAAAATCAATGGCAAATCAATGGCAATTCGTGGATTCTAAGAGTAAGGTAAGCAATTTTGTCTTGTTCGAGATTTGTCTAGAACGTAAAGAGGGTTAACGTATTTCCCCTTCACTCAATTTCTGCAACAGAGTCTTTTCGAAGTTGGGGCTAAAGTTTTTGGTTTAGAATTCTCCATTCCCATCAAAAAGGTTGCTTTTGTTATAATAGTTAATTAGTCCTTACAAGCACATTTGTGACAAACTTTCATGTCGGATTTCGTTAATCGTCAATTCTTTATTCGCGTACGTTTTATTATCCTCTAGTCCCTTGTTCTTCATTCCAAATATGCCAGGGCACATCATCGTCGGCCGCAACCGTAATCTGCCATTGTCAAGGGCGAGACTTTTATCCAAGGAAAACTGCGTCTGCAACTTAATAAGAAGAGTCATTATTGTCTCAAGAAAACACTCCACTTAAACAATCACCAATACGAAAAGTAGAAATTAAAATTTATCATTGAGTCATCAAACAAAGTTGTCTATTTTTTATTTTTCTTGTACAAACGGACAACAACATTTTTGAACTATTGGGTTTGGGGGGGGGGGGGACGCAACATAACCCCTTCTCGAAAAAATTTTTTTTTGTCAAAATGGTTCAATTGCCAATTTTCTGGAAGCACAAGTCCCGATTGGGGCGGGGTCTTCTCTTCTCACCCGCTGGTGTATGGACGATTAACATACACGGGTTTGAGGTCGCAAATATGGGCTGTAATTAAAGCACGATTCTGTTGAAACTCGTTTTGGATTAGCTCCACTATATGAAGCCCTTTAAAACGTCGGATTATATAAGTGCCATAATAAAGGGGCCGCAGTTTTTGTATTGATGGTATTCGTCCCATTATGTTATGCTTCCGTAGCCAAGCTAGCTCTCCGGGAACGAAGTTCACCTTGCAGACAAGCGTTTGGTTCTGTTGGTGAGTTTTCCGTCGTTATTTTTTATTAGGCCATCTCCACAGATCCCTTCTCATCAAAACATTGAATCACATTCGTCGGCGTCAATCCACTATCAATTTTTGAGGTATTTCGCAAGGCTAATACACACGCTTCCACTTGCAGATCCCAATCGTGGGCATCTTTTTCCGGCAGAATAATGCGCAGTTTTTCCAACATTCCCCGAATATTTCGCTCCGTTGGATTAGTACAGGGAAGATAAGGCGCGCTGTATTGAGGTACGATCCCATGTTACAGCAAGAATTCCAGGTATCGCTTTCCGGTGAAGTAAGTGGCGTTGTCGGAGATAAGATTCTTTGGATACCCAAAAACCTCTGTCATTAATCGAACAGGACGGATCATTTTTTCTTTGCCCTGGTGGTTTTAATCAAAGGGCACTCCGCATCAATGGCCCAGAGTTCATGTGATCGGGAAATATTCCTTCTGCAGAGTGGCGGATAGGGGCTGTAATTTACAGGTTTGCAGCGTTGGCAAACGACACAAGATTTCAAAATTCAGCAAATATCTTCTCTCATCCTCAGCCAATAATAACGTTTTCTTAACAACAGATATATTCCCTTTCCTCCAGCATGTATCAGTTCTTGTCGCTCATGTCACTCTTGCACTAGTTAGACCCTTCCATTCCCCGGCACACTTATTCGATGATCTGGTGTATGGTCCGGTTTGGTACCTCTTCCTGGTGATACGGGTTCTCATGAGAGTCTGTAATTGTTCCGTTGTCGCCAGAGTCGTTCCGGTCTTTGATCTCTTGTATTGTCACTGGGTTGGGGTGGTCAGGTTCCTTCAAATTAGCACACTTACTCTCTCGAAGTCGAAACATTGCAGTTTTAGGTTCTATCTGGCCACTCTTTCGTGATGGTCCCAGAAGCTTTCCATCCACTTAAGCAATTGGGCATCGCAGAACACCATAAAGTGGGTACCGTCGATGTAAGGGCGGAATGTCTCGATGGAATGGAGGACGGCGAGACATTCCCAATTTAAGACGCTGTACTTTGTTTCTGCCTCAGTAAGGGCTCTGCTGCAATAAGCGATGATGTGCTATCGTTCATCGTGGACCTGGGCGAACATTCCCCCGATTGCCCTCTTTGAAGTGTCCGTGTAAATTTCAAAAGGAAGGTGCAAGTCCAGCTGTGAGAGTATTGGGGGTGATGATTACAGTTGCTTTATCTCTTCAAACGCCTTTTCGCTTTCAGTCGTCCAGGCCTACGATATACCCTTTGTGAGTTAACCTGCATAGGGGGCCAGTTGGTATCGCTTTGGTTAGGCATGATCGATCGGTAATATTGCACCATACCGATAAACCGCCGCACTTGTTCGACGATAGCGGGCGGCCAATAGTTCAAGATTGGAGCCCGGCCTATATTCTTCGTGCTCGGGCGGAGCCCACTACCATCGACACGGTAGACAAGAAATTGGAATTCCGTGCGAATGAGCAACGATTTATTGAACTTGATCCGTAGATTATATTGCAGCAATCGATCGAAGACCAGTCTGAGTGTTTTAAGGTGAGAAGTAGAATCGGGAGTGGTTACACATATGTAATGAAAGCACTCAGGCTACACTATGGATCGAGGACTTAGTCCATGAGTGCCTGAAATGCTTGGGCCGCATTCTTGATCCTGAAGGGCATAACCTGATAGCAGTAGGTACCCATCCCCGGGACCATGAACGCGGTCTTCTTCCACGACTCTGGCGATAACTCAACTTGCTATTATGCTCGTCGTAGGTCTAATGTCAAGAATACTCTGGCACGGCTGTGCTTATGGAGGATGTGTTCTGAAGGAAAGGGGTTGTAGCTCATGGCATTCGTAATCTGGTTCAGGTTTTCTGGCATCTAAACCAAAACATGGTTCTTTTGTTTTGTCCTTCTAAACCAGAAAATAAGGCAATGACCAAAACGATTTGCAACGGCATACCTCCCCTTGGGTTTCCATGTCTTTAGCTAAGGTAGGGATGATGTCGAGTTTCGCAGGTGGATACTAATATGGACGGTCGCGTACAGGAGGAGCTTCAGGGTGTTGGTAATTCTGGAATTTCCCGCTTATATCTCCCATTTATATTTTGGTCTCATTTAGGAGTCGTCTTTTCAAGTCGGGAATATACGCTTCTTCTTGGGCGTGGTGACAATAATATTCAGCACAATGTTTAATAGGGACCGTTATTTGTAGTTTCCACAAATGTAACAAATCCATCCCTATAGTAACATCACAAGACAAACCGGGGAAGATCCCTATAATAGCATCACAAGACAAACTGGGGAAGATCCTATAGTAGCATCACAATGACATTCTGTCTGATTAACACGGATAGTCGGGCAATGCAATGTAGTCTTCATCTCCTTTTCTCTTCCATCAGTCATTTTTATTTTCTTGGTTGCCAATTGTAATTCTTTGACACCCTCCAATTCGATAGCCACTTCATCGTTCACCATTTCTACTTGTGCCGGAATCAACTAGAAATCTGATGGATCTCCCTCCTAGAGTAATTGGTATCATCCATAACCCTATTTCGGACGGATTCTACACGATTTCCGAACGTGTTATTCCTCTTTGATTAGTTTCCACAATGTTGGTCTCTTCCTCATTTGGTTGCTTCACCTTTTCCATTACTTTAGGTTGAGATTCTTTTTGTCTCGCATCCACTTTGTCGAGGGTGGCCAAATTCCTTGTACATGGCACCTCAGTGATAACTCGCTTTCTATGGAATATTTGCGTCTTAAATGTATGAGTATTTTCAACGACTCCTCTTCTACGTGGTTGAATACGGCCTTTGCTTCGAGGTCTAATAAATATATGTCAACATCATTCTTTGGTTCGTAGGGCGTCATATACAGTATCTCTTTCAATTGGCTCAGAGTTTTAAGACGTGGCTGCATGATTCTCAACAAAATTTCTGTTTGTAGTTTGCAGTGTCCGCGTCACGTCTTCTACCTAGTTGTGTCCTATGCCGAGCGAAATATTCACCAGTCCTCTATTAAGGAACATTTCAATGTCGTTTGTTTTCAAGAGTTCTATCTCTGGGGTGCCTTGTCGAATTCGTTGGATGCGTTCTACTTCTCTCTGCAGTCTCATCAACCGGCGGGCATGCTTCATATCCATTTCCAAATCTAGATGACGGGTAATGAAGATAACAGCTTCCCTACTCAATAATGGTGCTGGTACTCTCCTCAGCACCAATGTCGCGATCACCTTATCGATCTCTTCGATTGTGGGTCGGTCTACTATCTGTCTACAGGGGTCCAAAATTAATTTCGGTGAAAGTCTCTTCGAAACGTCACGAACTACAGTTTGTAATTATAAGGGTATGCAAAATAGGATACTATTAGCCTGCGAAACCAAAAAAAAAACCTTCTGTAAAGGAATGGAGCAGGACACCCAACAACCCCCACAATAACCAAAACATTACTCTCTACTTCGCTTCGATGCTTTTCTGAGCACGGTGTCGGATTGGAATACTAATCAAATATCCACACACTAGATTGGATTCGTCTCCCTTACAAACAACTTTGCAGGGGTTGGTTTATTAACGTTTTAAGATTGATCCTACTGGGGCGAATACAAATAAAAAAAATATATTAATTGTAACAAGTCATACTGTAAAGTGTTAATGGATTTCCTAAATAAAATTCTCTAATAAGAAAGTTCACAATTATTTAAGACATTATCTCTTTTAGCAATAATACAACACACTGTTCTGTTCGGGAAACTTCAAATTGGGAATAAACAAAAGAACTGGGTCTAAAATTTCACTTAGTTTTCCAGCTATTTAAATATTCAATACTTTCTTTTGTTCAATTTTGCTATTAACAGAATGTAGAAGTAAAGAAATGATTAATTCCTAGAATTAAAACTTAAACGAGTGTCATTCAGGGATTTTCTCAAAAGCTCGAGTCAACAATAGTTTATCCTTTTCAATACTTTCAGAGAATCATCTCGTTTGTATTGTCTTTTACATTTCCTCTTTTATCTAGCGATTAGCATTGTTGGGAAATTATTCACTGTACATGGGGCCGGACGGGGTCATGTCCGGACCAAACGGAGAGGCTAGTCAACAATCTTTCATCAGGCATGGATCTCGATTTCAAATTAATTTCTCGTTTTTTCCTTTATATTTTTTTTTCTTTTATTGAAAAGAGGATTTTCAGTTTAACCATTTATTTGTTTTGTTCTTTTATTCGTTATTAATTATGCTTTTTTTATATAAGGGCGTAACTTCAAACGACTGTTTAGTTTTTCCCCTCAATGTGGATTCAAACAATATTATGATTTCTGTCGAAGAAAGAATTTTCGAAACGCCGAGGGCCCACCAAGATAAATGAGAAAAGTTTACCTGGTTTTACTGCTATGGTACTGACAAGCTTTTCTCTTGAGTATCACGGAGTGTTCGATCCTCCTAGCTGATAAGGATATGGGGCATCTCGCAATTCATTGTCGCTGGGGATATGGTCATTTCGTACATCGTAATTGGTTTCGATGATCTTCGTTGGGAACACGGTTGGCGGCAATTCAACCTGGCAGGGATCTATTGATCCTTCGTCTATTCGATACGGGGCGTTTTTCATATGACCAAGAAGGCTTCATTAGTTGTTGTTTATCCGGTGGATTTTCACGCAATAGGAAATTATCAATGGCAAAGTCTTTCATTCGTGGATTCTAAGAGTAGGGTAAGCAATTTTGATTTATTCGAGATTTGTCAACGCTTTTTTTATTAGTGGGTTAACGCTTATCCCTTCACTCAATTCCTGCAACAGACTCTTTTTCCAAGTTGTGGTTAAAGTTTTTGGTTTAGAATTCTTTATTCTCATCAAAAAGGTTGCTTTTGTTTTATTGGTTAATTACTCTTTAACAGCACATTTTGTAACAAACCTTCATGTCGGATTACGTTCATCAACAATTCTTTATTCACATAAGTTTCTTTTATTCATTTCCTCTAGTCCCTTTTTTTCATTCCGAATATGCCGGGGCACATCATCGTCGGTCACAACAAAATCCACCATTGTCAAGGGCGAGACTTTTATCCAAGGAAGACTGCGTCAGCAACATTGTCATTATTGTTTCAAGGAAACACTCCACTTAAACAATCACCAATACGAAAATTAATAACACTTGTAGCTGGGCTGCACAATCACAGGAAGTTAAATTATAACTCCACATTGGATAAATAATAACTAAATCAATACAACACAGAGTGTAGGAATATGCATTCCATGAAAAATCAGAAAAACAGGAGCTCTGGAAAAGTCCATATCGGGACATTATATTATCTCTTCTGGGTTTGCCTCAGACCAAAACAATGTCCATCTCCACCACCGGGAATAATTACTGGATACTTTAGACCTAAGTTTTTCTTGCCGTTGACATTTGAGCTACTATACCTTAAAGGTTGGTTCATAGTCTGCCATTACCGTTTATGCTGTGCTCCAACGAATGCCGTTCCCTTTGCTGAGATCGTTCTTAGTTGTGCTTTGTCGTTATGCCGATGGCTGTTAAGCCGCCGTGCGCTGTTGCGCTGGAATAGAACTGTGCTCTATTTCAATTGCGAACGCACAACGACCCACCAATCAGAACTTGAAAATCTTTTGACGTCATTTTCTCTTCTTTGAAAAAAGAAAAATGGAGGAAAGCAAGTTAATCGAAGCGATTCAAAAGTTTCCCTGTTTGTACGATACGAGAACAAAAGAAGATAAAGATCAAAAATTAATAGAAAAGATTAAATATTCCCTTCTCTGAAAATAGATCTTACATATATAGATCTATTGAAACGATGTTCATTTCTTCGATGCAAGCTTCGGAAGTTTATAGATGACTCTTTTACCCCTATGACTATGAATGCTGTATCGCTGAAACCAGCGCGCTAACAGCAACATTCTGAACTTGACGGAACGGCAGTCGGCCAACGAAAAACGGCGTTGTCAGACTATCAACCAACCTTTACGCTCTATTCTAACTCCCGTTGTTCAGATGTTTCCAATGAACTTACAGATTGTTCTGTTTCAGCTGCAGAGTTTCTGTGACCAATACTCGTTCTTGATCTTTCCTTTCCATAATTTTTTCCAGTCGTTTGTATGACTGATAGGGATTCCATAAAAGTCACCTGCGACTCCCTTTTCTCCTCAATAGACGCTGCCTTATATTTGTCCTGTCACTGCATTGTCATTTTATGCTCCATACTAACAATTCTTGGAAACGAACGTTCAATCATCTCAGTTTCCAAAATATACACATTCCCACAGAATACAGTCAAAATGTTTTTTTATGAAATGTTTGTATCTACTCTGCTATCAAATAAGCATAGTGAAAACCCCGGCGTATTTCCTTGTTTATTTGATTGAATATTAAATTATCTTAAAAATAAATACATGAAAACGCTTTGAATTAATATGGTAAAAATTCATAATGAAAATTCGAAAAAAAATTTTAAAGGCTCACAATGGATTGGCCTCTCCAAGTATGCCGCTGTTAGTCTAAATACTTCCTTAGTCATGTAATCTTTCTGTAGACGTACACTTGATTTTATTGCAATTCCCACTCGTATCTCGATTTGTGGAAGCAAAACTTGGCCGTGCATCACTTCGAGTTGTATAGCATTCGTGGATTCTTCTATTTACATGCTTAACAATGCTTAATAATACAGCATGGAGCTAAAGGATTGCTAGCTCTATCTTCTTTACTCTTTTTCTCAATAGTCTGCTAACACTCCGATATCTTTAGTTACTGATTATTTTTAAAGATTTTTTAGAAATCGTTAAGTACTAAGAACTTTCAACTATAATAGAAGCCTGAACAACAGGAATTCTATGGATTGTTAATAACTGTAACTTATATATATATATATATATATATTGCACAATGTAGGCCTTGCATTTTTGTCATGAGATACACAGGGTGTGCCAAAAGAAGCGGGACGGTCGAATATTTCGCGAAATTTACATCGGATCGAAAACTGAAAAACACGTATTCAATATTTTTCAAAAATCTATCGAATGACACCAAACACGAACCCCCACCCCCGGGGTAGTGCGGGGGGCAACTTTGAAATCTTGAATGGAAACTCTCATTTTTATTGCAGATTCAGATTCTACGTGTAAAACTGTATTCAGTACCATAAAAATTTCCACCCACACCCACCCCACCGGAGGTATAATTAAGAGGAAATCAATTTTTTCAATGAAAATATTTAAAACAATTAAAAAAATTAACATAATCAATACAGTATTATAAAGCAATATTTTAATATCGTTTAATTCTTGATGGATGGTTTTGTTATCATGGAAAATAAGATTTGTGAAAAAAAATCTAACAATGTTAGTACGTATTTTCATTTTACAAAATGCAAATATCATCATTAAAATTAACATAATTAAATTCTTCAAATTACTAATATTTTAGACAGAATTGTGAATTCTGAAAAGGACAGATACGTAGATAGTTGTGAGTTAACAGGAAAGAAGGTGCTGTAATAATGCAAGAGCTCTTTATCAGTTTTGTGTTGAGTTATAGTGAGTTTTGTCTTTGGATTATTTGACATGTAGCAGATTAAATAAACATGAGGATAGTTTCTAAGATGAATTTTATTTGAATGCTGAATTGATGATAATAATATGAGTAAATACAGTCTGGGTAGATGTTAAATGTGAAAGGGAACAATGACCATAAGTGGCGTTTCCTATATACAGGGTGTTTTTGAATTGAGTACAGATTTTTTGGGAGATGATAGAAGAGGTCCTTAGAAGTATTTTCTGTCGGCTGAACATGGGGTCCCTGCAGCTCCGTTTACTTACAATACTGCATTGAACAATCAAATGACACTAGGACGCAGTGTGCGTTGGTAGGCCTAGATTATTCTATTTTTAACAAATAACACAAGCAATCTACTATGTGAATTTAACAGTAATTGTTCGAAATGACGGCCATTTGCTTCATAGCACAATTCGCAACGCTTTATGATGGATTGATGTACTCGTGGAAATAGTTGATTAGCACGGTCGCTGATACCGCTGCTGCCGCGACAACACGAGCCGCCAATTCTTCTTTGGTATCTACGGGTTCGGAGTACACCATTGATTTTATGCTTACCATAAAAAAATCCATCCGTTTGAGATCTGGCGATCTCGATGGCCAAGCAACTGGTCCGCCACAACCAATCCAACGACCAGGATAATTCTCTTTTAGCTAATCTCTAACTGCTCTTGTGTAATGCGAAGGTGCGCCGTCCTCTTGAAACCAAATCAAATGTCTGCTCATTAGTGAAACATCATCAAGAAGACCAGGGAGCTCCTCCTTCAGGAAACCAAGCTAGGTTTGCCTGTTAAGACGGCATGATAGGAGATATGGCCCAATCAGGACATTGTGAATCATGCCAGCCCAAATATTCAACCAAAAACTATGCTGAAAACTGTTAACATGTGTTGCACATGGCTTGACTGGAGACCACAGATGACTATTGTAGTTATTGAACATTCTCTCTCGCGTAAACATTGCCTTATCTGTCCACAAAATCATGGAAGGAAAGTCTGGAATCCTATTCTGTTGCTGTATAAACCATTCCGCGAAAGCCCGCCGGGGACCACGGTGTTTGGGACATAATTCCTGCACCTTTCGAAGGTTGAACGGATGTTGCAGGTTCTCATGTAAAATGTTCTATACAGTGGTATGACTAGTATTCAGAGCAGCTCCGACCGCACGAGTACTTGTTGATGGATTTTGGAAAGCCAAAACTTCATCCTCTAATTCAGGGGAGCGTAACGACCGACGACGTCCACGCTGATGATTATCATGAGCGAATGCGCCTGTTTCTCTTAGACGACGATCTACTGCACCAAATGTTCGTGAATTGGGAAGAATTATCTCTTGATAACTTTCAGCAAACAAACACCTTGCACCATCCATGGTACCAGCAGCACCAAGACACAGATGCATGTCTGCATAATCATTCCATGTAAAACGTTTCATACTGTTTGTTTAACTTTACACCTGTAAAAAGTACATCAAGTGAACTTTTTAAAACAAATCTTTACCTACTGCTTTCCCTGAGTGCGATTAGTTCAATTACATATAGACTAATCGTATTTTACAAACGGGTTGGATACCATTGAATCTCCTTGACGAATCTCCTAAGACTTTTCAACAAATAAGCACGTGCACCTTGAAATTTCTTTGCAAACAACGACTTCAAAACTTATTACAATAGATTGCTTGTGTTATTTGTTAAAAATAAAATAATCTAGGCCTACCAGCGCACACTGCGTTCCGGTGTCATTTGATTATTCAATGCAGTATTGTAAGTAAACGGAGCTGCGGGTACCCCATGTTCATATGACAAAAAATACATCTAAGGACCTCTTCTATCATCTCCCAAAAAATTTGTACTTAATTCAAAAACACCCTGTATACGAAAGCTAAAAGAAACGAATTTTATGACTTCTGCCGAGGGGGTTGAAACAGGGTGACTGAGCGCTCTCCGCTATTAATAATTTGGGGGAAGGGGAGATTAGTCGAGATTCTTAAGGCTGCTGCAAATGTGGAGAAATAACGTTAAGGTTAACAAGAAATTAAGAGGTGAATTTAACTTAATGGAAAGATTGGTAATGCAAAAATTTCATTCAGGGATCCCAAAGGAAGGGAATATATGGAACATGTATTGTGGAGAAGACATTAGAGAGGAGAAAGCACATTTGGGAAATTCGGTAATCCATGATAAGGTAAATAAAGTGATAAGAAAATTAGGAAGATGGATTTATTGGCCATGGAAGTACAATGATATTGAGAAATGGGTTAAGTAATGCAAAGTATGTTGCAACAGAAATCATAGGAATAATAATAAGGAGATTATTCTTGATATTAGAAGTAATAATGAGAATATTGTTGATGCTAGAGGTAATAATAAGAATATTTTTCATAATAAGAATAAGAAAATAACCCTTTGAGTCATCTTGTCTAAAAAAAATACATCACAGTTATCAATTTATTATTTATTGTACATTATAGCTAGCGTTGTGTCACTTTGTATAAAAAATGATGCATGTTCTTTTTTTAATTCTAAAAATTTTCAGTAGATCGCACTGCTAATTGTAGCCGCCGTTATTCTTTTGTTTCTAACGTGCGTGCTAGCTTTAACAATCGACAGGTAGGTTAGTTTTCAATATTTTTTTCGGTAAAATACTTTTCACACATATTCTAAATAAATATGAGAGTAATTCTACCGATATTCACAATATTTTCAACATAACTGTTCAATATGTAGTAATAAATTTTAGCAAATAGGCCATGCTAAACTCATGTATGTTTTTTCATACACCGTGAATTAGTGTAGCAGTGAATGGAGAAGTTTGACAGAATGAACTTGGGGAATGTAGTGAGCGAGCCAATCTGATATAAATTATTCACTCTTTACTTAGTGAAATTTTTTCTTAAATTTATTATCAAGAAGTATGTGTGTGCAATTTGTATGTAAATATTCGTAGAAATAAATATAATTGTATTTGTAACATGATAAACATTGATATCTCGGGTTTTATTTCACACAAGACATCAACTGTCATTTTTAATTATTTTTAAAACTACCTAAAACTAATTTATGAACTATTTTCAAGTTCCAGATTAGCTGGAACCCCCCCCCTCTACAGAGTGTTCGTGCAGTTTGTTAGGATTTGTTAGGAATTGTTGATTATTTAGCTAGGACAATAAAAATTTTACAGAAAATTTATCTGCTGTCATTAGGATATTTGGCATAATAATATGACATAATATTTAAAAGTTACCTTATTATTACACTTATTCTGTGTATTTGTATAATAATAAGTATAAAATGATGGTAGAATTACTATAGCGATGCTTCAAGCTGATGAAATTATGTAAGACGACATGCTAGAAACTCGGAATCACTTGTAGGTATCCAGGTAGCGGAATTTGAAAGTGCTTTACCTTTCTTTCTGTTTACCTTTACCTTTTCTTCTGTTTATAAGTGCTAAGATTATTGCATATTGTGGAAAATTTGAAACTCAGTCAAACTGCCCCATACAAACTTACATTTTTGCCTTCTATTACCGATATTCATTTTTCTTTTTAGACGTGTGCGAAAGCAGAAGTTTGCGGAAACTTGGGAAATCTGAAGTTATTCAAATATTACTCAGTTCCGTTGAAATATCGGTACTTGTCCCCTGAAGATATACGTTCCCTTTGGGAAAAAAGGGGACGTCCATCTAATGAAGAACTGCCAGTAAGTAAAAAGCAAAAGCACTCCCAAACAGAATTATAAAGGATATAAGATTGGATCAAATTGCACATTTCCATGTACTCACAAAACATCTCAGCAATGAAAGTTTACAGGTTATAATGGTCAAACAAAGTTGGCCTGCAGAAAATGTAAAGTAGCTCTGTGTTTATTACAGGAACGCAATTGCTTTAGAAATTTTCAAACCAAGTGAACTGATAGAAAGTTGGCCTTTTGACATAGAAAACGTCTTACGTTTCGAGACTAGGATGCCACGCTTAAATCGTTGATGTCACGAAAAGAGTTAATCACGAAAACTTTAATAACGTAAAAACTATTAACGATAGAAGAATGACCGACATCGCATTCGATAGAGTATAGAACAAAGCATGTTCTAGACCATCACTGATGTCGTGCTAACCTCACTGGCTGACGCAAATGCAGTGCAAAATTTAGTCAGAAAATTTGCTCTATGGCGGATATTAAATTAGTCTAGCGCCGACAACCTTTGTGCTATCACGACGTTTGAGGTGTCATTTGTTTTATCTTTCTGCGCTTTATAAAATGCCTTAAAACTTAAACCTCAATATTCAATAGATCTAAGATATCGGCCTTCGAAGTGTGGAAATTTTGCAAAAAATACAGAATATCCAAATTTATGCCTAAAATTATAAAAACCTACACAAGAAAATAGATCGAGAGATGAGGAATCCAAAAAGACCCAGATGTCCCATTGACGCTGAACAGGAACGACTCAAAAATGAGGCGTCGCGCTGCCAAGATGAACTACAGCTCGATACGAATGCGCCAATAACTAAAGTTTGACGCCAGTATTATATCTGATGACATAAACGTATCAACATGAAGTGATAGAATTCAACTAGTGGAAGTCCATAACAAGCTATAACTGTCAACATTACTAGCATCTTCATCAAATATGATTTACGTAATTAGCGACATAAAGGTGAAAATTGGGGGCTGAATTCTTAAGATGCTTTGAAATGGACTACGATCACTAAACGTACAGCGAACATCAATTTAGGTGGCATCATCATGTAAACGTGAACAGTTCCCATTGGTGCCAACCGCTGAGATCACAGCATTTAAATTCCAAAATATTATTATAAATACATACGAATGTTTCTTACAATGCTAGAAACTATATGTAATCAAAAAAAATGTTTTTTTCAAAAATAT
>JAHWFO010080554.1:470785-490317 GCA_023313115.1 Rhysida immarginata | reverse complement strand
TAGAATAATCAAATTTGGTACGATGATGGCAATTGACGAAATCAAATGCCTGTCTGGTTCATTTTTTAATTATCTGGATTCCATTTTCCGATATTTTTTCCGGATTATTATTTGGTTTTTCATTAATGAACATACAAACTGGCATGTTGAAAGCTTAGTTTTTATATTGGCCATAAAATATCGATTTTGTTATTTGATTTAAAATTTATTTCAAGTATCCAGGACAATTTTTCGATTTATTATGATGTAGCTGATATATCCGGCGTTGCTTGGATTCTTTTTTGATGAAATTTTGCAATTACTCCAGCCCTGCATTGCAACTTTTCTATCCAGCCCTGCATTAAACTCGCTCAGGTAAAGGGCCGGTGATTGAAGAGGAGTGAAAGAGAGATATACATTATGAAAAAAAATTTGTCTGTCTGTTTGTCTGTCTGTCTGTTTGTCCGTTTGAACACATTAATCTCCAAAACCACTTGACGAATTTTCATAGGATTTTCACAGGAAAGTTGAGCATAGCTTGCTGCAACACATAGGCTTATGAAAAAAAGGTATTTTTACTTAAAGTTTTTGGAGTTATGCTCAGCTTAGTACAGTTCGTAAAAAATATGGCGCTTCATAGTTGATTTGTAAAAGGCGCTCATATATAACAATAGCAAAGCCTATAGATGTCGCTACTATGGCAAGTTAATGCCGCTGAAAGGGTGATCAAAAACATTCATTTCTTTCTCACGTGTTTCTTCACGTGCCTTTTCATTCAAGTCGCAGTCTCCATTCAATTGTT
The DNA here is from genome assembly GCA_023313115.1 of Rhysida immarginata. Classification (NCBI taxonomy): domain Eukaryota; kingdom Metazoa; phylum Arthropoda; class Chilopoda; order Scolopendromorpha; family Scolopendridae; genus Rhysida; species Rhysida immarginata. Next base: position 489,536 of record JAHWFO010080554.1, on the reverse strand, counting down.
GTTCACCCTTCTACAGATTGCGAAGTAATTCCGCTAGATCTGGTCTCTCAGCTTAGCGCTTATCAATATAGACTCTTAAGTTTTTAAAAGGCTATGTAGAGTTTTAGATTTTTTCATCATTGTGGTTGTATTGCAGAGTTGTGTGTTAGGTTTCAACTTCAAAACTTACTTCCAATTCGCATTTTAAAACCGGACGAACATAGTTACATTGCGGTTTATATACGGGATGTCCGAAAAGATTAGCACTATGATGTATATCACAGTCCAGAGGTGATGCATTAGATAAAACCAAAACATCTAATAGCAATTGGATCATGGGCTTTCCTTTTCCGACCTCGAAAGTGACCTTCAAGGTCATCTTCAAGGTCATTCAAACCATAACTTTTTTCCTATTAGAGATCAAAAAATTTTTCGAATTACGAACTTGTAGAGCATCCAAAATAAGTCTAAATCGACGTTTACTTTACCTGCTGCATAGGAAAATTGTGTGAGATAAATGAGGATGAGGATTGGGAAGCTAATCTCTCACTATCGTGTTGAGAAGTCACAGACAAATCAATTAGTGAGCCTTTTATTTCTAAACTGAAAAGGGTTTAATACTATATGTAATTTAAGTCCTGAATTCCAAAATCGAACATTATTTTAAAGTATGTTCAAAGTCTTGCCTTCGGCTGCACGGCATAACTGTGCACGTTAGATGATTGTCTTCTGGACAGTTGTCTATATCATGGTAGGAATTTGCCTAATGGTCACTTCAAATCCTTCTGGAAGTTCACGCTGTGTTCTGGGTTCCTTTAAATACTCCTAAAGTAATAAATCAAAGGGTGTAAGATCTGGTAGCATACGAATTTTCACCCTCATTTATCTCACGCAATTTTCCTATGAAACATTTATTGTAAACATGGTTTTAGACTAATTTTGGGTTACTCTACAAGTTCGTAATTGGAAATTTTATGCCAACTCTGACAGGGAAAAGTTACGGTTTGAGTGACATTGAAGATGACCTTGAAGGTCAATATTGAGGTCGGAAATGAAAAGCCCACTTGCTATAAGACATTTTTGTTCTCTCTAATGCTTCGCCTACACTGTGATATACAACCTCTGACAATTAAGTTCGGTGAATGAGTTCACACAACAAAATGCAAACAGATAGAGCCACATTTACTTTGTTGTGCTTCGACATAATCACCCTGGAAGGCAATACACTTTTGTCCTGGCAGCTCCTTAGGGATGGCTTTAAGTTCACTTGTTACATTTGCTTGAATGTGTGGAATGTCCGCAAATCTGTGTCCCTTTAAGGCCCGTTTCAGGCGTGGGAACAAGAAAAAGTCTGCCGGTGCCAAGTCTGGTGAATAAGGTGGATGAGCTATGGATACGACCCCTTAGTTGGCTAGAAACTGTTGCACGATTACGGCAGTGTTCCTCTTTGATCCATTATCCACAGTTACGTGCGCACGCTACATCTTCAACTGAAGAGACTAGCATCTGCTAAACCATTGCACGCACAAACGTGACCTGTCTGAACTTGCTTAAACAATGACTGGGCTTGTAATCACATGCATTTTTATTCGCGTAAAGCTCGCACAGATTAGGGTGTGACGTCATTCACCGAACTTAATTGTCAGAGTTTTTATATCATAGTGCTAGACTTTTCGGACAAACTGTATATTGATTATCATTTTACGTACAGAGTATGTCCCACAAGACTGTCGTAACGCATGGTACTTAACATCGATATATTTTGATCGCCTCAAAATTGTGTGATTGTAGCTGATCTGCGCAATGGCTGATCAGTTGTTCATGAGTAGTGTTGCTTGACATCCTGGCCCATTAGTTCCATCAATTGTTGTCAAATCGCCTTGCCAACATCCACTGCCACAAACACAGCAATATCCGCAATCTGTGGGCGACATCGCTACCAAAGTTTGCTTTCCGCTTCTCCAGGCTACTGGAGCAACTGCTAGAGAGATGTCGGTTTACGATAACTCACAGCTCCATCAAAGTCCACATCTGTGTAGATCGTTATCTGCAGTCCTTTATCAGCCTTCAATCCTTAGTTCCACGATCCTTAAACCCTGTATAGTACCAAAACACTCTTATAAACTGTATTTATGAAACTTTATGTAATTCTGTTTATTATATGCACAATTTGTCATTATTATTATTAAAAATAAAATCATTGTTTTTCGCTTAATATGTTATGCTTCTTGGTTAAAAATATGAGATTTTTTAAATTTAGTTAAAAATATGAGATTCTGGTTTAAAGAAAATGGCTATTGGCTGATATGTGATGTCGATAATCAGGGTAATCTAGGAATCCCCCGTGACAATAGGAACCGCAAACTATATATCTGGTCTTGTATCCAGCGCAAGAAATATCGTGAGGTGTTCAGAGCTCGCTAGGGGAATTCCATTGGTCCAAATGCAGTACATTTTGGTGTATATACTTAGCGGAACATGCAGTTTCGATTTCTGCAAAAAATAGTACGAAAAGTCGCCATAGAGGACACTTATTTCAAGAAAACAATGAATACCTAATTGTCAAATGAAAAAATACCGTATATACCAACTTTAGTAACCACAATAAAACAATGTTTTATTTTTAATTACAAATGTGTCTCAATATGTCCACTAGTGTTCTGTTCCAATAGCTGCATGCGGTACACGACATTTTCAACGGCAGCTTGTAGCATATCTGCATTAATTAGTCTGATATGTACGTTATTTGATCCTTTAAGGTTGAGAAGTGAGGAACATGTGCTTGATACACAAAGCTTTTAAAAAATCCCCAGAACCAAAAATCACAAGGGTTGAGATCAGGCGACCTGGGTGGCCATACCATAGGAAATGCACGACTAATTATTCTGTTGTCTGAAAAACGTTCTCGCAAGATCTGCTGCATCTAATGTCCGATGTGCGGTGGCGCATCATCCTGCATAAAAATGGTAGAATCCAGACAAACCTTTTCCCGCAATCGTGGTATCACAAAATTTTCAAGCATATTGGCATACTTGGCAGAAATATAGGGACGGATTTCTTCAAAAAAGTACGGGCCGATGATGAAAGAAGCAGTAAAGCCGCGCCATACTGTTAGTTTCGGTGAAAGCATAGGAGTTGGCAGTTGTGGGTACTGATATCACCATTCAAATAAAAATGTGCCTCCTCAGTCTATAAAATTTGCCATGGCTATGCATCCCCCACTTCCATACGTGCTAAAACTCTCCACGAAAAGTCAGTTCGGGTACGTTGATCTCTAGGAAGCAATTGTTGAACATGTGAGAGTTTATAGGGATAAAATTTCAATATCCAATGCATAATATTCCTCACTGTCGATATGGGATATCTGTTTGGCGTGCTATTGCGTGTGCACTGCCGGTACCCTGCACAGTAGTCATCTCCTGTTCCACAACAGCAGTTGCAACTTTTTCAACGTGTTGCTGCCTGATTCGTTTGCATGCCCGGCCTGGTTGTACTTCTAGAGTTCCGGTAGATTCAAATCGTTCAATCATTTTCCTCTTCGTCACGTTTTCAATCGCCAGATTTTACGAAGGGCAGCATTTGCATTGTCGCTTTTCTGATAAAACAATTTGACTGATAACGCCCGGTCAGGCAGAGTAAGCGTCACCGTTAGGCCATTCGTTCGTGAATGATGGGAAATCCTCATCCTTGCCTTTCATTGTCCTGATTGCTCAACACGTAACGCGCTTATGCAAATGTATTCATTGCTTTCTTGAAATAAGCGCCCCCTATGGCGACTTTGGGTACTATATATATTGCAAAATCAAAACTGCATGTTCCACTAAGTGTATACACCAAAATGTACTGCCATTGGCCTAATAGAATTCCCGCTAGCGAGCTCTGAACACCACGTTATTTCTTACCCACCCGGTACATCAGACTTCCAAATATCTTTTATACTGCGTCATATTCACAATTTTTTCACTCTTCCAGGCAACGACAGCATTCTTTATCATCGGTGTTTTGGCCATTCAAATACATAATGCCATAATAATACATAATACGTGCCAGAAAGTTGCAACACTATCTCAATAAAACCGGTCTGCTCCATGAAATAATCACCATTATATTTGACGTTGACATTAAATCCTAAGAAGTTGAAAATTCTCCTTTTGTTATCTTCACTTCATTTTCTAGAGCTATTAGTACATCATAGATATCATCATCGCTGTCGCAAGCTAGTAAAATTATTAACTTGATAATAAAATAGTCTGTTCTATATGTAATTAACAATTGTTTTATATCGCAGGTAAAAATTAAAATAAATGTGTTGCATATCCTTTATGATGTGCACGCGATTTGTTTGGATGATATGAAGTGTTACAAAATACTTGATTTTAAAGTAATTACATTTTTTACCAGTACAAAGATAATGGTTTGAAACCCTGATGCTCACTGTCACCTTATTATTTTACAACTCTCACTGTAACTAACATCAGTGAAAAATTAAGCACACTAAAATGCTTTGAACGAAATTATGAGGTGATTAGATTGCAATAATAAATTATAGAATAACAAAGGTGAGGAACTATGTGTTATCTTAGCTGTACAATGCATGAAATGAGCAGAAATCATTGTGAATATTTTACGAATTGTGTAAAACTCAGCATATTTCACGAACTGTGCAAGGGTTTTGTACAATTCATAAATTGAGCAAAAAGGTGTGCATTTCATGCATTGTGCGATTTTACGAACTGCGTTTAACATATACATCAATTTAGAACACTCTTTATATCATAAATATAATATTCAATAGAAAGATATTTTTTAAAATATTCGTCACGAAATACATTATAATAGCGAGATCTATAGTAAAAAAGTTATAAAAACAGTTAAAAAATCCCACAGTGACATTTTTAATAATGATCGCAAATTTGTTTCAGCTGTTTAACGTTGTGTAATATTAGGATCTACACCAATATTCTCAGCGACAAAATACTTAACTTGCTGTAAATTTATGTATATTTGTAAATGAATAATAATTCTTCTTATAATATATAAAAAAATTATAGGCTTAGTTTTCGAGAAAATAAGAAAATTCAAAAAATCATATACCGTAAATGAGAATGATGCCGACCCTGAAGCTTCTGCTGAAGCCTCTACTTCACCTCCTATTCCTGTTTTTGATTTATCTAGCTTTCCTTGAACATTTGCTGAAGCACTGCCGCTAGCCTCTCCAGAAATGACAAAGCCTTTTTCCACAATAACAGAAGTAATGTCAGTAACAGCGTAAATGGACTCTTGAACGGATTTGATCATAAAATAATTCCCAGTGTTATTGACCCAAATATCCATAACAACTTCTGGTTGATCTTCGGGAGGACTTAGAGACAGAAACATGAAGTCTGTAGTTTCCGAATCAATTGTGCAACTGTTTTAAAAAAATGTTTATATATTAGTAAAAAAGTTCAAAATAGGAAATTAGAAAATTGCTTTCATATTTTAAATATTGTAATATTACGCCAAAGTTCATATAATCGTTACGTTTATTTATTTCAACATTTTCGCTTCAACATTACATGTTAGAAAAATACCGAAGTTCATTCTTAGTTATAGTTAATAGAGCTTGTATACAAGGCCTGCGTAGTTGATATGCACATTTATCTTAAATAGATAGATGGCCTCTAACATTTTATGTTATTCACATAAAGTAGAGAATTAATTCGTGAACTCAAAACCATAAAATCTTATTAAAGAAGTCTTTTTTCCCAACCAAAAACTCTAGAAATCTATATACAGGGTGAATACAAAAGTCTGAACCTTCCTTTTATTTTTTGAATGGAAGTATATATGTCAATTTTGATGAATCCAATGAATAGGAAGTTGTAAGTGGCCTCTCCCGTTGTGCACTTTTCATCATCTCAAATATGCAAATTAGGACACATTCAAAATTTATCTCAAAAACCGTAAGGGATAGAGAAAAAACCCAATTGCAAACTTGTTCAGCATAAAAAAACAAACAAAACAAAATAAAATCATCACAATCACGTGGTGAGCTGCTTGTAGCTTACAAACAGTCACACTGCACAGAGAAAACTGAATATTGATATTTCCACTATGTAAAGCATGCAAATCAAAAAATTAATATAAATTACCATACTCACATTCACTTTTATGCGTAAAAGCAAATAAAAGGCATGTTTTAGCACACAGAAGACAGAACAATTCCAGGATGGCAAGCTACACTGTTCCGGAAATGGTCAACATATCTTCTGCTTCGGAGAGGAAAGGAGAAACCTTCAGACCTTCAGAAAATTTACAATTTACGATCTTTCAAACAATTGAAGCAAATGGTAACTTATAACCAATCATAAGGTTTTTTGTAAATGCACTCTTTTTCTTTATCAACCCAAAGAAGTTCGGCTTTTCCTGCAAATATTTCCAGGGAATCACCTGAATCTTCTGACGACATTAACATTCCATTTAGCGGGTGTGGAAAACGATCAGCAGCTAGGCGGGTTTGGCGCTGTTCTTCTGTCTCTGCCTGTAGTATTCCACTTACTCTCTCCTTTCACTCACTGTAAACTCCTCACGATCTTGACGGGTACATGCATAATTCTCCCTAGCTAATTCTAAAAGTCAGTGTTGGCTATAACTTTCTAAAGCTCTAGCAATATTGAGACGATCTCGATCATTACTTAACCGCTCCTGACGCTGCGTATACGTTTCTGAGGCGGGAGATAAAGAATGGCACTCACGATGAGCGGTCATTCACGCTAGCTGTTGGTCTCTGAATTCGAGGGATCAAGAAGCAGCTATGCAAACCCACTGCGAACTTCGCGGAATTTTATTTGAGTGATGGTTCTTGAGGAGCGACACTATTCATAACCCTCTCGAGCAGAATTACGTCGCGCCTAGCTTTTGTAAGCGGTTCCCAAAGAGCAATTTATAGACTGACATTCTTGTGCTGCAGCAAGTCTCGCCTCACGAACTTCACTGGATTTTTGAGATCGCAAAGTGATCGAAGTTTTAGCTGTTCTTGTGTATTGAGAAAGACTCGACTGTTTTCTAGGCTTTCTTATTCGTAAACAAGACCAATTCAAAATTTAATAAGTTAGCGTCCAATCATAAAGCAAAATTCAGTAATTCCGTATATTCTAGCCAAATAAATTCAACGTTACTTTGCATTCGTAAAGATTCGTAATCGTCTATCTCTATCTTATGTTATATCCATCTACGTAAGCTAACCTAATCTTCCGCAAATACTGTGAAACGACTCTCAAAATAACAGCGACATTTATTGGTTTCTTGGTGTACAAAGCCGCGATGATCGGTAAACATCCAAAAACTGCTATGAGCGCCTATTAAAAATCAACTAATGATGCACCATCTTTTGACTTATCTACGTACTGAACATACATCTCCACTCAATGAACGTACAAAAATGAAAATACAAAACTTATCAGCACCTCCTAGAAAGCCTGTATAATCAACACCTCCTAGAAAGAAAGCCAAACAACTGGAAAGTCATACATTGTTATATTATCATCAGTCAAACAAATTTAGCGCTTATAATTGGCAAAAATTGGTTTAACAATGGTGGATATATCATGATGTAACAATGTGTGACGTGTCAGTTGTTTGGCTTTCTTTCTAGGAAGTGTTGGTACAATAGTGCTGCCAAATGCAAAAATGTGCACAGTTAACTTGCCACTCCGCCTCTAGTTGAAAAGAAACACCGAGTTGCTTCCTTAAAATTAGTATAATGATTTACGATGTTAATAACATTTTGGCAGATAACATATTTACCTTAAAGTAAATTAAATGATATTAGAGGTGCGCTAGGTAGTTTTAATTTATTGAGCGGCTATTAGGTACGTCGACAGGTGGCGGATAGCCAGTAATCCTATGTTGTTAAACTCAGGACATCCCCGAATATCCAATAAGGGGGCGCAGACCAACTCCCGAACCCAAGGTGTCATGCGACCCGTGCCGATGGGTGGATAGCACTTCTGTTTAATTGTCTCTCACGGAGCCTCCTGTCTACCTGGCAACACTCCTGTATTTTGCCTTATTCCGACATGCAGGCACTCCCAGGATCGATCGTCAATCCTGCGTTCCTACTATCATTTATGGAAAGTAAGATTTTTAACTTACCTGAGGACCCTTTGGGGAATCAGGACATTACAAGTGTCACCACTGAGGTTGTAATGACCTCAGTCGAATCACCTGAAACTGATAAGTTTGCCACTCCCCAACATGGGGCGCCACCTGCTGTAGAGCGGGAGACGTCGGGTGAGGGCAGCGGTAAACCTCTATCCAAGTTACTTTCGGGGGCGGCTAAACGCCGTAAATCCAGAAAGAAAAGGTTGGAGGGCACTCAGGCCACAGCGACTAAGGTCGGCTCACAGCCATATGATAGGCAGGTGCATACTCCGAACGAAAGACCTCGGCTAGTGGTTAACAGTCCTTCATCAGATGGTAAGAAGCTACGCAAAAGATCTAAAACTGGGAATTTTCGCGAAGCTCTAATATCAACCAAAATGGCTACTATAGCTCAATGAGCAGCAGTTGGAAGCCTTCCAAAAGCTACTGATGAATTATATAGGGGAAATGCCTTTTGGCACAGGACCCCAATTTAAATACAGTCGTCTGGAGGCCGCAGCTATAATTTTACTCTATGCTGACCAAGACACAGCTGATTGGCTGACTACTATAGTCAAGCGTATCACTCCCTGGGAAAGACAGGTTCTCTTGGTTGGTAAAGCGATGACAATCGTCAAAACCACCAAGATTATCATGAAACTCCCAGTCATGTTCAAGAAGTATTCTGGTATGAATATCCTGAAAAGGATTGATATTCAGAATAAGGACATATCGTATACACAATGGGGCATCTTTAATCTCAAACTTGAGGATCAAAGAGTAACCATTGTGTTTTCCATCCCTTAATTGGATGCGAGGATTCTGAGAGACAGGAAATGGCTTTTGTACATTGAACTGTCCCAGTTCCAAGCTGAGGTTATAGGGAAACCACCTGATAAGACATCATCTATTGCTGAAGTGCCTGCAAGCAAATCTTCAGCATTAGAAACTGGCCGTTACCAATCTCAGCAACATTTTGCTAGCTGAGGACATACAAATCGCTCTGATTCAGAAGCCCTGGATTTTCAAGGGCGGAATCAGAGGTTTGTCCAACTGTGGAATCAAACTAATTTATGATTTTAAATGTTCATCTCCCCGTGCTTGTCTGTTGATTAAAAACAATATTAACGCACTTCCTATATATCAATTGTGTTCTAGAGACTTAGCAGTGGCAAAAATTACCCTTCGTTTGGACGGCCTAGATCGTGACATAATGTTTGTCTCGGCCTACCTTCCATACGAAGAAAATTCTCCCATCAATGATGATATCAAGAGAATATGGGAAACATCGACTTCTCACAAGGTGTCGATTTTCGTAGGATGTGATGCCAATGCTCACCACACCCTGTGGGGCAGTACCGACGCAAATCTCAGAAGAAAAATTCTTTTCGATTTTATCCTAAAGAATAACTTAGACAAACTTAATCAAAATAATAAGCCAATCTTCATTACTGCAGTAAGTAGAGAGGTGATTGATGTTACTTTGGTTCTTCCACTTTGCAGAAATGGATTAGAAAATGGCATATAGATGAGAAACTTTCTATGGTGGACCACCAACATATCCTCTTTTCTTTCTTTACTAGAATAGAAGTTTTAGGGATCCTAAGCGGACGAAGGTTCAATATCGCGAGAACGTTCGTTTCGCGATTTCCAGTCTTCCAACCAGAATCAATGATATTGTTGACCTGGAGCTTTGTGTAAATGGGTTATAGCAGGCCCTGGTACAATCGTATCATTTTTGGCCATTATTTATTGTCTGCAGATGTGTATAGATAAACTCTATGTACATCGTCGTATCTTCATACTCAGCGACAGTCAAGCGGCCCTTAAAGTAATCAAATCTTCTAGGGTTAATTCTAAACTTACCCTGGAATGTCGGCAGCTCCGAAAGGACCTTTTCACAACAGTGTGAATTTGAAATGGGTTCCTAGATCGCAATTTTGAAACTTGGCTGTTCATATATTCATCAATTTTCTCTTCAATCCCCGAAGAGCCAGCAAATTCTCCACTCTTCATTTTCACAGAAAAATGTTTTTATTAAGTGTTTTATGATAAAAAAAACCATTATTGTTTCACAATTAAAAACCATAAGGTGGCTAACAACCCGCTTATAAGATAAGATAAGATAAGATAAGATAAGATAAGATAAGATAAGATAAGATAAGATATTTCTGTATAACAAATTTTCCGTATAACAACTTTTTGGGGAGTGTCTAATGATTTCGTTATATGGAAGCTCGAATCTATCAAGTTAAGTTATTTGCGTGGGTCGGAAATTTTCTACTATAAACCGGCGATCAATAACTACTCCAATACAATATGAAAATGTAGCAAAGCGAGACCAGCAAACGTGAGAGATCATTATCAGTCCTACCAAGTGGCAAAGCGAGAAGACTATTGTTCAAAATCGCATCATTGCAACAATAGAACAGCGAGCTATCAGGCAAGCTTTCCTTATCTTTCTACTCTATAGCTAAGCAGACTCTTAAAAATTTAAATTAAGATGTCTATTCTTTCCATGAGCCGATTTTGATCAAATAAAGCTTATATGTTGCTCCATGGCAGCTTACTTGTTAAAATCCCATGAAGATTCATCAAGTAGATTTGGAGATTAGCTTGTTCAAAAAGATAAACAGACAGACAAAAATTTAAAAAATGGTCTTTATGTATTCTGTTAAATTTCTTAAATCACCCGCAATCAGATTTAGGCAAATATTTTCAATGTACAGTCATAATGGTTCTACAGTTTTATTATATGTACAGATTATAAGCCACATATTGCTTCAATTGGTAGAATGGTCGTAAATTGTACATTTTGTGAGGGTCTAAAATAGCAAAAAGCAACGGCAGGAATGTGTTACTCGAATGGATAAGTGCGCATTGAAATTTTTCAGAACTCCCCTGAGAACTTCAAAACTGCTGAATTATGACCATCCAAAATCAAAGCAATTTTTTGGATGAAGTCCGCGTTTGTAATAATTCGGTTCAAATGATATCTTTGGCGTGAAACAAGTAACGGATGGACCATTCCTGCCTGCCTTTAATGTTCAAGCCCAGTTTTTCCATTTATCGGTGCTTTCTTCCCTAAAAATGAACGCCAATTTCTTTAGATATACGAGGGTGGGCTGAAAAGTAATATCTCCATGGCTGTAACTTTTTTAAACGATTTTTAAAATTCTTTTTGTATCTGAAACTCACGCTTCTACTCTATGTAATGCACTATTCACTTTTCGACATAGTCCCCATCCCTTTTCACGCATTGTACCAACGCGTGACTACTCGGGTGAACCCGTTGGAGGGGAATTCCGGGGTTGTTGTCGACACCACGACCGAACAGCAGTTTCACCTCGTCATCAGAACGCAACTCACGCCCCTTAAGGTGCTCTTTCCTCTTTGGGAAGTGGTGAAAGTCGCAAGGTGCAAAGTCTTTCATTTTTGAACTGCAGTTTTTCATCTTTGAACTGTAGGTGCTGCAACCCACTCTGATGTGTGTCGATTGTGTGCGGACGGGCGTTATCGTGCTGTAGAAGAGGATCCAAAGCTGCCATTCAATCCTCGTGTCGAGGACAACCCCGGAATTCCTCTCCGACGGGTTCACCCGACTAGTCACGCATTGACACAATCCGTAGAAAGGGATGGGGACTATGTCGAAAAGTGAATATTGCATTACATAGAGGAGAAATGTGAGCATTACAGCCATGGAGTCATTACTTTTCAGCCCACCCTCGTATATTTATTTCTACTTATGAATCACATGCAAATTTTAGAAATCAAAACTTTCCACAATTTAACAATCATGTGATTGCTCTGCTGCATCAATTGATAGTTTTAAATCTGCACTAGAGACCATTTTGCAAGGGAAAAAAATAATTATTATAAATTTGTCATTAGTGGAGATAACCAACCCGTTGCTGGATACAGCGGTAGGTACCAAGTTCCTGTCTCAAATGAAGTTGCAACTGTTTTAGTTGATCAGAAATATCACAAATGATATAGTGTTGCGCACTCGAGACGATTGTCTTCAACGCATTTATGAGATACATCGGTCATACGACGCCCTACGATACATCTTAATTTCTTGCCATGGATAAGATGGGTATAATTTTGGATCTTATCAAGTCAACTCTACCAGAGGAGTGCGAATATAAGCAAAAAAAATCATCACAACAATTATATATTCACCTGCTCCAAATAAGACGAAATCGTTTTGTCTATTTGCAAAAATTTTTTTGCACTGTTTAGCCAGGTTTCAACGATATGTACGCCAAAATGGATCCGAGCGCTTTGTGTGCATAATTACCAACCAAAGACGATTACGCGCTGAATATTATATGCACTTGGGGGACGCTATGCAACAGGATGACATGCGGAAGAAAGGGCAATTAGTGTTCCTTCCATCCAATTTTAACGGCGGCCCTCGCTATATGCACGAGACTACGCAGGGCACTTTCTGATATGTCGAAAATACGGAATCCAGATCTTTTTATTACATTCAAAACAAATCCATAATGGAACAAAATCACTCAAGAAATTTTTGCAGGACAAGCCTTCTATGATCATCATGATATAATTGCAAGAGTTAAAAATGGAGTTTACTGATCAACGTGAAAACAACAAAAAAGGGTTTTTGCTTCAGCTGTATGCTTCACGTAAAGCGTTAAGTGGCAAAAGCGTGGTCTGCCCCAAGGTCAGTGGAATATAAGGTCTCGCAGTGCGCAGGGTGGGCTTCACCACGGGGAAGCAACATGACGTCACGGGTACCGAGCACAGCATTGCCTGCATTTAAAAACATTGTAATTGAAGAATCTAATGGGAAAGAAATTGTAAGAGCAAGAAAAACATACATGATAAATTGTAATAAAATGCTTTAAAAATCTGCCTACACAATATCTTTTTTTATTTAAATAAGGAAATAAACGAAAGAGTTTATAATTAATTTTTTTTTTTTTTTATTTCTATTCATGAAGAAGAATGCGGTTCATATCTCTTAGTCTAGTATAAGTTCTCGACTTAACAAATTTATGTATAATTTCATGTGTTAACATTTAATCTTTTTGGTCTAACGCTTGAAAAACGTTGGTTATTATTTTTGTTCCATTCTTAAATTAGAACCATGGAAATTTCAAAAATGTCGTTCAGTACTTCAGGAGCTTTTAGTAACTTATTAGAAAGATAGCTTAAATACCCTCTTGATAGCTGTGATACCAATAAAATTCTGCACTCCTTAGTAAATTTTAAAGAAGCCCAATCAGAACTTAAATTATTAAACTTCTGGTTATCAAATAATAATATGTCCTTAAATGTAAAAAAATCTGTATATATGCGTTTTAAATTGCACTCTGATTGTAATACGAATTTGTTTCTTAAATATCATGATTTGAAATGTAATAATCTTGAATGTAGTCATTGTCCTCTCTTAACTTATGTCGAACACACAAAATATTTGGGTATTACAATTGATTATCGTTTATCATGGGATTCCCATATAAGAAGTTTATTTGTTAGATTAAGATCTATAACTTTTATAATTCGATCATTAAAAACTGTCTTAACTTTTAAAAATCTGATTTTAATATATAACGTTTTCTTTTTAAGTACATTACAATATCTCATCCCAGTTTGGGGTGGAACTTATGTGACTCATTTAAAACCAATTATAAATCTATTTAATATGCTGACTCGTTGTATCTTTAACAATAATGATTTTCGTAAAAATCAAATAATGAATTTTCATCAATTTTATCTTTTTAATTTGGCAAAATATACATGCAATTATGTAAAAATGAAACAGCCAATTTTCAGACATTTTAATTATAATTTAAGATATTCAAAAAATCTGACGATTCCAATTGAAATTCCAAAGCATTCATTCTTTCGTTTTCCATCAAATAGATTATAATTATAAAAAATTGTTTAATGATCTACCAAATGAAATAAAATTATGTACTGTTGGACGAAAATGTAGATATAAACTTAAAAATTGGATTATGACTGTCAAAAACAATTAGTTTTTAATGGTTTTTATATGTTAATCAGTTTTAATTGTTGTTACCGTATATACTAATTTATTTTCTTTTCTTTTGATGCTTTTCCGAATATACGAGCACTATGTGCTCATGGGAAATTCATCTTACTATATATTTATATGTTTCTTACATTGGAATAAATAAATAAATAAATAAATAAATAAATAACTCAAAATATTGTTTTTCGAATTTTTTGTGCTTTGAAGCCATTCAAATAATCTAATCCTTCTTTTTTATTTTTTCTCCAATATTTGCCTTTTCGGATATACATATGCTAAGAAACTATAAAACCACTGAGCTGACGTTGGGAATTAGTGTGAAAAAGAGTTTATTTGATCAAAATGTTTTTTACGAATAAACAAAATAATGTTTATTCTATAATATGAAAGATCTCATGTTTGATCTTTAGCTGATTTGTATCGTAGATAGGCATCGTAAAATTATTTTTTATGCTTGTGCGCGGCAAATATCATGTAGAAGCGTGCTACTGGGGAACGATCTTGGTGCCGGTGACGTCATCTGCGCAGTAGCGGTGAATTTTGGCTCAAGAATTGCGGGACCTTGTTTCCACTGACCTTGGTCTGCCCCATGAATATATCCTCCTGTGGCTAGAAGAAAAAATACGTCCCAAGATGTCGAGAAGCGAATAAGAGCTGAATTCCTGGACCGTAAAACAAATCCAACACAGATTGACATCGAAAAGAAATACATGGTTCACGTACATGCGTGGTATCAAACAGAAACTTTCCTTGCATGCACGATAGTCGGTGTTCAAAAAGATTTCCAATAGTATCGGTAAAGCAAACGATAACGGTTGAAGATGGATATCCCGTCCTATCCTTGACACTCACCTGAGGAAACTATTGGCTTTATGGAAGGTAAATATTGACATTTTGAAACTATCAAGTTGCAAGAATTAACTCGGACATATTCACTCATGTTGAAGGAGAAAATGTAGAGTATTTCTCTATTAACACAGTTATTGATCAAGATGACTCAACCAATTATCCATCCTAATTTGTACACTCTCTTAGCGCACCTGGCTTTATATCACACAAAATTAATTTCAAGAACGTCGTCCTTATTATTCTGTTACGAAATTTAGCCCACCGGAATTGTGCAATAGTACGAGGCTAAATCTACGTCTCTCAAACGTAGTATCATAAAAGCAAAAATTTTGACAGGAAGTGGTGCATGCGAGCGAGGAATTATACGCCGAATCCCGCTTATTTCTAACAATTTCTAGTTTCGCTTTAAACAAGTTCAATTCCTAGTGAGCATATTTTATGCAATGACAACAAACAAAGCACAAACCCAGACACTGCATGTTGCGGGCGTGGACCTGAGTGTCAGTTACCTTTCGCATGGCCAGCTCTCAACCGTGTTAGTGAATCAACCTAGCTCTTTATTCGTTCCCAACTCATTCTACTGTAATCTTTCCTCTTTCTTCAATCCTGTTGTTTTACTTCTAATGAATAAGCACTCGGGACATCATAGCAATTTTAAACTGGATATATATTTCTGAATTTTAAACTAGTACATTAATAAGTGATTTCTTTAACTTCGGGCTCTAAATTAAAACTTATCCATCACAAGAGAAAGCCACCGCGTCTCTCTCTCTCTAAATCGAGAGTACAACTGAAACCTTCTTTCGAACAACCTTCGGGCGTCGTCACGTGCTCTCCTCGCGGTCGGGTCGCGTATATTCGAAACGCACGAGGTGCAGACCATCATTCGCCCTCTAGTGACGATAAACATGGCTATATATGCTTCCGAGCGCCAGTTTTAAAGTTCGATACGCGTTATTGGCGACGCACTGCCGAAACCATTCTCGAAAGTCATTCGCTATTCGAAAGTCTCTCAGCTGATTAGTCCCCATGCAATATTTTCCTCTGGTCGCTACCCAACAGATATTATTTAAAAAAAATAAAATAAAAAAAAACCCCTGGTGTTTCAAAGTTCGATCCATCCATCGAATGAATACATCCGCAACGTTCAAGTCATGTTCTCCGCAACGAAAATCGAAAATGATTACCTAGCAATATACAACGTTTGGCAAGTACAGTAGATGTATATATCAGAAACAAAACCCATATTATGTACGCATGGCTATCATGGATGAAGAAGTCTAAATGTGAATGCAGATAATTTATTTTTATTGCCGTTATGCACCCAAGATGATGAGTCATATATTGACATTCAACACAATCAAATATGTGCAACATGAGTCATAATTCTGCAACCATCGACAGAGTGAAACAAATATCATTTTTAGAATCAGCGTCACCGAATTCATTAGGAAACAACATTAAAACGTTATAAGCAAAATGTTATGTTGTGTAATTACGAAATATTGTTGAGACAGATCATCATTGATCTAGAGGGAAATTTTTGGAAGAAAAAAAAGACACTCAAAATAAAGAAAAATAACACCTAACATAATATCAGGTGAAAGCAAAATTTAAAATATTATATTAAAAAAAAAAAAAATAAAAAAAATAAAGAAATTTATGCTTGAATTTGAACTGGCGATCTGAGATCTATCACGGACAGAGACACACATATTTATTATTTACTTCGATATTTTATTTTTATTTTATATTGAATTTTATTTCATTATTTTATGTAATTTTTATTTTATTTTGTATTTAGTATAGTATTTTGCTAATAGGCTCTTAGCATTAATTGTGGGCTTGATGATTTTTCAAGCAGGCGCTGGAAGTTGGACTCCTGCTGGAGGGCGTAAGATTATGTTTATTGTCACTAGAGGGCGAATGATGGTCTGCATCTCGTGCGTTTCGAATATACGCGGTCGGGTCCGTTCGCAGGGAGGGGACGGATATCTGGGCTCTCATCTACTACACTCGGCCTCTCCTGAAAATAAACAAAGTTATTATTAAAGCTGGGGCTTAACACCTCAGATTATTCATCTTCTTCTGCATCACTGTCAACATCGTCCGCAATGTCCCATCGTTTTAATTGGTCTTCGGGAGCGGTTACTCGATATTTTGGCGGATTCTCAAAACTTGAAACTTCATACACGCCGTTGCTCAACTTCTTAATAATTCGAAGAGGTCCACGGTACAGCGCTGCTAATTTGCCTTTTCCGCTGGTTGCTGCTAAGGCTTAAATTACATGCGCAATAAATTACACAACAGCCTGACGCCTGGTGGCGAAAATTAACAACGTTGAAGAGATTAATAAGAAACACAAAAAAATAATTACCGACATTAATAAATCATATTATTAATAAATTAAATTAAGTCATAAAACAAAAAACATAACAAGTATGTTTAAAATTTATAACTATTTTAATATTAATGTAGGTTTCTCTGTAAATTTGCAGTGATTTTTATTTATTGCATTTTCTAAAAATTTATATCATTTAGATAATTTATATTCAAAAAAATATTCCTGAAAAACCCACTTAAAAATTTTTTCTTTTATATGACTTGCTTAATTTGATTATTTTTTTGAAAGTCGATAACTTTTTGAAGCATATTTCAAGGAAACCCACTACATCTTAACAGACAATGTCATATTATTTAATTTGATATATATTCAACATTAATTTTTATGTGACTGTGAGCTTGAGTTTGATTCAATCCCTAATATTTGAATTTATGATAGCAAAAAGATATTAATTAACTCTTAAAATACGATCAAAATTTCTATAGCTTTTCTGATTAAAATAAATAAATAAAAAAAAAATCGTTATATCTAATATTTAATTAGCTATTATCATTTAGAAACATTGAAATTGTGAAAACATGTCTATTTTTCTAATAAATAGAAAATAAGATATTTGGCACATCTAAAAAAAAAAAGCTGCAAGAAACTGGCATTTGTTTCTAAAAAATATTATCAGTGAGATAAGGGTTCATAATACTGTTTCTATCAACGAAATTGGTAGTAACTTTGCAGTATAACATAAGGACGACAGAGATTCTAACTAGTTTCTCCTTTTATTCCCAGCTTTATCAAGAATAACACAACAAGAGGCTCGCAGGCCTTATATACAGAAACAAGGTACATAGTATGCAAAGAGATTGGAAAGAATAGAAATAAAAAAAAACGTGAACCAATAAAGAAATACAGGAGAACCAATAAAGAAAATACAGGAGAATCAATAACAGAAATTACTATATGAAATCGAGAATAGGAAAATACTAATGATACCAGTAACAGAAATTTCTAAGGAAATCAAATAAAATGATAGAAGACGAAAGCAAACCAATCGCGGACCGAAAAGAGAGCATATTGTAGCGTCCCCACCCCCTCAATCTATTGGTGGCACTTAAAACTCAGCTTAAAGTACCTGGGGAAGGAAAAGCTAAGGTTCGGGACCGATATAAGAAAAACTCCTGACACCACTGTGGCTGACTTTAACCAATTTATTCTCCCAAACTATATCTTTGTTAACAAAATATACATTCCATAAGACTATAGACTTAACCTGAGGGGCCCCTTGTTTCATGCAATATGTAGAGGTAAGATTAACATAACGTGATTTTTTTTTAAAAATCAAAACGATCAAACCAGCCGGCACTCTTGTCAGAAGAAAAGGACAATCCACAGCTGAATAACAGTCTACTTGAGGCGGAGACGACCGCTTGACATTG
>JAHWFO010080554.1:458544-470775 GCA_023313115.1 Rhysida immarginata | reverse complement strand
CTTCTCTGAACTCCCATTAACAATGCAGCTCCAACAGAGGACTATGACGACCGCTCACGGCATATCTATCTCTCAAAAATGACAATACAACACACAAATTATTTCAAACGCACCACAAACAATAACCTCATACAACAAACAACCCTCATTACTATTACATAACCAACAAATAAAAACAAAACAACTACCGATAACACACCTTATTTGCTATTATGTCTATCCTCCCACCATCAGACACACGTGACTCATAAGACGAGAAGATTTACAAAGGAGAATGAAAGTAGAATTATATAAAACATATTTGAAAATAAATAAATTAATTTAAATTATACAAGGTCGGAGACAGAGTTAAGTATGGTATAGACATTAAAATCCGTTTGGCAATTGAGGATCAGGCCAGGGGTAGATCTCTTGGCTTTAAATATTTCTATTGATTCAAGGGTCGCAGTCTTGAATGGGTCATTGCATCTGTGTAAGATGGACATCACTTCATCTTTGGTTTTCAAAGTATGTCCGGAATCGGTAAGATGGTTGGCATAGTGGAAATCACCATCTTGTTTCTCATAGGAGTTGGCGTTCCTTGATGTTTATGCCATACTTAACTCTGTCTCCGACCTTGTATAATTTAAATTAATTTATTTATTTTCAAATATGTTTTATATAATTCTACTTTCATTCTACTTTTTAAATCTTCTTGTCTTCTGGCAAAAGAAATGCTCTATTTTCGGTCCGCGATTTGTTTGCTTTCCTCTTTTATCATTTTATTTGATTTCCTTATCAATTTCTGTTATTGTTTCATTAGTATTTTTCTATTCTCGATTTCATATAGTAATTTCTGTTATTGGTTCTCCTGTATTTTCTTTATTGGTTCTTTTGTATTTCTTTATTGGTTCACGTTTTTTTTTATTTCCATTTTTTTTATTTTTTTATTTCCATTCTTTTCATTCTCCAATCTCTTTGCATACTATGTACCTTGTTTCTGTACGTAAGGCCTGCGAGCCTCTTGTTGTGTTATCCTTGATAAAGCCGGGAATAAAAGGCAAAACTAGTTGGAATCTCTGTCGTCCCTATGTTATACTGCAAAGATACTACCAATTTCGTTAAAAAATATTAGTTCACAGATGCAGTTTATGAATTAAGTAAAATAAATTATATTGACTAAAGAAGAAAATGATGAAGATAAAAACCACATAGGGAGAATAAAAAAGAAAACAGCTTGATATCTAAAAATATTTTAAACTTTTACCATTATAATTAATTTGTTTTAATATTTATTATAAAGTAATTATTTTAATAATTTCTCAAAACAAAAAAAAGGTGAAATAGTCAAAGAGAAACTGTCTATGAAGTCCATTTTTGCATTACCTCCACGAATCATAAGCCACTCGTTTGAGACTATAAGTGTATGCTAGAACTGATTAAAACTGGCCGGAAAATCGACTCAGGTAGCGAGTTTGACTCAAATGAGACCCTCAGGAGTACAGCTCCTCATAACATAGCCGTGATGCGGCCCTTAGAACCTTCTGCTGATTCTTCCAACCCCCCAATAACAAGTCAAAACTGGGAATCTGGGTACAGGGTATAGAGGCTAGTGAAGAAAATTAGAAAGGGAGAGGGTCCAATCTTTCACGTGTCAAGTCCAAACTGTAAATTTTGCTGTAAATAAGTCAGTAAAGAAAACCAAATATTTATCAAAGCTACCAAATCGAAACATAGGTGATTTAAAATTAAATCTTGAAACGAAAAAAAAATTAACTTGTGATAAATTAGTGGATTTTGAAAACAAACAAATAGCATCTATTAAAGTAATGTAATCTAAAATCTTCAAAAGTAAGTTATTAAATGGGTTGTCAAGTTATTACACACTCTTTATATTAAATTCTCCATTGTTAAATAATAGCAATATCTAAGATCTACTTTTATCCACTTAAGTTCTAAAATTGAAGATTAAGTTCTTAAACCTTTTTAATTACAGTATTCTATTTCTCAACGGGCTCCTTAGAAATCTTTTATTATTTTACAAATTAGTCATCATCTCAGGCACTGATAAATTATTCACTTTTTTTCCTTTTTAAATGAAAGGTAAATAGAACAAGATTTCTCACAATTTACCATATCTACTAATCAATGTGCTTTGTGACCTTTGTGATATAAAAAGAATGAGAAAAGGATGTGCACCATTACCCGGTCTTCTCGGTGACTCCATTGTCGCTCGTTGCTCGCTGCGGTGAGTGGCGGGGGTGGCGTGATTTCTTCTCTCGTCGGGCTCTGCGAAAAGTTTTTAACTAACATTGGCTTAAATTATAACAATAGTCATAATAATAGTTATTTTTTTTGTTCTTTTGGTAGGGAATAAACTGTTTCTAACTAAAGGTAGTTTTCTAGTGAAAGTGTTTCACTCTAGAACAACGATATATAACTTTTTCATGGTTCGTCTCCTCTTCCACCATCTTTCTGTACGAACTCACACAACGTCAGGTTCTTCGTAGATCTCGCCATCAACTCTCTCTCTCTGTGTAGATCTCGTCATCAACTGCTTAATAGTCTCTCTAAAAACTGTAAAGAGACGCCGCTCACAGACGATAAAATATTCATCGTTGATTGGTCAAACAATTTAATAGGTGCTCAAGAATTGAAAGACACGACACAGAGCTCGCTATCGAAAAGGAGGGGGGTTTCAAGGTGAAAAGACGGTCTTCACTCGACTCGACAGAGCTAACTGTAAATTAATGCCGCTATTAACCAACTCTGAAAATAAAATACCTCAACTTCACGAACGTATTGTTTAACAATTCCAACGGGTTCAATTATAAATCGTTTTTTTTATAACAAAAGTTATAAAATCCTCCCAACTGTTAAAAATATTTATCAAGAATTATGATTGTTCTTTAAAAGTTAGAACAATACAAACAGAGGGGGCGGGTCGCCACATCTATTTGAGAATATAATTTTCTTATAAATGGTATTTCAGCTCCTTCAGATAACAGTGCCCATTTAAAATGAGCCTCAGAGTTGCTGGTGATGGAAATGACCTAGAAGTTGTCAATTTGGTTAGCGAACATAATCATTCCACACAAAGGTGTTCAAATCTCATTTTGTGTGACTTTTACATACTACTAACTTTTACGGCAGAAATAAATAAATAATTTTTTCCCTAGGAAACCTATGCATTTTTACCCCGACAAAGATAGCTTGATGCTCCCACAAAGGATCTTGCTAAGCATATGCTAAAGTTGACAGCTAACAAAAAACTCTTGCAAAACGAGCTACTTGCTTCAGAAAAAAAAGGTAACACTGAAGGACATTCATAATTTTGCTAACTCGCGGAAAACAGATGATTATGACACTCTTGAAAATGCAGTGAAAAATTTCATCCGGAAGAAAGAATGTAATGTCCTTCAGCTTGTTAAAAATGATCACAACTTGCTTCTCGGTATTTTTTACCAAAATGTTGAGATGAGACATGTATTTGGAATTTATCCAGAGGTTTTGTTTGTAGTTGCCATTCATAAAGTTTCCAACAGACAAATGCCTCTTTACATATTCACTGTTGGAGATGGAAATAGAGTAAGTGAGATCGTGGCTTTTTTCCTGGCCCAGCTTTTCTAGCAATTTAATCCATCTTGGGATAAAACTAAATTAATTATGACAGATTAAGACTTTCAGGAAAGAAGTGCCATCTCGAAAGAATTTCCGGATGCGTCTCTTCTCATATGCCTATTTCAAACACTTCGTACTTTTCCGAGAGAAATCACAACAGAGAAAATGGGTATCACTATCAGTGAGCGAGACATGTGTCTAAAGTTAATTCAAAATATGGCCCATTCTAAAAATGAAGAACAGTACTTGGAACTACGAGAAGACCTGAAAAAAACTATGAATTAAAAGCTGTAATTGACTACATGGAAAAAAATTGGCACCCTATCCGACGTGAGTGGGATGTTTCTCTACAACAAGCTTTAACGCTTGGAAATAGAACTAATAACAGGCTTTAATCAATTAACTCAAAAGTTGTCCAAGTTGTTAAAAGGCATTTAGACTTGCCCAGTTTGTTCCGAGATTTAGACAACTTGCTTTTAAACCTTAGAATGGAGCGTGACAACAAAGCTGCGCAGACCAGGCTACGAGTCCTGATTAACGCTGCTTGTGATAATGAGGATCAAATGAGCTACCTTCAACTTTTAACACCCTATGCATTTGGGTTTGTGTCGAAAAAAATTCACTTGCAGGGATAAAGTTAAAGTGAAATGGAATCATACTAAACCAAAAGTGACAGTTGAGTCAAGCTCTGGATTGTTAGAGTTTTCTTCTGATAAATGCCCATGCCCCTTCTTTGTAAGTATGGAACTTCCTTGCATACACATATTAAGAATACAGAAACTTAAACAACTGAGTTTGTTTAATTACCCCAGCGTCACTCGCGCGAGCGGTGTTTATACCGCACTTTTTGATTTTTTTGATATAGCTCATCATACAGAGGGGCTAGCTTGTGATTACTTCCATGTATTTCAAGTACAACCTATTGGCAACAGATAGCACCGGTGTTGATATCATTCATTTTATCGAAAGTGAACATTAAAGCTACGTTTTCTACGCTTGGTCTCACTTTGCGGTGCAAACACCACTGCGCGAGCAGTCATGTAAGTAAATCTTTGACATAAACTTGATTTCTTAAAAATCACTTTAAAATCACTTATTTTCTTCTAATTCGTATATGTGGTCATAAATTGCAATATCTTGAGTTATCAAATAAAATTCCACTGAGTTCTTTTTTTATCAAATAAAATCACTTTTAAAAAGTGCGATGTAAACACCGCAGCGCGGGTAGTGCTGTTATAAAATTTGGCGCGAGTGACGCATTCTCTGCGATGATGAATTAATGATGACTATTTATAATGATTAAGGGAGAATTTTGGCATAAAGGAATTTATAAAAGTATAATAAATAATATTTTATATTATGTTATCTCACTAAGTTCTTTTTTTTATCAAATAAAAGCACTGTTAAAACGTGCAGTGTAAACACCGCAGCACGGGTAGTGCTGTTATAAAATTTGGCGCGAGTGACGCCGGGTTAAGGCTTAGTCGCAATACGTTGGACGAAAAAGTATTATATAAACAGCAGTAGGTTTGCGACTCTACCTGCTAATAAAGAATCTGAGTGTTTAATTAGTACCAGTCCATCTTGTTTAAATTCAAGAGTACTGTCTCAGCTTGAAAAATTCCGTCAGTTGTCTGGAAAAGCACGCTAAGTTATCTCATTAGCTTCAGAGGCACCATCAAGGTTGTTCCCTAAGGAATAAAAACACTTGATACTCTCATTAGTTATTGGGCCTAAAACTATGAAGTCAGTGTTACTGCAATATGACTGTCCGATAATGAAGATCAAACAAATGCAGAAGTATCACCCGAAGAAACCAATGATCGCATTTACACAAATTTTAGACCCATAAATGCTGATCACAATGATTTGACAGTACAGCCCAACTTCGTCCCACCTGAAAATAATTCTGAGTTGGTCCCAAGAGAAAATAATTCTGAATTAGTTCCAACCAGAAGTAACACTGATTTGTTTCGCCACCACCAAATTGTACTGCAAGCAGAATCAAGTAACCACGGTATATTATCATTAAAAAATCTAGCAGCCATGACCCCCAAAATGAAAAAGAGGGAAAAGCCTAAATGAATAGATAAAACTGTTGTGGGCCTACCAGCTAAGAAACCAAATAATGGGAGATTGGTACATTTGATAAATTACTTCCCAAACAGAAGGATGAGGTTATGTTAAAATGGTTCATTTCTGAATGCGACGCGAAAAAAAGCACTGAATGGATGTATTATTGATGAAGACTGTGTAAACAGAATCCCAATAGTATAACAGTTGCATGTTATTAGAGAAGGAAGAAAATGTTCCTATTCATAAATTGTGTCGTTACTCTACAACAGAAGCATGGATTGCTATAGCATGCGGTTGATACCAAAAAGAAAATGAACACAACATGGTTTTGTCCCACATGCAACAATCACTCCAGCACACATAGCATTTGCCATAAAAGATATATGGATTGGTTTCATCTGCCATGTGTAAACTTGAGACGTCAACCAAAGCAAAAGAACCGGTTTTGTAGAACATGTCATGCAAAAGTCCGGACACCAGGATAAAGATGTGAATTAACTTTGGAAATAAATGTTTTAAAATACAGTCAGGCCTCGAGCATTCGCGCTAGATGATTTGCGAATTTGTTTATTAGCAAACATTTCATTGGAACTGAATTTATTTTCAACTGCGAAATCCTCGAAAATCCTATGCTTTGAATAGTAAAATTGGTAAGAAAATATTCTATAGTATTTTTGTTTGTTATTGCTAAAAAAAATTCAAAAAATACCATTTAAATCTGTTAAAAATCCCATAAAAACGTAGCTTTCTTATGGAAACGTTCCTCTTTAAGTACATACAATATTTTTAGGGTTTAAACTATAGAAATAAGCATACATTACCATTTTTGTGACTAACAAAATATCCGTGATCCTGCTCATTCGCGACGGTTTCGAAACCTAACCTCGCGAATATCCGAGATTTGACTGTAGATTAGTAAACTATTAAAATGCTATGTTGAAAATTTAAAAAAATAAAAAAAATTAAAAAATTAAAAATTAATAAATTAAAATTAAAAAAAATAGAAATAAAAAAATAAAAATAAAAACTATTACATATACTGATTGTTTTGCTGTTTACTTTGTCTAGTGCGTAAATGTACCACCAATTTTATTGGCATATCTAGGAATTATTTCTAAATTTTTGAAAAATTAAATAATTTTAAATATTTTTTCAGATACATCTTCTGTCCCTTATAGCTTTTATTTTTCTCACTTCGTTCTTGATAAATCGCGAGAGATTTTCTTTGCTATTAGTCGGGGCTGCCCTCGAAATGTCGTCACTTCCAGCAATGTGATTGCCGTGTGCAATAATCGGGAGCCGGTCACCGTTTACATCGCCACAGCGTAATTTTTAACTGGAGGCGGAGTTGCTAGTTTTTGCATTTGGAGGCTGCACATTTTTGCATTTGGATCACCATTTGCAGCACTATTGTACCAAAACGCCCCAGAAAGAAGGCAAACAAGTGACACGTCCCACATCGTTACATCATGATAATTTGACCATTGTTAAACTTATTTCTACCAATAATAAGCGCTAAATTTGGTCGACTTATGATAATATAACGATGTATGACTTTCCAGTGGTTTGGCTTTCATTCTAAGAGGTGTCGATTGTACAGGCGTTCCTTTATTTTTGCAGGCTATGGCCCAGCATATATTGAGTAGACATGATGTTGGCTCAGCTTAGTAAAGTGGGTAGAAAAGCCAAAAGATGGTGCTTCATTTGTCACAAAGTTTCAAGAAGTTTAGTACACCAAGAAAACAAAAGATGTCGCTGTTATTTTTTAAAGTCGTTTACACAGTATTTGCGGAATTTTAGGTTAGCTTATTAAGATAGATATAACATAAGATATAGATAGATGATTATGAATCGTTACGAATGCAAAGTATCGTTTAATTTATTTGGCTAGAGTATACGGGTGATTGGGCGCCTATTTAATACATTTTAAAGTGGCTTTGTTTACGAAAAAAAATGCCTAGAAAACAGTCGAGTAATTCTCGATACACTATAGCCCTAAAACTCCAAGGACTTTGCGATCTAAAGAATCCAGTGAATTTCGTGAGGCGAGACTTGCTGCAGCACAAGAATGTCAGGCTTTAAATTGCTCTTTGGAAATTCCTTACAAAAGCTAGACACGACGTCACTGATCGAGAGGGTTATGAATTATTTCACTCAAGAACCATCACTCAAGAAAAAAATCCTGGTTAATGAGCGCTCACCGTATGCGCCATTCATTGTCTTCTGACACAGCAGTGTTAACGCAGTGTCAGGAGCATTAAATAATGACAGAGTTCGTCTCAATATTGCTAGAACTTTAGAAAATGCATTAGAATTATGCACTCAACGCCGACTTTTAAAATTAGTTAGGGTGAATTATGAATGGATCCGTCAAGATTGTGAGGATTTTAAAGTGAGTGAAAGGAAGAGAATAGAATATGTCAGGCAGAGACAAAAGAGCAGAGCCAAGCTCGCCTAGCCTTTGACCGTTTTCAACACCCGCTAAATGAAATGTCAATGTCATCACATGATTCAGGTGATTCTATAAAAATAGTTGCAGGGAAAGCCGAACTTCTTTGAGTTATTAAAGAAAAAAGTGAATTTACATAAAACATTATGATTGATTATAGGCCACCTTCTGCTACAGTTGCTGGAATGGTCGTAAATTGTACATTGTGAGGGTATAAAATAGCAACAACAACGGGTGGAATGTATTAATCGAGTGGATAAGTGCATATTGAAAATTTTTCAGAACTCACCTGAGAACTTAAAGTCTCTGCTGAATGGTGACCATCCACAATCAAAGCACTTTATGGTTAAAGTCCTTGATTAAAATAATGCGTTTTAAATGATTTCGTTTGGCGCGAAACAAATAACGGAAGGGACATTCATGCCTACCTTTAAGGTTCAAGACCAGGTTTATCACTTATCAGTGCTTTGCTGCCTGAAATGAACCCCAGTTTCTTCAGAAATATATTATTTTCTATTTATGAAGCACATGCAAGCATTAAACATCACAACTTAACAATCATATGATTGCTCTGCTGCATCAAGTTAATATTTATCGCTTTAAATTTGCACTAGAGACCATTTTGCAAGGGCAAAAATATTGTCTATAAATTTGTCATTAGTGAAAATAAACGTAGTGGACAGAGTGGACATAAGTGGACATAGTGGACATAGTGGCAGGTACAATGTTCTTGTCACAAATGAAGTTGCAACTGTTTTGGTTGATCAGAAATATCACAAATGGTAGAGTATTGCGCACTCGAGACAATTGTCATCAACGTATTTATGAGACACATCGGTCTTATGGCGCCCTACAATATTTCTTAATTCATTGCCATAGATAAGATGGGTATAATTTTTGATTGTATCAAGTCAACCCTACCAAGACTGCCGAATATAAGCAAGAAAATATCATCAGAACAATTTTATATTCACCTGCTGCAAATAAGACGAAATCGTTTATTCGACTTGCGAAGATTTTTTTACACTGTTTAGCCAGGTTTGCTTCGATATGCACGCAAAAACTGATGCCAAGCGCTTTGTGTACATAAGTACCAACCAGAGACGATTACGCGCTAAAAATTATGTGCACTTGGAGGACGCTATGCAACACGATGATAGTTAGAAAAAATAGGCAATTAGTGTGCCTTCCATCCAATTTTAGAGGCGGTCCTCGTTATATGCACGAGAGTAAGCAGGAAATATTATGATATGTCCGAAAATACGGAAGGCCAGATCTTTTTAGTACATTCAAAACAAATCCAAAGTGGAAAGAAATCACTGAAGAAATTTTTGCAGGACAAGCGTCGTATGATCGGCATTATATAATAGCAAGAGTTTTGACTTGAAATTGAAGTTACTGATAAACATTATGACAACAAAAAAGCGATGGTCATCAGCTTTGTGCTTCATATAAAGCATTGAGTGGCAAAAGCGTGGTCTGCCCCAAGAATATATCCTCCTTTGGCTATAAGAAAAAATACGTTCCAAGATGTCGATAAGCTAATAAGTGCTGAATTCCCGGACCGTAACACAGATCCAATATAGATTGACATCGAAAATTAACACATGGTTCACGGTCCTTGCGTGGCATCAAACAGAAATGGCTCCGGTTTGCTAAAAGATATCCAAGATTACTGGTAGAGCAAACGAAAACGGGTGAAGATGGATATCCCGTATTATCCTCGATGCTCACCTGAGCAAGATTGGTTTATAACATCAATAAGAAATGGTTTTGGACAACAGATGGTGGTTACCTCATCGCCGATATTATCTACAACATTTCAAGCTAAAACGCTTAAATGTGCAAAAGCGTTGAATCTATTAAATATGTTTGAATGTATGTGAACAATGGCGATGAACAAGCCACATTTGCGTTGAAAAATGAACACAATGAAGTCAAAACGTTTCAGTCGTTCTGATACATTATCCCTTCAGAGGCTGTATTGCGCATTTTGAGATTTCCTATTCATGATAGACACCCGCCTGCGATCTCATTTTGATGTTTACTTTGAAGGAGGACAACGAAATCATTTAACCCTAAAAATGTTACAGATCGGTTGGAAAACGCCAGAAAAGCAACCTTGTTTTTGTAAAATCGATGATTTTGCGAGAATTATGCTGTATGATAAAATTCCGTCTACAATATTTACGACAAGTAGGGAGGTATCTTCAATCGTAGAAGGCGTGGCATAGCTGCAAAAAGGGAAGCCCGATATATTTAAAGAATATTATATTCGAAGAGTGTTCACAGCTCATCGAAACAATAGCCAATGTTTTGTATTTTGGCTTGCTTTTACGTACGGTTGCGTTACTAAGGTCGGATAATGGGGTCGAATATCCCACCTTACGTGATGTTTGCAGCAACGCAACCGAATAGCGACACTTCGATGATGACAAGCACTGGTATGAGGCTCTGGCTGAATAATGCACTAGTAATAGTCCAATAGACTTTTATAGGAATATCGGACAAAATATTGAAGGCTTACTGAATGATAGATTGTGTAATAGTGTTCTTAATTACTGCTTCGTGACTATTCAAACTTTGGTCACATGCATAGGAGGAAATCCTCTCCCCCAGTTCAGTTTGCCAGCGCCATTACTAGAAGGTTAATGAGCTGAAATATTTTATAATCCAGCAGAACTTGCAGAAACGTTTCAAAACGGCATCCGAAATCTAACGGAAGTACAGCGCATAGCATTCGAACGCATTTGTCAGAGTGTTAACAATAATACGGGAGAAATTCTGTTTTTGGATGCACCTGCTGGGACAGGAAAACATTCGTCATTAAAATTGTGTTGGCACAATTGCGACCCCAAGGAGAAATAGCTCTTCCTGTGATTTCTCTCAGGAATAGTAGCAACTTTGTTACGAGATAAGAGCATGCTTGAAGAGTTCAAATCTGTGGCGACACATCATGCGGATATACGTAAGAGTGGACATGCCGGCGCGAATAGAAGGCAAATCTAATTCACAATTTTCTAATTAATTGTTAAAATGTGGCGATAGCACATGGTGAAGTCCTTTTGCTGGTAATTTCTGCCGTACAGTACTTTCACTTCAAGACATCATTTCCTTCGTTTATGGTGATCAAATGCAAAAAACAATTCATAAAAACTCTTGGCTTTGTGAAATATCTCTATTGACACTTTAAAATGATCAAGCTGCAAGATTTCACTAGGACATACCTATTTATGTTGAAAGAGATAATCTAGAGTAAATCTCTATTACAAGATGGCTCAACCAATTATACATCCTAATTTTTTACACTCTCTTAGCGTACCTGGCCTTCCATCACACAAAATTAGTTTCAGAAAAAAGCGTCCCTATTATTCAGTTGCGAAATTTAAGCCCACCGAAATTGTGCAATAGTACGAGGCTTAAAGTGTCTTGTCTCCAAACTAATATCATAAAAGCGGAAATATTGACGGAAAGTGGCGCAAGCGAGCGAGTTATTATACGCCAAATCCCAAATCGTGTTGCGTGCGTGAACCTGAGTGTCAGTTACTTTTCGCATGGTCAGCTTTCGCTTTAGTGAACTATACTCGCTCTTTGTTCGTTTTCCAATCATTCTACTTCAAACACTGTTTACAAAGATGCTTTATAATAAGTCAAAAATAAATTACACTTGTACGAAGTGCGGGTACAGATGGATATTATTATTTTTGTAAATGAACGTTCGATCATCGCATTATCAGCAAAACACGTTAATTTAGCCATTTATGTCCCCAAAACAATCAATCCAGCCACGTATGTGCCCGAAATACAAAAATCCACCCATTTGGGTGATTTTTGATGATAATCATGAAAATTTGGCATTGCTTGCTCCCGAAACACGTCATTTCGTTCACATATGTGGCCTCAGTTTCCAAAATATACATATTCTTGCAGAATATAGTCAAAATGTATTTTTATGAAATGTTGGATCTGATGTGCTATCAAATAAGCTAGGTGATAATCCTGGCGTGGCTTTTTTGGAATACATGTTTTTTCTTTAATTTATTTGAATTAATAACTTATTTATTATTA
Source organism: Rhysida immarginata (assembly GCA_023313115.1). NCBI lineage: Eukaryota > Metazoa > Arthropoda > Chilopoda > Scolopendromorpha > Scolopendridae > Rhysida > Rhysida immarginata. The sequence goes on along the minus strand of JAHWFO010080554.1, from coordinate 458,582 downwards.
TTATTATTATTATTATTATTATTATTATTATTATTATT
>JAHWFO010080554.1:406971-448096 GCA_023313115.1 Rhysida immarginata | reverse complement strand
ATTTCCACGCAAAAATGAGAAAATGGATTTTCTTGAATTACAGCGCCATCTACCAAAAATAAAAAAAAATGTTTCAGACAAAATGTACGTAGTTTTTTATGTAGGACCTGAATCTGCAATAAAAAATAGGGGTTCCCATTTGAAATTTTAAAGTTGCCCCCCGCCCCACCCCCAGGGGCCGGGGGGGGGTGGGCTAATTTTAGCACCAGCAGATGCCCCCTCGAAAATAATCAACTTTGGATTCTACGCATTTTTTCGTGTGAAGCTTATTTTTCGAGTTATTCTGCTTTGTCAACTTAAAATTTACACCCTGTACATCTCATGAAAATGTTTGTCCAACAATAGGTGTCAAAAATGGTATCAACACGCAATTCACCAATAACAATGAGCACAAAACGATGATGCAGTAATAGAAAGTTCATTTCAAAGAATTTTAACAATGAACATAAAATGATGATGCAATGGCAGAACATTCGTTTCCAAGAATTATAACAATGAACATAAAATTATGATGCAATGATAGAACTTTCTTTTCAAATAATTATATCAATGAAAATAAAATGATAATGTAATGATAGAACATTCGTTTCCAAGAATAAGCAACAATGAACATGAAATGGATCTAAAAGACGATATAGATAAGGCAGTCTCTCTCGTTGAGGCAAAGGAGATACACGTGTCTTCCATCAGCTCCCTAAAAAGCGTTCAGACGATAAGGAAAAGTGTGTATATGTTTCTTTGTGTGTGTAAGTGCGTGTACGTTTGTGTGTTTGGCACGTTTTAGCAGTGCATAATCTATTACAATTTATTTCCAAAAAACACATCAGTTTATTTATCTTTTTGAGATTGTTCTGTTTACCTTATTATCACGGGCAACGCCGGGTCCTCTGCTAGTTATTAATAAATTTTTAAGGGAACTAGCATTTGTTTCAAATTAAAATCCCCCCTGGAAAAATTAAATTTACTGAAATTTTAAACTTCATATTGCCTAAAGGAAGAATTGAAGATACAAAAACTATAAATTAAACATTTTTAAAGACTTATAATGTTAAGATAAATTGAACAATATCCTTGCCTCCATGGGGATCAGGCAGCACACATGATAGCTGATATAAATGTGGCATCGTTGGATAAACTGAAAATGAAGAAACAACTGGAGAGGAGAAAAATTGATATTACGACTGAAAATAAGACATTCTGCACCAAAACAGCGATATTGCTGTTGTATCAAATCACCGATGAAAATCTCATGCATAACCAAATTGGTCTTTTTCACAGCCTGCAAAAATTATATCTATTTCGAAAGAAGTAAAAGTAATAAAAATTCTTGCATGTCTTGATACTTTAAAAAAATTGAGAAACTGAGAAAAATTGTTGTAAATTAGCTTACTAGAAATTTGTCTTTTGCAAAAGTGATATGGCTTGAAGGTAACATGAAGACCCCTCGTTTAAAATTTTAAACCCAATATTTATACTTTTCAAATAAACAATCCCAAGGCACGCAGCTAGCATGTGATAATAAGAGAAAAGAGCTTTCTAATAACATACCCATGCAAAAAAAAGAACAGCTAGATTAACAATGACATGCAAACATAGAATTGTAAAAATAACTTAGTAAATCCCAAAAATTTGCCTTTTATACCATTTTTAAATAAACATTTTTCTTACTTTAATATAAATTAAAATTAATATATATATTTTATAAAAATCAAGAACTGTCATATTTTTATCAAGAATTATCATATTTTAATCAAGAACTGTCATGTGTTAATCAAGAACTGTCATATTGTAATTAAGAATAGTCATATTTTTTTTCAAGATTTGGTCAGTTCAAAGAAGAAATTTCCTTCAAAATTTCCTTCCTTCATTCATTGTAAAAGAAAATACAAAAAAATATATAATTTTCTTTATTTAAACCTTATATATGCCCAAAAAATTATATACTTTAATATAAGTAAAAAACAAATTATTTAAATCTACTTAAATATAAAAATTTTTAGTATAGTTTAATAGTCAACTCTAGGTAAATAGCCTTAGTTATATTTTTTACGAGATGCAACAGCAGAAGGAATGGAAAATATTTCCTAGCAGGACAAGGAATTTCAAATCCGGCTAACGTATCAGTAGCAAGAATTCCTTCATAAGATCTATCATTTAAGTCAGGTAAAAATAAAATCTCTTTCCAGAAGACATTGACCTTGAATCTTAACATTACCCTAGGCAAATTTAGAAATATTGGTACAATTACTTCCAACCCACTTAATGTAAAAAATCTTTTTCCAAAATTTTATTTTTACAACCATAATAACCCTCTAATTTACAAAAGAGTACTATTAATACATATAGATTTTAATTAAAAACCGAGGATATTCAGAGCTTGTGGGTGTCCAAAAAAATTGAAATATCCTGATGTAATAGAAATTTTTCATTTTTTTCAAATGAGCATAAAAAACTACATATCGTTAAACTATCAGTTTTCTTGTTTTTTTTCTTCGGAGGCCTGTGTAATTAAAGAAATATTGAAAAAATAGTATCAGTTCTAATAATTAACATTTAAAATTTTGATATTTTTGAAATTTTTCAAATTGTAAATCTCTTAGTATATTTTTGGATTTTGTGCATTTAATATAAGATTATAAAAAATGTTTAAATATAAAAAGATAAATCAAAAACGTTGATACAGGCAATTGTTATTTTCCAAGTCGGTTGCTAAGAGACCAAGGGGTCGGCCTAGAACCAGGTTGCTAGACTACATGGAGAATTGGGTTAGAGTTGCTTGGATATTACCAGGGAGGACATGCACCTGATGGTGGAAGATCGCTAGAGATCCTCCATAGGGCTGCTGCCCCCGCGACCCTAATGAATAAGCGGGTTTGAAAAGTAAGTAAGTAAGAAATATAACATTATTAACATATACTAAATTTAATCTTTAAAAGCTTTCTTGAACTGGGCTAATGAATAATTTTTTTCCTTGCTATTGTAACTCTAACTTCTTTATCAGTAATTGTGCTGTCATATTTAGTTAAAACTATTTTACTAGGATATTAATAATTAAATCTAATTATTATTTCATTTAAATTTGTTAGAATATAATATCTTATGCCCATATTATTGGAACTAATGTATGTAAGGGATTAAATCTTCGGGTGGATTGTTTTTACATTATGGGGATGGTCTAGCGAGTTTTTAATTGCATTAATTTTTTAAGTGTTCATTAGTTGTTGGGATAGAATTGTATAAGATTCGAATTTGGAGTACCCATTTAAGTAAACTGTGGTTTATAGGTTAATAGTTAAAATTGTTGTAAATTAGTCATTATCCAAAACCTAACAATTATCAAAGCTACATAAATGATTTAAAATTAAATTAAAAGCAAAAAGAAATAACCTTGTTATAAATTACAAATTTTTAATGTGTGGACAACAGCGAGTGGATGAGTGGGGTCGTCGTCGGATTTACAGTGCAGCAGATCACTCTGCAAATTTAACACTACTGCACAGAAACGTATAAGCAACCACACCATATGAAGATGCAAAAAATAAGATATTTCAAAATCGTTTAAAATTACATTGCGTTTTTTTTGAAAGTTAAAATATTTAATAAGAAAAATAAACTACCTAGTGGAAAAACTCATAATGCGATTAAAAAGCCAGTTAAGTGCAGGTAAAGAAAATATGAAAAACAAATTTAATTTGTGGACATAGAAAAAAAAACACTTCTTTTAATAACAAATAAAAGTTAATTTTTCCGTTTTAAAATATTTAGCTCCTATAAAAGAAATCTCCAAGGTAGAGAAAAAAATTCATACAACAAGCAATAATGAAATTGAAAATAGAATTAAAGCTAAATATTTTAAAGAAAGTACATTATAATTATGATTTCCCAACAACAAAATATAATTCCCAAATAACAAAATATGAAAAGTCACGACTGAATTTCAGCAAATATCACCCAATAAGGATGATCACTAATCTTTAAGGGAAGAAAAATTTTATTTCATTTGATTGAAAACAAGGGTTTATTGTTAATAATGTGAGGGGAGCAAAAAAAGTTATAAGAAGAACACTGTGAATATAATGTCACAGAGTAGACTAAAGGTTTCTTATTTCAAATAAACTATAAGAATAATTTTTAAAATTCAATCTGAGCAGTCACAGCATAAAGATGAATGTAAAGACAAATGAAAGTTTATTGTGTGGCCCACACATTAAAGTCATGAAAATTATTGCCATTTGCAATAATGTTGAGAAACAATTTTTTTCAAAACAAGAAATGCCACTAACATAGGATGACAAAAATAATCTGTTAAAAAATAAAGGCAATTGTATGATTATATATTTATCTGCACATTCATATCTATTCAAAATACATATATTTTCCCAAAAAGTAATAAACTTGGGAAAACGTTCGTTTTAATAAAAACAATTCTAAAATGAAAATGAAATTTAAGGAAATAAAACAAACTACTTTCCTAATGTAAAAGGCCAAGCAAAAAATACATAAAATTTTTTAAAGGGACAAACAAATTTTTATATTAAGCGCCCCCCCCCCCCTGTGAAAAATTAAATTCGCAGAAATTTTAAACTTCATAAGGTGTAAAGGACGAATTGAAAATACAAAAACTATAAATTAAACATTTTTGAAAGTTTACAATATCCAGATAGAAGGATATCCTAGCATACCAGATGGCCGAGAAGGCTAGGGTGTAGGCTTCCTAATTCTGGAAACCACCTGGTTGTGGGTTCGATTCCCGACGTGGGCATGGGTGTTTGTCCCGGGCTGTAAACAGATATAACTTGTGTAAAATGACCTTAGTAGTCGACGCCAAAATTTCTAACAAACCAACAAATTAGATAAAAGTAACAATATCTTTATCACAATGGGGATCAGGCAGCACATATTCAAAACTGATATAAATGTCGCATCGTTGGATAAAGTGATAATAAAGAAACAACTAAAGAAGAGAAAAATTGGTTTAATAAATGAGAGGGGTTCTAAAAGCAATATTTTTTGTTAAATAACTTTAGCTTTAAAATCGAAAAAAGATATTTTCTGGGTTTGTTCTTACCTTACGTGAAGGCAGTAATAACATTGTTTTTTTTACTACATGATATTTATTTTTTTACATTTATTAACGTATTTTACGTTTAATATATATTTTAATTAGGGTATACAATATGCAAAAAAAACTTTTGTCATCTTTTGCTTAAAAAAGCAAGGCATACTGTGTGCGCATACAAAAATGAAAGGTAATAATAATGGCATAAATTTTTATTTGTTTTTTATAACTTAGACAATTTTTTTGAATCAGTATATGTAACGTCAGTACCTAAACTTCTATCTGTACAAATGACCGTCATTTTTTTTGTGTTCAAGAAAATTACAGGGGACTTTGTTCGGGAAAACTCAGCTTTTTATGTAAAAATCAATATAATTTTATTTGTTATTAATTATTCTATTTTTTTGCAGACAGTGATTGTTGAGTATATATTGTTTTAATAAATGTTATTCAAAAACCCTCTAGGTGATTATCAATGTCTGCAGCTACTTGTCCCTCGCGAATAATTTTCGTGATCACGAGGATGTGTGTCCCCTATCGTTGATGTTCCTGCCGTGGTTACTGTTATTTTGATTTTCAAAGTCAGACAGACCACTGCCAGTCTTCTGGCTTGACCAGTCGTCCCTCCATCTGGTCCTCCACGTCATTCCTAGCCTGCAGCATCACGTTCAACTTCCATTTATCATTTTCATTCCAATGACCTGCAAATTACTTCTACCCTGCTATTCGATGTTTAATTTCTTACTGAATTTCTCACTTTCTCGTAGCAGCCATGATTCTTAACTGAGCAGCATTGTTCTACGGATTTACCCATGAGTAATAATGAAATTTCTTTTAATGCTATTTCAACAATAATGCGCATACGAGACGCTATGCTGCACATTTTCAATCTTATTCCCCATTAATAATAAATTATTATTTCTTTAGACATTAAATGGAAATTTAAATTTCTTTTCCTTATTCTTTATAAGGAATTGGTCTGGCTCAATTCTTTTTATATTTAATCTCGATTCGCTCAATGTAGCGATTAATATTTCTCATTACAGTGTTTTGCTGTATTTAACGTACATTAAAGTATTTCTTTATTTTATTCCGAGAAATATTTTTTTTGTAATTGAGATCGCAATGCCTATTCCTCAAATAAATCATATTGTATAAAACATTCTTTTGTACAGAATGTTTGTATTTTATAAATAAATATTGCAATTTTTTAAACTAAAATAAAAGTCTTTTAACGAGCCACGTTTACTCTAAGTTTTGGGGTTCTTTCTCTTAAAATACCACCCATTAAATTCTATTTATTTTGCTTCCCCCTCTGAACAAACATAGAGGTGGTTGTCAAGGCGGGCAGTGCATTTGATAATTACCAACTGCCAGTGACGGCAGTTCATGTTGGTAAGAAAGGAAAAAAATTTCCAAGCACTGTAATTGCTCACACATCATTATTAGAAAAGTTCAAACATCGTCCACTGTCCATTTCTCTATAGTGATGCCTTTATACTTGACGAGATTGGTACACCTTCCCGTCGAAGTAGTAATAAGGTCGAAGGATTCTTTATAGATGCCCAGAGAACACACATCAGAAGTAAATACCACTACCTAGTCAGTGTATGCTATCGTATGGATGTTCATGGAAGCAGCTGGCAAATCCTATCCCCTCGACATCTGGGTGACGATTAAGAAATTGCAGTAATGGCTACAAGTATAACATGTTTAGAAGGGGAAAGATGAAACACTCCTGCCCAGTTTGAAAAAAGGCAAAGCGGAGTCATTAATCACCACACTTGATGTGGCAAAAGCATACAGTGCTAAGATAATCGTACTAAGTTTTTGAAGATGAATTTGGTGAAACACTCTGAAAAAGAAACACGTCATTCACCTTGTTGAAGGCCTTGTCCTGGTCAAGGCTTAGTACGGCGAGAGTGTATGATGCCCATGCGCTTGGTCCATAACACATTTCATAGCAATCAGATTTTCGGACATCCTGTAAGACTGAATGGAGCAGGATTGGTTTGGATCAAAGAACTCGTTGGCAAAACCTTTGAAGCGCTGTTGGAGCACAGAAATGAAAACCTTATAGTTTGTGTTGAGTAGAGTAATTGGCCTTGGGATATGGCACCTTGGGGAGCAAGATGATTTTCCCCGCAGTGAAATCCAACGTAATGGAGGAAGGGATTTATCACTTGCACCCGGAAAGTCTCAAGAAGTTTTCAAGTCGCATCTGAGAAAGAATACGGGATGCCATCTGTTCCAGGGCTGGACTGATGATGGCCATCCATCGACAGAAACTCGTATCTTCATTTTTGGAAAATGGACGGGTAAGTCACAGCTCAGCATCTCCATTAAAAGGTCTTAGTGCCTCGATCCAACGCGTTATGGCGTCAGATGGAAAGACTGGGTGGCTAAAAATGATGAAAATTGGAAATGGTAGGTAGACAAGATGTAAGGGTCACTTTCCACTGTCCCATTCTCTATTCCTAGATGATTACATCTCTTCTTATTGGCGTGACGACTCTCGTCAGCGAAAGCAGCTGATGACATATGCCTGACGTCAGATGCCTAGGACAATTTGACCCTTAGCATACTCCTTCTGGATGGAACAGCGGAGGAGGCGCTGGTTTTCTTGCAGCATGAGAAGATGGCGCCTCTTGTGTCCAGCGACGTCCAAACCAATCTTTCTGAAAAATTGATGCTTCTTGGATTTAAGAGTAATCTCTGAAGCTAGTAACAGAGGCGGGTTATGGAGATCTCTTTCCACAAACTGAAGAAACATTCTTTGTGTTTATTGATGTCAAGCAAAGAGGCCTCAGGAACCAGTTGTTTGAAGCAAGTCCTGTAGAGGAGGCTGGAAAAGTAGGCCACTTGATGTCACTTTTTTCTGAAAACGAGCATGGAATGACTGCCATAGAACCTCTTGCACCAGCAAAAGCGACGTCCACGAGAAATAAGTCCAACCTCGAAGACACAGAGGGCCCTGATTTAAGGTGGACCCATACTGATTGGAATGGGAAGAGACACCCAAAGGTCGAAAAGTGCATTCTGCTGGCACAACTGGTAAACGCACACGGAGGAAGGAATGTCACTCTCATCTGGATGACAAGTGAAGTCCCCATCAATCACTACAAGCTAGAAAGACCACAGTAGAAGTGCAGATTTTTTAAGAATGTCCGTTTCTCTGCTAATAAAGACGGGTGTACGGAATTTAAGACCAGATAGAAGGGAGGTTTAAAGAGATAACCCTGCACTCACAATCAAATGCGTAGTTCGACACTACAATGGAGGGGTTGAAGATGATAGAGGCAACGATTTGTCAATGTGGCGATGATGAATTATAAAAAAATTCCACTTGGTTGTTGACTGCAAAAACCAGGGAAGTCAGAGAGCTGCTAAGAAGCAGCAAGCTCCATCTCTTGAAGTAGAAGCACTTCTGGACTGTACAGAGCATTGAAATAAACCTTTGAATGAACGTTAGAAATGAACGTTTGAAATGAACAAAACCGATTGCTTGAATGACAACCTTAGGGGATGAACGTTTAAGAAAATGAACTTCACTGCGAAATTAGGCTGACAGAGGGTGACCTGTATCTGTAGAGACTTGAGCCTCACTGACGGGGGAGAAGGTTCAGATGTTTTTCACCTAGAGGAACGACCTCGTCCTGATAAGGAAGAGGGGCTGCGATGATGATGGCTCACACAGATATCTCTTTCAGAAGAAGAGGACACAAGAATCTCATCCCTCCTGCTACAAAGTCGTCTTACTATCTTCTTGCGAGATGATTCCGCTGAGCAAACGCTTTTGGCTTTGAGGTCCCAGCAGATAAAGATATTTTCACAGACGTAGTCGCACAGGCAATTCGTAGAGCCTACGACACCGATGAGGGAGCGAATGGAGTAAGTGATGGAAACTGCTCCAGAGGAAACACCAATCCTGAGCATAATGAATCGTCTACGATGACAGTAGTCCAAAACAGGGGAGACACATGGAGAAGGAGAAGGAACGGTCTAACGAATAACACAAGACCCAGGAGGGGGAAGTGGCATTTCCTTTTCTGGCATGCCAGGAGGAGGCGACGATGGGGGGATGGGGTCGTCATAGACTTACTTGAGATACCATTCAGAGAGCAAGGCGTGATCACTCTGGTCAGCTCTGGCGATTTGGCTAGTGAAGTCAACCTTACTGGCTACTGGGATGACTCCCTCGAGGCAAAGGTGGAGCACCTGACTTCTCAGGGCACTGAATGTATTTGCCCACGAAATGTTTGCAAAAGTCTCACTTTTTCAGGAGAGGACAGTCCTTCCAGACGTAGGAAGACTTCTTGCTGTATCAACAGTATTGCTCACGCCCTTGTATAACTTGATGACACGTTTTCTGTGCAGTACAAAGAAGTCAGGAATGTCTTTTTGACGACGCATGTCCCAAGAATATCACCATTCTTCCGCAGTGAGGAGAAGGAATGTTCTCAATCAAACACTCGTAGCACTTCCCCGTAGTCGATATGTAGTCCTTCAAATAGGATTTAGCCATCAGCTGCGAGGCACCCCGGACATCGACAGTAGGATGTCTAGGGTTTGCATCAAACAAATGAGTATTAGAAACATTGCTCAGAAACATTTCGGATCCATTGGAAATGGTTATTCGGCAATCAACATCACCATGCGATTCTTGGTGATGATGTTAAAAGATCATTGTTCAGGAAAAGCGAGAAGACCTCCTCTAGGAGACAACGGGGTGGGACGCTCAAAATCATCAAAACATAAGACTTGGGTGGCAGCCTTTGGAACTGAAGCACGAAGTTGGCTAAAGTTCATGGAAACACTCCAGCATACATCCAAAGATAAGATTTAGGATGCCAAACGCACATACTGTTAGGGACACGCCTCATTATGAAGCCTGTTTACCTATCAGTTGGTCACCTATTTTGTGGGAAAGATTAAAGGGTATGAGATGATGTTATTGTCACCTTCAATGACCTTGCATAGGTTTCGAGAAAATGAATAATATCTCCAAAATGTAGCTGGGGCCAGCTGATGCCACTCAAGATGAAGGAAGGACCTGAGACAAAAAGATGCCTTTTCTTCCAGTTGTCTGCGGCTGGTAGATGAGATCCAGCAGATCGCTGGTGATGGGCAATCCAAAGCTCTCGGTTAAGAAAGGTGAGGATGGTGGCCAGGTCTAGTTTATTCGCAGAACCGGTGGAGCTGTCTATTAGAAATCGCACAGACTGGTATTGTCAACAGATATTGACGTGAAAGCGATCCCAGATGGACTTCGCAGATAGGCTTTCTTAAAACACATGAGCTATGGTTTCAAGCGACCTGCAAAACTAGCATCCAGCAGATCTAACAACTCCCCGGTAATGTGAACATTATAAAGGGGTAGAATCCGTGATGCAGCAAGCATCATTAAATATTAACAACAGTTTTTTCGCAGGCGAGTGACTCGAAGACCTTCTAAATGGATGACCTTGGTTAAATCAGGGTGCCACAGTACGATGTCAGAAGTCGCACCCTAGTCAGATCGCTGGAAAAAACAAGATAGACGAAAGCTTCCCCAGTCTTACTGGTCGAGCTGTCGAAGTCCAGACAGAGAGAATGACAGACCACAAAAGATTAGATGGAAAAGGTAGCCTCTTTACTATTTAACAAGAAACGTAAATGCAGAAATAAGAAGTTTGGCCAGATAAAGGGAGGAAAGAGGAAGGCACAAATCAAGCTGGCCATTCTGGCCAATATAAAGTATCACCACATGTCAGGAAGGAACAGAATAAACGGTCTGCTGAATAAATCCACAGACATTTAATAAATGCACTACTTATCTTCCTTAAAAGTCTGCAGATGAAAATACGATAAGGCATTTAGAAATCAAAATCCGCAAAACTTCTGTCTAGACGAATCTCACCTTGACAAACATCGAGAAGGTGGTTTTCCAGGTAGGCAATACATTTGATAACTATCAACTGCCTGTGACGGGAGTACATATTGGGAAGAAAAGAAATAAACGTACCCCATAAAAAATGTAATTTGCTCACACCTTGTTATTGGGTAAGTTCGAAGATCTTCCACTATTAACTATCCTCAATAGCTATGCTCAATAGCTATGCCTTTATACTTGAGGAGATTGGTGGAACATCCCATCGAAGTAGTAAAGAGGTCAAAGGATTCTTTATAGATTTCCAGGAACACGCCTCAGATGCAAATGGCGATATATATGCCAGCATACGGGTGTTTATGGAAGCAGCTGGTATTCATACACCTGGGCATCTATGTGGCGATTAAGGTTTTGCAGTAATGGCTCCAAATAAAATATGTGTAAAAGGAGAGAGATGGCACACCCCTGCCTAACGTCTTTGGACAGTTCGAAGAAAGACGAAACGGAGCCACAAATCGCCACACATGATTTGGCAGAAGCATACAGTGCCGAGATAATTGTAGCAAAGTTCCAAAGATGAAGATGGTGAAACACTCGGAAAATACAAGTGATTCACGTTGTCGAAGGCCTTCTCTTGGTCAAGGCTTAGCATGGCGAGAGTCCGACGATTCACACGTGCTTCCTCCATAACACATTTTATAGTGATAAAGTTATCAGACATCCTGCGAGAGAGAATAGAGCAGGATTGCCCCGAATCTAAGAAGCTGTCGGCAAATTATCTGAGCCGTTGTAGGAGCACACAATTGAAGACTTTAGAGTAAACCTTCACTGGGTGACAAATTCAGGATCTGGTACCTTGGGGAGTTAGATGATTCTCCCTGTTGTGAATTCTGACGAAATGGGGGAAAGGTCTTCGAGAATCAAATTAAATACTTGCACCAGGAAATGCCCAAGAAGTTTCCACGTTGCATTGAAGAAAGAGTACGAGATGCCACCTATTCCAGAGCTAGACTGATGACAGCCATCCATCGACAGAAACTTTTTCTCTTCATTTTTAGAAAAGGGACGGGTAATAGAAAGGTCAGCAGTGAAAGGACCTAGTGTCTAGATCCAATGCATCATGTAGTCAGATGAAAAGACTGGGTGGCCAAAAATGATGAAAAATGGGAGTAAAAGGCGGACAAGAGAACAGTATCAGTTTCCAGTATCCCTTTTCCACCATCAGACGACGATATCTCTTTTAATTGGCCCGACGTCTCTTGTAAGCAAACACAGCTGATGACATATGCCTCATGTACGACGCCCAGGACAGTTTGGCCCTGAGAGCTGCGCCAGGGGCTTTGAAGATCACTAGAGCATGGATCTTGCTCATCATCTGGCGGATGTCATCAGCTTACTTCCTTTTCAGGATGGAGCATAGGATGAGGCGCAGGATTTCTTGAAGCATGAGGAGATTGCGAAGCCAGGAGTAGACTATGAAGCTAGCAGCAGAGCTAAGTTGTGGAGATGTCTTTCCACGAACCTAAGGAACATTCCCTCTCTGCAGAGGGGATGTAAAATCAGGTCCCGTGTAGTCATTTGCCAGCTGCACGTTAAAGAACCCTTGTGAGGTAAAATTTGTAGCCCTATAACGCCATCCAGAAATGACCATGGCAATTGAAAAATACGTAAATACCAAACAAACCAACAACCAAACTTGTGTACATCGATGTCAAGCAGACAAAAGTTCAAAAATCAATTGTTCGAAGTAGGGCCTGTAGAGAGGGCTGGAAATGCAGGGTTTATGATTACTTGATGGCACTGTGGTCGGAAAACGAGCAAGGAATGACCTACATAGAACCGGAAGCGACAGCAAAAATCCAAACTCGAAGAAACATGAAAATGGGTACAATCTCGAAGACGCAGAGGGACCCTGATTAAAGGTGAACCCACACTGGCTGGAATGGAAAAAAGACGCCTAAAGATCGAAAACTGAGTTCTGCTAGCACAACTGGTAAACACCCCGGTATGAAAAGGTGTCTTACTCATCCGCATGACAATTGAAGTCTCCAGCAACCACTGCAGGCAAGGAAGAGCACAAGAAGATGTCCAGGTCTTCAAAAAATGTTCTATTTTCTGCTAATAAACGCGGGACATACGCATTAAGTAATCGGAAGTTAAGACCAGATAGAAGGCAGACCAAGGAGATTACCCTGAACTCGCAGTCAAAGATGCAGTTCGATAACACGATGGAGGGATTTGAGGATGATGGGGGCAACCCCTTGCCTATATGGCGAAGACGAGTTAATAAAAAATCTTCAAGAATAATTTTGACTGCGAAGGCCAGGGAAGTTAGAAAGCTGTTGAAAAGCAGAAACCTTCACCTTCTGAATAAGAAAGGCATCTGGCTTGTACAGCGTAATAAACGATGATATAACCGATTTCTTAAAAGACGAGCCAAAGGAAAGAACATTTCAGGTAATGACCTTCACTAAGAAATTAGGCTGACAGAGGCTGACCTGTATCTGAAGGGGTTTTACGCCTGACCGACGAAGGAGAAGGCTCCGATGTCTTCCGTCTGGGAGAACGCGCATGTCCCAAAGAGAAAGAGGGGTTGCCATGATGTTGACTTGCAGAGCTGCAAGAATAAGAGGACCCAGAAATACAGTCTCTTTTCCTACGTTGTTATCGGGGTTCTTCTTCTGAGTTCTCTGAAGCGTCACAAGATGATCCCGCTGAGCAGATATGGATGGCATATTGTTAAATCTTTTAATGTGTTTATTATAAATAGTTGTAAAAACAGAAATACAGATTCGAAGGCGCAAACGCTTTTCCATTATGACAAGACATGGTGAATTTCTTTTGATTTTAAGTTCTCTAAAAGCTGAAATCGGTTCCAGGAGAAGAAGATATTCTCGTAAGTGCAGGCGCCCAGATGATTTGCAGAGGCTGTGACACTAATTAAAGTATTGTTGGGGAAAGAGATCGATCGGGTTGAGATTGGGCAACCGAGCTGGCTACTGAAGCGGGTGGAAGTCCGCGTCATGTTCTTCGATCCAGTCCAAGTCCATTCGACTCATACGGAGCAAAATGAGTGCTTCCTCTACCCACCACCGATCGTCTTCTGGAATATAATTCTCCCTGCGATCTTTATCTTGTTCAAAGGAACATATTTATTATTTATTCTTTCTGACAAAAATTAGGGATAGGTGAGTGATGACTTATTCTAGACTTAACAAACACAGCTAATAACTTGTGGCCAAATAACCGTGGTTTTAATAAATCGTTTAAGCAATACATGGGTTTAAACTCAAATAATCTTAGGGTGAGAAAATTTGCATCGCCCAGATAATATTTGTCTTGGTATCATGACAGAGGAAACACACCTTTAGCTCCGTGCTGTATTGAGCAAATGGGAAGCAAGTTAATAGAAGAATCGGCGACTGCTAAACTACAAAAAGTGATGAATGGCTAAGTTTTCCTTCAACACATCAATTGAAGAGTGGAAATTGCAACAACATCTGAAGTGTATATCTGAAGTAAGATTACATGAGTAAGAAATTATTGGAGAGGTCCATCCATTGTGATTTTTGTGTATGATTACTGTTGCATTCTTTTTATCTGATTAAACGAATGCCATTTTTATATTATTTTAACGCCCAAATCTAGCTTATGAGGATATTCCTTGCAATAACGGCTCTGACTCCAAGAGTTTGGTCTGGCAAAGTTCGATAGTCTTCTGGAATAAGATTCTCCCTGCGATCTTTATCTTGTGCAAGGGAACACATTCATTATAAAATCTTTCTGAAGAAAAGTAGGGATAGTTGGATGAAAACTTATTCTAGAGTTAACAAACACAACTAATAACTTCTGGCAAATTAACCGTGGTTTTATTAAATCGTTTAAGCAATACATGGGTTTAAAACTCAACTAATCTTAGAGTGAGAAAATATGCATCACTCCGGTAATATTTGTGTCGGTATGTTCTGATTAGTCTTTCACTGAGGGGAACTCCTCTTTTAACCAAAGGCTTTGACAGAATTAAAAAAATATTAAAATTAGGTTTAATTCACTCAAACTGTCCTAAGTCAACTTAATATTTATATTGAACTCACTTAACAATTAAAATATCTTTTCCCAGGTCAAATTAATATATCTCTCAAAAGAACAAACAACGTTTAAAATCAAACTCAAAATGTGTAATCTAAAGTTCATAACAAATAAGTCATCTCTTTCGGACATTCGTAAAGGCAATCAGAGTTTGAGTTCTTTGTGGCAAGCGAGTGTCACTTGAAAGGTATGTTCTTTTTTAACAGTTATTCTTGGACTTCTAGAGATTTCACCTAATGTTAGCATTCCTATTGTATTCATTAGGTTTCTTTTGTTTTATTTTCCTAGGTACCCTTCATTACATAGCACTTTCAAGTGGGAGAGTGACAGGGGCAGGTAAGTGGGTCGAAATGGGGGGGAGTAAGTGACTTGGGGGGGAGGGCACTGTTAGCTGTTAGTAGGGATCGTCAACCTTGAACTATGTTCAACCTGCATGCTTTTCATTTAACAGCATAGAATAAAAAACATTGCAAAAACACTGTCTGAAACCAAATTTTAGAAGAGAGATCTTGGCTTGAAGGGACAGAACATTCTTCTTCATTAACTGCAACATGAAAAAACGCAAAATAGATTACGTTTTAAACTAATTTCTTAGCACAAATATTCATATTAATTACCAGACGACTGTTCCAAGGTTTTGGTTTACTCTCAGGCAAGTGCTGGGGTTAAATGTGATGTTACAGCCTTCAGGCATCAGGGCAGGGTTCTACTCGCTGCTTTTTTAACTATGCCTAATGATCTGGACGTTCCATCTGAATTTTTTTTGACTCTCCATTCCCGGATTTCAACGAACAAAGGGACTCTCAGCGAAAGAAGGATCTTATAATGGTCTGAAGCCATGGCGTCCTTAAACACTTCTTCCTCATGACCAACTCAGCGTCCATCTTGTCCTGGTTACCCTGCTATTGGTTTTTTCCTATCTTTCTCTTCAATCTCTCTCTTTCTTCCTTTTTCCTAGCAACGTTTTATCACCACCCCCTCCAACAATTCTATTACATGTCCTCCATTGTTGGCCAACAAAAGTTCGTGCACGTTATTTGAAGCGTTTCTTCAATGTCATCATTTTATCAAGTGAGATATTTTTAACAAATATATTTGGAATATTTCTTATTCAAATCATAAATAGTGGTGGATGTATCATTGGTTGGGATAAGAGGGGCAAAAATGTGGAAAAACTGATACACTATTATTTTTTATTTTAAATATTTTTTGGGTACTACAATATATAAATATATCTTGGACCATAAATAAAATAAAAAATAGAGGTAAACTTAAAAGAAGAAAGAAGAAAGAAAGAAAGAAAGAAAGAAAGAAAGAAAGAAAGAAAGAAAGAAAGAAAGAAAGAAAGAAAGAAAGAAAGAAAAAAGGAACTAACAAACAAACAAAGAAGATTGAAGTAATATGTAATTTCTCAGGAACATCGCGATTGATCGGCATCAAGAAAACCTTAATTTTTCACTAGATTATAATGTGTAATGATAATAATTCTTTTGAAAATCAGTCCAGCAATTTAGCTTTGATGCATGTTCAAACAAAGAATGAAAAGATATGTTATATGCACTAGTTGACATACTCGTTATTTAGTAAAATTTGGCAATATCTGGATATGTTGAGTTTTATTATATGTACTAGCTGATAAGCCAGCATTGACCAGTATTTTATTTATCCTGTTGTTGGATAACCTGATATCCATATTCACCATCGGGAAATATCTTTTAGTGCGATCTTTTAGACCCATCTTTCCTTGGGATTACCCTCTGCTCTAGACTTAGCTCCCGTTGTTCACATATTGCTGATGCCCAAATAGCTTTTCGTTTTTTAGCTGCAGAGTTTCTCCGAACATTACTTGTATCATCTTCAGCATCTTCTCTTCTCTATACATATAAAGCGCAATTTAAATATGTATGTATATTTGTCCGGTTTTAAAGATAAGTAATAAGGTTGAAATTTAACACATAGCTGTGTAATACTTCCACAATGATGAAAAAAAATCCAAAGTTAGAGTTAAGACTCAAAAAAACCACAGAAATTAATAATCATTATGTATAGGAAATAGACTTGATTTGTGTTTGTTTACTTGCATATTTGAACAATCAGCCCGTCGTGTTTGCTTCAATTGTGTTTGTATGTTGCGTCGACATGGGTTGATGAAATTAATACATGCTGTAACCTGCCCCGCACTGAAAAATCACATGACCATCTTAGTCCAAGCAAAACTGTACTCAATAAGGTGAAGGTACATTCCCTAATAAGAAGGTAATTTTCATATGGTTTTTGTAATGTAGTAACTTTCTTTAAAAAAAATTTATAGATAATGTTTATCTAAACATATCAGGAAATTACAAAGATCTCAATTAAGACGGCAATCCTTGCTGCTAAAACTGATATTGTCCATATAAACAACTACATTCAGGACTTGATTCCAGGGTCTGTGACTCAATACAACTCTATTGAAACCGTACTTATTGATGAGGCAGTAAACAGAGCTCCTCATCTCTCTCAATTAATCTCTGAAGTATTTTTTAATTCCTACAGAACTAATTCAGTACTCATAGCCTTACTTTAATATTCTAAAATTTAACGGATGAAATATCGAATTTTCCTGGGCAATCCTGTCTAGAGACAAAACTCCAATGGGAGAATTTGAAAGAATTCTTTTCGTTTTTCCAATGTGAATATTTACTTTTTTAAGGATTTTTCATGTGCCCTTATTTGTATTCAAACTCATTTAATGCAAAATTTCATCAAACAAACGGACTGAGCAATGCAGCGCATATCCGCTAGTTAATAATAAATAATAATAAATGCCATCAAACAATGATGTAAAAACAATGTACAGGATCTTTATAAATAAAGTTCCATTATGACACGGCCATTAAAAGAACTACTGGACCAAAAGCTATAATACTTGGTAATGTTATACAAGAGGGCCTAGTAAGTTCAAACCCCCCCCAAAAAAAAGATTAGTTAAAAAGGTCACCACAAGCATCGAATGGCGCTCTATGGAATATTCGTATAAGAAATCAGACATGAAGACAAGGGTTAAAAATTCTTTAATCATTACTTAAAATAAGTTACATGTTGAATGTGGCCTCTATCATCATCTAGTAACAATGGTTACCTGTGTCTTCGTGTCTAATTTCGTATACGAATATTGCATACAGCGCCATTGCATGCTGCTGGTGACCTTTCGAACTAATTTTTTTTTGATGAGTATGAACTTCCCATGTTCTCTTGTAAAATATTAACAAGCATTATAGCTTTTGATCCAGCAGTTTTTTTTTCGCCATGTCAAAATGGAACTTAAATTATAAAGACCTTTTATATTTAATCTTGGCAAACATAGCGATGGCAATCTATATATATAAAAAAGGATGTTTGTGAGTGGGTGGGTGGGACTGTTTGTAAGTTTTTTATACAAATCTACAGTTTTATTCCGATCTTGATAAAATTTCCTTCAAAGCATGAGGAAGGTCACTGTCTACGTCAGATTTCGGAAAAATAATAAATATCGATAAAAAATCGATATTCATGGTTATAGCAAGGCATATTAATGAGAAATATCTCATGACCAACAATGCAAGGCAAAGTTTGTACAAGAATAGGTATCAACAATGGTATCAGCACGCAATTCACAAACACACTCCATGAACCACCAATATATATCTCATGACCAACAATGCAAGGCAAAGTTTGTGCAACAATAGGCCTATTGTGTTCGCATTCACCAATAACAATGAGCACAGAATGATGATTTAATGTTAAAGCAATCTTTCCAAGAATTATAACAATGAACATAAAATGATGATGTAATATGGATAACTTTCAAATTGTAACAATGCATAGAAATCCTGTTATTCAGGCTTTTCTTAGAAAAGAGAGTTCTTAGTACTTAACAATTTTTTGAAAATCTTTAAAAATGATCATTAACTGAAGATAATGGAGAGTTAGCAGACTATTGAGAAAGAGTGGAAAGACGACAGAGGAAGCACTCTTTTAGCTCCGTGATGTATTGAGCAAATGGGAAGCAAGTAAATAGAAGAATCGGCGACCGCTAGACTGAACAAAGTGATGAATAGCCAAGTTCTGCTTCAACACATCGAGAGAAGAGTGGAAATTGCAACAACACTAAGTTTAAATCTGAGGTAAGATTACGTGAGTAAGAAATTATTTAGACTAGCATTGGCATCCTTGGAGAGGTCCAGCCATTGTGAGGCTTTAAAAATATTTCCACTCTGTCGTCTTTCCACTCTTTTTTAATAGTCTGCTAACTCTCCATTATCTCCAGTTACTGATCATTTTTAAAGATTTTCAAGAAACTGTTAAGTACTAAGAACTCTCTTTTCTAAGAAAAGCCTGAATAACAGGAATTCTATGCATTGTTATAACATCATCATCATTTTATGTTCATTGTTATAATTCTTGGATAGATTGCTTTAACATTACATCATCATTCTGTGCTCATTGTTATTAGTGAATTGCGCGTTGATACCATTGTTGATGCGAAAACAATCGGCCTATTGTTGCACAAACTTTGCCTTGCATTGTTAGTCATGAGATATATATTGTTGGTTCATGCAGTGTGTTTGTGAATTGCGTGCTCATACCATTGTTGATACCTATTGTTGTACCAACTTTGCCTTGCATTGTTGGTCATGAGATATTTCTCATTAATATGCCTTTCCATAACCATGAATATCGATTTTTTATCGATATTTATTGTTTTTCAGAAATCTGAGGTAGACAATGACCTTCCTTATGCTTCGAAGGTCAGGTATGCAAAATTTCATCAAGATCGGAGTAAAACGGTAGATTTGTATAAAAAACATACACACAGACCCACAGACCCACAGACACACAGACCCACAAACATCCTTCTTTATATATATAGATAGATTATCAAACAATGCTGATACAAACAATGTATACTTAATCTTGGCAAGAGAGCGAGGACATTAGCCAAATTTATATATAGATGTATGTATGTATGTATTGTTGCTGGAAATTATAAGTTAGGGCTCAAAATTATCTTGGGAAACATTTTTGCCTTTCTCCTTTCCTCGCATATTGGTATTGGAAAAATGAGCGATGTCTTTTATTAACAAGTGGGACCATTTGTAGCATGTAAGGACTCCTCGTTCCTTTAATTAGGATAGGTCCGCCTCATTTCTTTCCAGTTGCTAGTCCTTTAGGAATTTCATAGCCTTGTCACCTCGGAATAGATCCCCACGCATTGTTCCACAGCAGGTTACCGCATCCCCCTCTTTTCCTTAATTGAAGGGAATATTCGACGCCTTCTAGTAGCGCACGTTTTTTGTTATGGCAATCCACATATGAAAACATCAGTTTCCCCTTCCTTATTTGCCTCACCAGGCTATTAATCTTTACATAACAATTTGTGAGATTGTCGGTTTTGTATTTACAGAAAGTAACACTAGTGTTAGACCCTTTTTTATAGGACTTTGCGAGGCAGATCTTTTAGCAGCTGTGCTCCTTAACCGGATGGTGGCGGTTGTTTTCTTGGTGCCTAGTAACCTCGTGTCTTATATTTTTCCTCCTGATTAGGAACAACTGTCTGGCAAATGATTTGCCTTATGTCAAGAGCAGTTGCTTCCACGGACAAGAAAGTTAATTATGTTAACTAAGAAAGTTAATATATTTTCCAGCTTTGGTTGCTTATTTTATGGTCTTAAATAGTCTATAAAGATCTATGACTACTGTACAACGGACTATTGTACAAATAATTTTTATCTTCTTGTACAACGGATTGTTAAATCTAGATGGCTTCACTGTAATTGAGGTTTTTCCATTGTTGGGCTCAAGACTTTTTTTTTGTTACGAGCTTTTCTGTTTAGATTTCTTCGTGCATTGCGCGCGTTTTTTCTGTTGCTAGCAAATTGAAGAAAAGGGAGAGGTCGTTTTGTCAGTATTCGGACAGTTGGCTGGAAGCTTTGGTTGACAGTGGTCAACTAAGAGTAGTCTCTACTTCTGGCTGCCCATCTAAATTGTTTTTTTTTTTGCTGGGTAATCATGTTCCCTAATCACTTAAATTTTATTCGCTCTGTTTATCACGGAAGCTGCACTATCCTGTATTAAACATTTCCTCGCCTGGTGAATAATAGGACGTGCTAGCCATTGTGGACATTTTCGAATTCACTGTGCCAGTTCCAAGTTGGAATTTCGACCATCAGCCTATTTCTCCGTTTCCATTAGGAATGGCCATTTCCTTCGCTGTGCTAGCCAAAAACTAAGCATAATTGCTATTATTTTTAAGCATTCAGCTGCTTTTTTTCGAACTAAGTCTCGATACGTTAAGTTTGTCCAAATCAAGATTGAACAATTCTCCACGGTTTGTGTTTTTTTTTTAATCCTTTGGCCGATTGTTCAATGCGATCATTCTGCTAAAGCTAGTGAATATCTACCTGATCCTGTGATGACCTTGTCACTTGTTACCGACTTTTCCTATTCCTTATAGAACTTTTCAAACTGACCGAATTTAAATTCTGACTAACCTTTGCATTGCACCTTATTATTTTCTTTTAGTTGGCTGTTTGCAATGTCTACTACTTTCAGCATAGCCAGAAAAACATGATTTGTGATATTTTCATATATGTGTTAAATTTTTTTCTGCAATATCGAATCTCCTATTGGGCTAATAAATGTCCTATGTATATCTAACTCTTAATTAAATGTACCAGTTTGCTTGTTGCTCCTCTTCCTCTGCTTCACCTTAGGTGATTTGTCCTTTTTTGTAGTATACCTCGTTTCGCTCCCGTAACCTAATTAATTAAGGCATAACTCCTCTTTGCTTTTTATTATACTTATGTTTTATACTATATTTCAAGTTTTCTTCATTATTTGTTGTTTTAATTTAATTCATTTTATTTCTTTTCATTTAATTTGCTTTTCTGCTGGATCATTGTTATCCCTACTGTTTTTTTCTTTTAGTTATTCTTTAATTCTGTGCCAATTCAGTTTGCAGTGAGTCATTTACTTCTGGATCAACATTGGCCGTGCCTTGTTTGAATGGTCGGAAGACTGTGAATCGAGTTTTCTGCCCATGTCTGGACCCCTCAGAACTTGGACATCGAATCGTTTGCAGTTTTCAATTTCCATTAGTTTTTACAAGTTAATTTGTGTTATCCGATCATTGTTCTTTCATTGGGTGTTGTCTTTTGCTTTTTTGTTATAGGAATTGTCTTGACTTACTCTTTTTTGAGTTCGAACTCGAGACTTGATCCAGCTAAACAGAAACTTTTTTTCAAATTTCTTTACTTCCAAATTGGTGCTGGTTTGGTGATTGTATGTAATCTTCATCTGGATTGTTCACCAAGTTCTCAAGGACGAGTGCTCATTGCCAGTTTAGTGTCATCTGCTGTAGTTGTGACTTTGCTCAGCGATTATAGTCGTTGGATTGAAATAAAACTTTTTATCATCTGCAGTTCAATTTCTTTTGTGACAATCTATTGTTTCCTTTGTGTGGATGTGTTGCCTTTCATTTCACTCTGATTATTTTCTAATACTGAAAAAAGTGGAGTAGTTTGTTAATCATCATTGCAGTTGTGAGCTCTTATTTTTATTTTCTACTGTATTTATATTCTGTCCTGAGGTAGAGGGATATGGTCACAACTCTTTGTACGTGTCTCTTTTGGTCAGTGGGAGTAGAAGAGGCAGCCATTGCTTGGTGAAGGAAAGTGAAGGGGGTGTTTTCTCAGAAGATCAAAGGATGTGGACACTTTTTATTTGTTCTCGGCCTGCTCTAGTATGCGCTCAGGACCCTTGATTAGTATCTAGGGCAATTTAAGCAAGTTTGTCTCTGTTTTTCTTTGGCATTAGCATTTTTTCTTTCTCCTCTGGCCCTCTAAGGTGGTTATTTAGGGTGGACTATTGCAGAGTGTACATAACCGTTGTTGGCACGCTTGATGCAGTAGAAAATTAAATCAACAATCTAATAATGAAGATTTCTCTATCTATCTATATATATAAAGAAGGATGTTTGTGGGTCTGTCTGTGGGTCAGTCTGTGGGTCTGTCTGTGCGTCTGTGTGTACGTTTTTTATACAAATCTACAGTTTTAGTCCGATCTTGATAAAATTTCGCATACATGACCCTCAAAGCATGAGGAAGGTCACTGTCTACCTCAGATTTCGGAAAAATAATAAATATCGATAAAAAATCGATATTCATGGTTATGGCAAGGCATTTTATTGAGAAATATCTCATGACCAACAATGCAAGGCAAAGTTTGTACAACAATAGGTATCAACAATGGTATCAACATGCAATTCACAAACGCTCTGCATGAACAAACAATCAATATCTCATGACTAACAATGAAAGGAAAAGATTGTGCAAGTGTAATTATCCCGGGCAACGCCGGGTAACTCTTCTAGTATAAAATAAATATCATTTAATCATTTATGTAATTATTAGGCAGAAAAAAAAATTACTGGGAGCAATCTTTGCTACCTCTGTTCTTAGCAAGACCCAAAGGAGAAGTGTTAATAGTTATAATATACCAATTATGTGATTCTATTTTCACGTGAACACGTACTCATTGTTAAATTCAATAAAACTGAATTCTATAAAATTATTTCTATAATCTAACATCACTGTATTAAATTTTTTTACATTTCAATATTATTCAAATTTATAAATAGATTTAAAAATGAATTATATATTAATATAGAGCAATAAGAACAATAACAGAATGTTTTTTGCACGAAAATATTACATGTTGATAAAAATTAACTAACAATCGGCCCCATTGTGCAAAAAATTAATAACAAGATACATAATAATAAAATTATCCTATGAATTCTTTATTATATATCTGATTTAATTTCTGCCTTGGAATATGCTTAGTTAATTGGTCTGCTAAATTATTAGAGTTTGTTACATATTTCAAACCAATTTTTTCTTCCTTGATATATTACCTAATAGACTTGCATCTAATATCTATATGCTTTGTTTTGAAAATTTTATTTTTATTTTTTTCGAACTACATTGCTTCTTGGTTGTCGAATACATTATTGGTTTATCGATTTTTATAACATTCAATTCGGAAATAACATTTTTGTACCATATAATTTCTTTTACACTTTCAGTTAAAGTTATAAATTCCATTTCCATTGAGCTTAGTGCAATACATTTGTTCGTATGTGGTTTTTCACATAAATGGAAGATTATCTAAAAGTATTAGGTAAACACTTGATGAGTGACTATCATTAATGATACTACCCCAATTGGCATCAGAAAAGCCAAATAAATCTTTACTGCTTATATTTGATAAATTTATTTTTAGCTCTCTAGTATTAAAACATAATTTAATGAGTTTATTACCATGCACCAATGAACATATGAATAACCATTATTGAATTGTGTTAACACATTTACAGCAAATGATATATCTGTAAAAAACAAATAACCAATTATTGATCTATATAGGTATTTCTTCATTAATTCTGTTTCTACAATACCATTTTCATCTATTTCCTTCAGAATATTATGATCTATTTTTAATGGCAAACAAACTTTTGACATTGGTAAATCTATTTTGTAGATTATCAATATATGTTTTTGATGCAGATATAATTCATTGATTTTTTCAAAGTTAACACCTAAGAAAAAGATTGTTTCTCCCAATTCTGGAATTTCAATCTTTTGTTTAATTAATAAAATTAATTGACTAAATACTTTCTTTTGCGGCAAATATAACCAAATCATCTACATATACAATCAGAATTGCTTTATTTTTCTACTTACACACACAGTGGCACCAACTGATCTTTTTAAATTCTTGATCAATTAAAATATTATTCAATTCTATGTTCCAATCACGTCTGCTTTGATGTAATCCATAAATCGATTTTTTTTTAATAGACAAACTTTATTTTCTTGACTTTTGATTTCAAATCCATGAGGTTGTCTCAAAAAAATATTCTCTTTTAAGTTGCGATACAAGTATGCTGATTTAATATCAATTTGAACGTATTTCCAACATAAAATTGATACTAATAGAATGAACAAAAATCGGATAATTGAAAAATTATGTACTGGTGCAAAAATTTCAGGATAATCAATTCCGTATTTTCTGCTTAAATCCTTGTGCAACTAACCTTGCTTTATATTTTTTTATAGTACCCTTTTCATCTTTTTAATGGCATATATCCATGTATTCCTAATAATTCCCAGGTGGAGGGTCTACCAATTGCCTAACATCTGTTTCTATCATCACTTTAATTTCCTCCACCATTGCATTATGCCATTCTTCTTTCTCTGGTAAAACTGGGTATCATATTTATTTTAGGAATTTCTACATTATAAGCTATAAAGTTCACAATCATAAAAATAATTCTCAGTAATTTCAGGATTTTATGAGTTTGAATTTAATATGGGTTTAAAGGAAATAAATCCTTTTTTACTCTAAACTGTAGTTGTAACGATTGTTTTTAACATAATTCGGTGATCTTAGTTTTTTACTTGAAGGTGGATAATAGTAAACATCTGCTCTATCACCAATGGTACGCTTTTGTTCTTCTCTATTCCATTCATTAATAGCTATTTTTAAAGCATTAAATTCTAATCCAATATGATTTAGATCATTAGTTTGACCAACTAATTCAAAATTTCGGTAATTATATTCTTTTTTATTTCCAGTTAAAATGTTTGCCCCTCATTTACTTTCATCAAACTTGACATGAATTCTTTCTATAAGATTTTGTTCTTCTGGTAACCAAATTCTAAAACCTTTTGTGTTAAGAGCATCTCTCACTAGAATACCTTGGTTTGTTCTCATCTGTAATTTGTTTCTATAAACTTTTCGTATATGAACATATGCTAATGAACCAAAGATTCTAAAATAATTAACAGTGGGTTTCCCTCCTAATCAAATTTCATATGGGGTAACATTATTTGTTATTTTGAGAACATCAGTTTTTATATCAATATAAGCATATAAAGCTTCAGCCTAAAATCCTGGTTTTAAAGACTATCTAAAAGCATTGATCTAATCCCATCTGTTGCTGGTCTATTAAATCTTACATTTATTCCAGTTTGTTCGGGGTTATATATTGAGTTTTCTTCATGTTTAATATCTATATCAGTTAAATATGTCTCAAATTCTTTACTACAAAATTCCATTCCATTGTGAGTTTAGACAATCTTAATTTTCCTTTTTAGCTCTCTCTTTACATTTGCTAAATATAATTTAAACTATTTAAACACTTCAGTTTTTCTTTTAATTGTGTAAACATGTACCATTCGGGGATAATCAACAATTACCGAGAAAAAATAGTCATTACCGCCAACTGACTTAATTGGGGCAGGTCCTAATAAATCCATATGCACTATATTTAGAGGCTCATTACCTAATCTATTATAATCATTTGTTAAAATGGCTCGAGTTGAATTATTCTGCCTACATACTTGGCAATTTGTAAATTCACGTGTAATTTTTTCCATATTTTTAACGCAATTATTCTTATACATTGTTTTTAATAATGGGACATTTACATGAGAACATCTCTTGTGAAAACTTATTAAATATTCTTTATTTTTTATTTGCTCTTTACTGTAATAAACCACTGCCAGTACTTCCTTCTGTAACGGCAAACTTTTGAACTATTTTATTTCTTTGACAAAATAAAGTTTATTAAAAACGTTTATGGACTAATTCCATATTAAAATAAGAACTAAAAGCACTACATTATTCAGACTAAAAATGTCCTCTTACACATGAAATTGGGTCTTTGTCGATTTTTGTTTTCGCCGCAGTATTTTCCGAAATTAAAAAAAATATATAATAATTACCATTTATTCCTACAGTAAAAATCAACAACAATTACTCATTACACATATGCTCAAGTCACTCTAGAGTTATAAGGTACAGTATTCCCGGAATAAAATTCATTAATTTTAAGTGTCCTGTTTGCTTTTCTTTTCTTAAATCTGACAATCTAGTCTTACTTTTATATGAATAACCTTCTTCTAAAACTTATAATGCTTTTACCTTCTAGTTGTCTTACGGCTAAGGAAGTTAATATAAGAATTCTTGATGATAACTTTTGAATTCTAATCTAGAGTTGAATTTACTTAATTGTTCTCTTTTTTTGATTTCTGTAGTTACCAAGTAGGAGAATTTTCTTTTATGTAATAGGATCGTAAGTTCGTAAAGTGCTTTATCATCTGATACCTAGGTGCTGTGGATCATGTCGACAGGTTGATAAAAAGTAAGTCAGAAGAGGCAATGGAAATATCTTAAAAGGTTACGTCAATGTGAATTAATATTTGGCGGGATCGCCGAACATAAACCTATGGTTACCTAGCCATAACCTACGGTCTCATTAGTTGATCTTCTGATGATTTTCGAACAAGGCATGCCTCCGAAACTTTAAGTAAGCTTCGTCTTCACGCTTCAACAATCCTTGCTTCGTTCAATGGGATTCCTGCCTTCCAAATTCCATGTGCTGTAAGTTTGGGCTGGTTCTCCTCAATCCCTTGCAAAATAAATTGAACTACAGAGGTTTGAAATCAATTTCTATATTATGGCCCAAAATATTCTCACCACCTTACCAGATCGCAAACTTCGAACATGTTTAGTCAAATCGATGTCAGAACTATTCCTTATGGAATGGTTTTCCATCTTGTCGTCTCTCCATTCGGTTGCGGCGTAATTTGCTGCAATTTTTTGAACTCAGTATTTCCTGAAAGACTTTGTTTACATCTGATGTCGCAATTTTCAAAAAAACTAATGAACTTTTATTCTTTCAGGGTTTTCAGGTCAGGCTATTCTTTAATCTAACCCAAAGTGGACTGGCGTGCTCCTTGTCCTTTTCTCCCATTACTCAAGACGAAACCACGAAAAACACGTTCATCCTCTCTCCTGACGCCATCATGTCTTCTTAAATCACCCCAAAATAAATTTTATCTCCAGTTATTCTTAAAAACAATGCCTCCAAAATCTATTATTCACGGGCACTTTGTTGTTGAGTAAAACCGTTTCTTCACTTCATCTGTCTTAATCAATTTCAACAATAAGTAAATTTTCTTTAAACTTAGTCCGTTTTTGGAGTTTAAATCATTTTCTTTTTATTTAATCACTTTTCATAGCAGGCCAGAGAAGAACCACTTAAAGCCACACAACCTGTTTGAATCGTGGGGTTTCTCCTAATAAAGTAAAAGTCTGTTTCCTATAAACAATTGCGAAATATTATAGAAAAATACTGTTTCAGAGAAGTTTTGTAACGTCAAAAATTTCTTATGTGCAATTGAAACTTTTCTGGGCATTACAGATGCTCGACTTGTGAATTCCCTTCCTGGTGTTTTCGTGAATTATGAAGCTATCTACATTTGTTCTCAGTTAGCGTTTCTCACTTTCCCAATGCATTGGGTGATTATTCCCAATGCATTGATGATGTGTGTTTCTATGTTTATCATCGTTAGTTCACCACCTGGAAGTCGATATAGTGTTTGAACTAAGTTGTCGTATTTTTTGGAAAGTCTTCTGATTAGCTGGAGAGAGATTAACAGTTCGGGTATCTTTGATGTAGTGGTCAATTCTGTGATGCATCTGTAGACTATCCTAATGGTTTCCGTATCTGCTTTGAAACGTGTGTCATAAAAGTCGTTTATGAGGCCTGCTAAACCTGCACGTGACTGTGGTTCGAAGTTCTTTTTTAAAGTCTCCCGGGTGGTTTCCTGTCTGATTATATCAGAAATGAGCGTTTGGATCTGAAATGTTTCAACCCCTGGGTAAATCGTTAAGTAGGCTCGATTTATTCTCCATTCATAGATTTTGCCGGTCCCCCTCAGGTGCATAGTCCGAGTATGGTTTGGTCTCTCCAATAATAAACTCCCAGCAACTACGGTCTATAAGGAACCTTTCATATCCGTTTTCCATGACTGATAAATGTGTTGATTCATCTTTTGAAAATTAGCATTGATTTGATGAATCGGCTTCGTCCATCTTGATTTTTTTCTTTTGGATTCTATTATAACAGCCCTAGTCAAAATACCTCTGTCATTTTCTAGGGTTGGACGCCCATCACGCTTCCATTGCGAATAAATTGTTATTTTGTCTGTTCAAAGCTCAAAAATATTTCACATAGATTCAGGCTTGCTTCTAGAAGGATCCACTGCCAAAATGATTAGGCCTAAGAAGTTTGTCGAAGTGCAGAGCGTTGACAAGCTGCTAGTTCCATTGAATCTGCTGGTTCTGCTCAGAAATTTCGATTCTGGTATTCATTGTGATTAGGCCTATAACCTTCAGTTGCAATGAGATAATTAGGCCTAGAACCTTCGTTGTAGAGTGTACATAACCACTGTTGGCACGCATGATGCAGTAGAATATTACATGAACAGTCAGAAAATGAAGAGACTTTTATATTTAAAATAAATATCATTTATTCATTTAAGAAATTATCAGGCAGACCAAAAGTAATAGTTACAGCGAGCAATCTTTACTACTTCTGTCGTTCGCAAGAACTGAAGGAGATGTGTTATTGCTTACAATATACTAATTACGTGATTGCATTTTCACATGAACATGCACTCATTGTTACAATTGGGTTGTATAAAATTATTTCTATAATCCAACAATGCTGTATTAAATTATTTTACACTTTAAAATTATTCAGAATTATAAATTACAATTGAAAATGAGTTATTTTCTAATAAAGAGCAAAAAGAACCATAGAAGAATGTTTTTTTGCAAGAAAATATTACATGTTGATAATAAAAAACCTAACATAGTCCTTTAGGGTGTGGTCCTTGTTTTAGGTGGTGTTCTTCGTTTTGGGGGTTTCTCAAAAGATCAAAGGATGCCAAAACTTTTTCTTTAATTATCGACCTGCTCTGATGTTGCTTTGGTGCTCCGGAACCCTGATCATCGATTTGTATCCCGGCGCTATTTGGACATGTGTGTTTTTGGCATTACCTTTTTTGATTCTACTCTGGCCATCCGGGGTGGTTTTTGGTGTTGTCCGTTTTTGGGTGTGGTTCTATATAGTGTGTGCCTTTTTATTTGTGGTTATTTTTGGTTTTTGTTCTTTCGGGGCTGGTTTTATTTACCTTTGATTTTGGTGCTGTCAAAGAGGGCCAGGTTCCTGATTGATTACTTTTTGATCAGGTTTACAATCTCCGGTGTGGTCACTCAGGTCACAGATGACATTTTCATGATTAATAACATGATGATGGCTATGTTCAGGTGTCTTGACTTTGAAAATAAAATTAATTGCATTATTCTCAGTTAAACTCAGGGTGCTGGTGTGTCAGGCTGGGGTTCTATTTCTCAGATCAAAACGCTCTTAGGTGATTTTGTCTTACAATAAACTTTATTGTGCTATTGGTAAGTATGGTCTGATATACAAGGGTTGTTGAGATGACTGACCCCTCAAGTTGATGGCCTAAGTACTAGTTAACTTTTGTTTCTTGTATAACCAAATTTATCCAAACCCTTTTACAGTTTCTTCTAATTAAATCTACTTCTGTTTTTAAGGTGTATTGTTTGTTTTTAAATTTTCCTGAGTTGTGACTAATGAGGTGTAAAAGGAGACTGAACTCGCATATACAGGTTATAAATACTGATGTGTTCTTTACATAGTTTAATTCAAATTTTGTTATAGATGAAGCATTCTCTAACCCAGTTAATTCAGCAAATATGGTGGTGTGAAAAGTTTAGCTAAACAAATCATTCTGAACAAGAGACACGAGAATGGTTAGGGGGTGTGAGAGCCTTTACACTACATAAACCGGTTCAGCATTATTACCCTTGTAAATGCATGTGTGTATATGTTCTATTTGAACAATTTCAAGTGGATTTGGTTGATCTAACCAGCCTGTCAATGCGAACAATGGAGATAAAATTTTACTTACCTGCATTGATGTTTCCTCGTGCTAAAAAGGTAGTCAAAGTTCGAACTTTAGAAAGCCTTTCAAAAAAATTTCATAATTGGCAACGTTCCTGTAAAAGTGAATAGCGATAAAGGGAGGGTGTTTTTAAACAAGCATTTCAAGACTATTTTACATAACTAAACTTCAATTTTGTTGCCACAGAATCAGATTTGAAATCTGTTACGATCGAATGATTCAATGAAGATGTTTGAATTTTTTACATTTACCAACAAACACAGGTACATCAGTGTCTTGCCTGAGCTCGTGTTAAGCTACAACGACCGCGTCCATAGGTCATTGAGCATGACACTGGCGATTGTTAAGAAACAAAATGCCCCAACTGTATGGCTGAAACAACAGAGTTATTATACATCAGCACCACAAACACACCTGAGCCCGAGTTTGCAAATTGGAGTCTACATAAGTATTTCGAAAGTGAAAAACATATTCCATAAATGCTATCTTCTGAACTGGACTGAGGAGGTTTGAGGTTTTAAAAACCATTATTAATAAAACCTGTTTTGATATAAAATTAAAGATTATGATGACTGCGAGATCTCAGGTGTATTCTACAAAAGAGTTACAAAAGGTGAAAAAGCCGGACATTAACATTGAACGGACTGTTCGCTGGTGCAGGAGGCGAGGTGTTCGCGAAGCTTTTCTGAAATGGCAAGATTACCCAGACAGCATGAATGGCCGTGTTCGAGAAGTATAACTTTTGAATGATTGACAGAACCACCATCATGTATGAAGACACTGATTTTTATGTTACGTTGCCATCAAACTCACCTACCGCTGAGCAAATTCATTCTAATACAACAGCTCAATTTTTTTACATGATTGACATGGTCTCTACATTTCCAAGGGTAACTGGAGGTTGGTTTAACGGAAACACTTTTCCAGGTTTTTTTCTTGAACAAAATTATGGCTGTAAACAACACTTTAAAATCGATTTCAACATTGGTTCGCTGGTAAGAATTCTGACACAGAAATTGAATTGGTCTTACAAGCCTATTTTGAATTTGTTATCTTTTTCCATTTAACTTTTTTAGACTATGAATTAGACCATCATCACCATGAATTCTCTTCTGAATGTAGGGATTCGATTTAACATGCTTGAATTTTGAAAGATGTTCAATGTTTTGCCAAATACATACGAGAAAGGTTGCTCTCTAACTCCAGAATACAACTTGCCATTTAAGGTAACCCAACTTGTCATTTAAGGTCTGATATTTCTCTTATGTTAAGGTAACCCAAGTAGCTCCTCCTGTATCAAAAGATTGCTGAATTTAAGAGTTAACATTGGTTTTATACCTGACAGGTTTTTTTGAACTAGAAGATAAAAACAACTATTTTTATGCTCTTAAAGACAAATATGATGAGTTTATCAGTTGTGATATTTTTGATCCACTAGACGCTCCAGGACATCGCATCTTAAAAAAACCCGGATGGTATTCTATTATTCTTAGTGATGTTGTTGATGTGCTCTTTAAGTTGATTCTATTGAAAAAGCAGGCTTTTTAAAAATCAAGCTCGCACCTAACAAATGTTTTCATTTCAAATGCACAGAAGGCTGTTAGATTAGTTTTAGTGAAGGCCTATATTACACACTTACAAAGGTACCCGGCATTGCCTGGGATAATTACACTTGGATGTAAACAGAACATTCTCAAAAATTTAAATTAAATTTTGCAATATCTTAAAAGTAAACACATGAAACTGCTTAGAATTAATAGAGTAAAATTTCTTTATGAAAAATTGAAAAAAATCTTTTTAAAGGCTCTCAATGGATAGAACGCTCCAATAATTTCTTACTCAGGTAATCTTACTTCAGATGTACACTTGATGTTGTTTCAATTTCCACTCTTCTCTCGTTGTGTTGAAGAAAAACTTGGCCTTATATCACTTTGGATAGTCTAGCGGTCGCCAATTCTACTATTTACTTGCTTTCTATTTGCTCAATACAGCACGGAGCTAAAGGTTTGCTTTCTCTGTCGTCTTTCCACTCTTTCTCAGTAGTCTGCTAACTCTTCATTATCTCCAGCTACTGATCATTTTTAAAGATTTTCACGAAATTGTTAAGTACTAAGAACTCTGTTTTCTAAGAAAAACCTGATTAACATGAATTCTATGCATTGTTACAAATTGAAACTTATTCATATTGCATCATCATTTTATGTTCATTGTTATAATTTTTGAAAAGGATTGCTTTATCATTGCATCATCATTTTGAGGTCATTGTTATTAGTGAATTGCGTGTTGAAACCATTGTTGATACCTATCGTTGCACAAACTTTTATTTGCATTGTTGGTCATGAGATATATATTGTTGGTCTATGCAGAGTGTTTATGAATTGCGTGTTGATACCTTTATTGCAAAAACTTTGTCTTGCATTGTTTGTCATGTGATATTTCTCATTAATATGCCCTGCCATAACCATGAATATCGATTTTTTATTAATAATTATTATTTTTTCGAAATCTGAAGTAGGTCGTGACCTTCCTCATGTATACGAAATTTCATCAAGATCGGAATAAAACTGTAGATTTGTATAAAAAATGTACAGACAGACCCACCTACCCATAAACATGCTTCTTCTTGTATATATATAAAGAAGGATGTTTGTGGGTCTGTTTGTGTGTTTAGTGAATGCCCACCTGGCTAGTGAATCTAGAAGCCACTAATGCATTATACCCCATTGGACGACCTGAAAAGAGGTCAAACTACAGTTCATCTGTTCTTGCAAGTCATCATTCAATTTTCCACTCTGGGTGTACCACACTTCCTTTTGCTCAGTTCAGTTAGACTAAGAGAGAACTGGAGCCGGACACTGTGGACGAACTTCAAATAAAGATAACAGGAAACCACTGATCCACATAACTGTTTTATGGATCAGTGGTTATGTGGATCAGTGGTTTCCTGTTATCTTTATTCAGTTAGACTATTTTTTTTTTATTTCTACTGGAACTAGAAATCACGTCATACAGAACTTAATTACTGACCAGATTTCTTCCCATTTGATTTTTTGCATTTTTTGGGAATTATTTTTATAGTATTATCTAGTAGTGATACAACTCTATATTTAGCTTTGTTTAAAAATTTTAAGTTGCTTACGTCAAAACGAGCTTTTTACAGTTGTACTTTTAGTTGACTTAAATATTTTAGGAGGTTTCTTTATCGGTGAAGGTGAAGGACTAGGCTCAAGAAACTTTTTTCTAGGAATAAAAAAAATTGAATTATTTCATATTCACGCTCAGATTTTTCAGTCATGATATATATGTCAATAAAAGGAAAATATATTTATAATTACTGCAGATAAGAATCAAAATTTCTTTCAGTGTGAATGTTGAGCAGTGATAATTATTAAATGGTATACAAAAATTTTTATATGTACACAATATCGGATATTAACCTCTTCAAGACCCGTGATGAACATGCAGTCGTTTAGGTAGACTGTCTGTTCAATACCATGATGAACACGCATTCATCATTTTCAGTTATTAATTCTATTAACGTGGTTTTTCAAGAATAAGAGAGTAAAACTATTTGGAAAAGCTTATTCTTATATGAGTCCATTTTCCTGTCTGTAGTGGAACCATCGCGTTCATTCTTTGATAACTAATTTCAACACTGTAGCACGTTGTATTAGCACAGTAAGCAACAATAATTTTGTTCCTTTTTTTGTAAAAATAGATGATCGTGATTATTTTGATGCAAGTTTGGATGCCGATGATCCTGATTTTGAATTATATTATACATTTTGAAACAGAAGTATTTTTACTAAATTGTACATGATGAACGCATGTTCTTCATTGGTTTGCCAGATAGTACGTAAAATCTGATCTTTGAAGGTATCCTTCAAAATTTAGGCTGGTCGTGAAGAGGTTAATTCAGATATTTACTAAGCATAACCATACGTACAAAGAAACACAGAAGATGGATGATATGTCTTTAATAGTACACTTTTAATTTGGAGTATTTAAAGTTGTTTTTAATAATTTTGTTCTCTTTCTTAATAATTGTCATGGTAATTCATTCATACAATGAAAAATTTTGATTGTTATCTCAACAATAACTATTTTGTGAATATGGCATTTCACTTTCCGACTTCAGAGTAAATAGACATTTTCTTTTTATAAATGATAAAGGCAATAGCCTAAATATATTCTACTGAGACTCTATAATTCTTTTAATAATTTAGCCTTAAGAGAGTTTTTTGACATTTTGCATCGAAACAGCATTGTGAGCCACCGTAAGCTCTAGTTATTTCACTAATTTAAATATTCATTTTGAAAGCTTACACATACTAGAAATATCATTTAATTAAAACAGATTACTTTTGTTAGGTAAATGTTCAGTTGGTATAGCATTTTTAGCTAGGTTTCTAAATTGATCGTCGGTATACTGCAGGCTACAGGCTCAAAAGTAGTAAACAAGAAGTTGGGGACGATGAAGAAGACCACATCTTTCAAATTTTTAACCGTTTCTCACACTTATTAAAGTTAAAATTTATTGACCATTCATCGAGTATAATTTTATTAGTAATAATTCTTTATTTAAATCAAAATCGTAATGCTCCTTTCTTATTTAATTGAATACTTGCTATTATTTTTCTTTAATTTAATTCGTTAACTGAGTTATATCGGAAATAAATTTATCAACTTATTAAGATTTACAAATCATAATCATTAAAATATCATTCATTTATACACAATCATAAAAAATTTTACCTTTTTCAATTTGACAGAATCCTAAGCAACGATAAATCTGGGTTTCCTTGCACAACAGTGATTTGGTTTTTAACTCATTTTTGAAAATTTCTGCTCAAGATGGTTTCACAAATTGAGAAGGACTGAAAGTTAAAGTAGGCCTAAGAGAAAACTATTGAGCGAGAGACTCGCGGGCTTCAACCTGAACACACGAAAACAAAAGTTATGATCAATGCATTTGCTCCAAAACAGAAGGTCATGGCAGGCAGCATCGTGACTGAAGTACAGAGTTACACTTATCTGGGAAAAAATTCACTATGGATGGCAATATTCTGAATGAAGTTAGCCGACGTATTAGAACAGCATGGAGTGCTTTTGGAAAGAATAACATTAACATATGATAATTAGCTTGAAAAGAAAATTTTTCAACCAATGTGATTTACCAGCACTTACCTATAGAGCTAAAACATGGTGTTTGTCAAGGAGAACAGAAAGATTACAGACAACATAGAGAAGCATGGAATGATGCATGCTGGGAATTACAAGAAGAGATCGAAGATGGAACAGCTGGATAAGGAAGTCAAACGAAGGTGATTGATGTCTTCGAACGGATCAAACATTCTGAATGGCAATGGGCTGGTCACATCGCTAGAAGACAATAAATGAGATGGACTACAGTCATTCTGGATTGGTACCATTGAGAACTTAAACGCCCAAGAGGACAGCCCCATACATGTTAGATCGCCGAAATAATGAAATTGGCTGGCATCAACTACAAATCCAAAGCTTCAAACACATAAGAATAAAAACTTTTTCAATTAAAAAATGCAAGGGAAATTTCTGCGACCTAGATTCAAACCTGGAACCTCGACTATTATGGCCGACGCATCTACCAATTGGGCTATCGCAGACAGCACAGACAGCCAAGCTATCTTAAGGTGTCTTAAAGACAACCAAGTTGTCATGGTTGTAAGCCCAATGAAAGAGGGAACGTGGCTCGCAGATCCGAGAATTTCTCCACTCCAAACCATCAAAAATTTGATGAACTGACACGTAAATAATAATGGATAGAAACTGGAGATGATCTCCAAGCATACGTAATAATTTTTTAATTGAAAAACGAAAGGAAAATTTCTGTGACCCGGATTCGAACCAGGAATATCAACTATCATGGGCAAAGCCTCTACCAATTGGGCTATCGCAGACACCATGGATAGCCAAGCTGTCTCAAGATGTCATTAACACATCCAAGTTGTCACGGTTGAAAGCCCAATGAGAGACGGGAACCTGGCCCGCATATTGAGAATTTCTCCACTCCAAACCATCAGAAAGTTGAAGACACAAGTAAATAATAATGATTATAAACTGGAGATGATCTTTAAGCATAGGTAATGATTTTTCAATTGAAAAATGAAAGGAATAATTCTGGGAACCTTGACTATCATGGATACGCCTCTACCAATTGGGCTATTAGAGACATCACCGACAACCAAGCTGTCTCAAGGCGTCTTAATGAAAACCAAAAATCATTACCTATGCTTAGAGAGCATCTCCAGTTTATAATTATTATTATTTACTTGTGAGTTCATCATCTTTCTGATGGTTTGGAGTGCAGAAATTCTCGATCTGCAGGTCAAGTTCCCGTCTCCCATTCGGCTTTCAACCGCGACAACTTGGTTGTCTTTAAGACACCTTGAGACAGTATGGCTGTTCGTGGTATCTGCGATAGCCCAATTGGTAGAGGCATCGGCCATGATAGTCGAGGTTTCTGGTTTGAATCCGGGTAGCAGAATTTTTCCTTCATTATCATTGCTTGAAGAGCATTAACAGTTTATAATCATTATTTTTTAAGAATGGAAGCATTTAGAAAAAACTTCATCCAGCAATGGATTGCAAATGGTTGATTGTGATGATGATGATAATGATGATGATGGCAAATTTTGGTCCGTGCATGGGGTCGGGGAATTGTTTTCACACCATTGTTGCAAAATTATTTTTCTTGGCAAAAGATTGTTACATCATCACCAATTTAATTTCTAGCGCTGATGCGGAAATATATTGTCATAACAACTAGGAAGATAGAACTTTTTATGTGAAGCAGTGTGTGTAAATGCTCTGCAATCTCAAGAAAATTTTTAGATTACCCATTATTTGGTAAACTTTTGTTGCACTTTTTATTCTGAATGTCTTGAAGAAAAACTTGCCTATTTGTCACATTGTATTTTTAACAGTATTTTTAAAATTCGTTTTCAGTTTGCTGCAATTTTCTGCTTTTGACAAAGGGCAGAATATTCAACCATTGCATCATCTTGAAAATATTGTTGCATCTTAACCAAATAGGTTTTTGATAGCAACAAAATTTACTTGGCCCTGATATGGAAAATGTGGCAACAAAAGAGCTTACTTCTTGTATGGAAGTGTTTAATGAACGTTTGCAGCTTGCTGCTCTCCTACTCTAAAAATCTGAGTGTGTTATTGATTGCTTCATAATCTATTATTACACTCAATGTCTTGAAACAAAACCTGGCCATAAATCACAATGAGTGGCCTAGTATTCAGGCGTTTTTTCTGTTGCCAAGGCGCCTGGCATTGCTTGAGATAATTACCATTATAGGTAATCAGAAGGATCTGAGAAGGGAAATACTAATTGCGTTTCAATAATTCTACATTTTCCTGCTGTACACAATATGTTTTTCACTTGTTTCTGATGCCTGGATAATTTTTTGTTTTCTCTAGCCATTCTTCGGTAACATGTATATATCCAATAATTATTGGAGAGCATGGTACATTATGTTGGTTATGCCATCAACTATTGCCCGAGTGAAGACACTGCTTCGTCCATCGCCATTCCATTCTTTCTCAAAATTCTACAAACTGCATATTATCTTTTGTTAATGATCATTTTCAAGATCTTCAAAAAATGTTAAGTTCTAAGAACTATCAATTCTAAAACAAGCTTGACCAACAGCAACTGTGTGTATTAGGACAAATAGAACCGTGTTTATAAAACATAAATTTTGTTTTGTTGGTCATGAGAAAAATATTGTTCGTTCCAGCTAGTGTTTGTAAATTGCATTTTTATACCATTGTTGATATATATGGTTGCACAAATTTTTCTTCGCTGATGCTCATCATAAAAAGTCATTACTTTTAAGTGATTTTACTCGTTTTTATTGTGATTTAAATTAATTTATTTTTAAATCAACATTTTTTATTCCAATACTTTTTAATGACGTTTTTCATTCATTCATTCATTCATAGGCCTCATCTGCTCTGCTAACCATCGCGATATCGACATGGTTTATTCTTTTAAGTGTGCAGATATGCAAGAATCGGGTGAATAGATGAGTTGTCTTGGATAGGGGTTTGAGGCATAGGGATGGGGCAATAAGGGTATTGTTTTTCCACTGAGTTTCTTTTAAGTAAATGTCTCTTGAGGGGATAGCAGACACGTGTTTGGAGCAACAAAGATGGGCTTGATGGAGTTTGTGGTTCAGTATGGGTTAAAATGCTTGTTTCTTTCAACCGGGCTTCACGGCTCTCTGCTCTTAGACATTTTTGAAGTGTATTTAAATAAAGGTCCGTAATCTGTTGCATATTCAAATTCGACACTTTTAAAATCTCGTTGATTTGAGAATCGAGTTTCTTATTAAGTTTTTTTTTTCGACATCATTGACCGCACTCTGCTCAGATTTATTTGGCTATGTTCAGTGGGTCGCGATGGCATACAGACTCTCTGGTCTGTAGCAGGCAGAAACCATATATATTTGTGAGCAGGTAGTAAAATGTACTTTGCATGTTCTTAACTAATTAATTTATTCAAAATAGGTGCCGCTACACTTCCTAGGAAAAGTGGCAGCAGGGATCATTTCCAACGTTGATTTAGATAAGCTTTCTTGGCATTTAATGAAGTTTTTTTATGGGCTAAACCGTTTATTTTTCTCAAATGCTGTTTAATGGGTGGTGTCCAGGCGACTCTGCGATGTAGAATATTATGGCATATTTCACACAGAGCCTTAACTTGATTAAAAGTTGCATTAATACTTGCCTTTGCTGTAGAGTTGAGTGTTTCAAAGTTCCTATAAAATGACGATGTTCACAACCAGAGAAGTTCTTGTTGTACTACCTCCCTATTCAGCCAATTTAAAAATGATGATCGTCGTCTTGAAACCTGTGTGTTGAAAACGACAGGTCTTTCATGAGGAAAAACCTTACTTTGCAACTCTGAGTTTAATCAAGTAAAAAATAACTGAGATTCCTAAGTGGCATTTTTAAAGGCTTCAATGAGTAAACGACCAAATGCTATTTGCCATGCAAAAGTGCGAATCTATCATATGTCTCTAGGTGACTTCAACAGAAAGATGAACTGAGTGTTTAAACGGATTGAATGGGTGATTTTTTAATAAGCGAAGAGAGATATTAACAACAATAAGAAACTGAGATGATGACTGCATCGCATGTATATAATCTCGACAATTTCGATATTTTTCAGATATTTTTCAGATATTTTTCGATATTTAGAATAAAAAACTTTAAATTGAAATATAAATGGATATTACAATTATCTTAAAATTAAATAATCTCTACTAACCTTTTTCTATAATTGATAAGGAATTCTTACAAAACAAACACGATAAAAATTTAGCATTTTTCTTCATTTAATAAATTGTTCTAAATCAGTATTATTATTAATTTATTATTTTTATTATTATTACTATTATTATTATTAAGAGGCGCGATTGATAAATAAGGTCTCCATGTCTGTAAATTTTTTATTTGTTAACTGATTTTCAAAATTCGTTTTGTATTTAATACTCACATTTCTCCTCAATGTAATGCACTATTCACTTTTTGACATAGTCCTTATCCCTTTCCACGCATTGTGCCAACACGTGATCAGTTGGGTGAACCCGTCAGAGAGGAATTCCGGAGTTGTTGTCATCAAAAAGATTGAATGGCAGCTTTGGGCTCTCTTCTGGAGTACGATAAGGTCCGCCCGCACATTAGGCTCTACACACCAGAGAGGTTGCAGCGCCTACAGTTCAAAAACGAAAAATTGCAGTTCAAAAATTAAAGACTTTGAACATTGCGACTTTCACCACTTCCCAAAGAAGAAAGCACCCCTTAAGGCATATGAGTTGGTTCTGACCGCGAGCTAAACACCTCTTAAGGATTCACATATTTCCTCTCTGAAGTTATTGTTACATAAAGTTATTTGTCTAATGTACCATATCAGTCCTTAATGCCCTATTTACATTAAAAAATGATGTATAATTCGTTATTTGAATCACGCATTCTTTATGGCTTATCTATATACTAGAAGAGGTACCCGGCATTGCCCGGGATAATTACTTGGATGTAAACAGAACAATCTCAAAAAATTAAATTAAATAT
The DNA here is from genome assembly GCA_023313115.1 of Rhysida immarginata. NCBI lineage: Eukaryota > Metazoa > Arthropoda > Chilopoda > Scolopendromorpha > Scolopendridae > Rhysida > Rhysida immarginata. Next base: position 407,085 of record JAHWFO010080554.1, on the reverse strand, counting down.
TGCAATATCTTAAAAATAAACACATGAAAATGCTTAGAATTAATACAGTAAAAATTCTTAATGAAAATTCTCTAAAAATTCTTTTTAAAGGCTCACAATGGCTGGACCTCCAAG
>JAHWFO010080554.1:292216-396971 GCA_023313115.1 Rhysida immarginata | reverse complement strand
ATGTGTTTATTTTTAAGATATTGCAAAATTTAATTTAATTTTTTGAGATTGTTCTGTTTACATCCAAGTGTAATTATCCCGGGCAACGCCGGGTACCTCTTCTAGTTATATATATAGAAGATAGATATACAAGGGTTTAATTCGTAAAAATATCTGTAGAGCTTTTACTACAGCATGAGTGAACCCGAGTCAAAAGCTTTCTCAAAGTCGATGAAGGCAAAACAAAGCGGCACTTCATATTTGTTTTGGCATGTACAGCTTTCTATGGGGATGTACGAAGGACGATAGATAACTAATATCAATATACATCTATACATTTGGAATCATGCATTGTAATATCAAATACCCAAGTCCCTGGTCACTTTTATTCTTGATCACCTTTGATGGTATGTCATCTTTGACATACAATGCAACTCCCCCGCCATGTGTAATCTCATCAGTTCTGTATATTAAAATCTTGAATGTAAATGGTCTGGCTATCAATATCCGTTCTTAACCAAGTTTCAGTTTTTGCTATAAAAAGAATAATAACATAAAAATTCGTACATAAAAATAAGACACAATGTCATCATTTTTAATTGTAATTGAGCGAGCATTCAGATAATGAAATCCTAATGATTTTACTGTATAGGTCTGTTTATTTTTCATCAATTTTAGACATGAGTGTGGGCATGCTAGGCCTCCGAACATTCTGTTCCTGTAATGACCAAGAGCCTTCACTAAAATGCAGGTTAGCACCATAATATGTCCTTAAAGATATTTCCGCCATCCAAGGATAATTCTGTACACTATCTACGATATTGCTAGCCTTGTATACCTATTTAGAAATGCGTTCATGTATCAGGTTTTCTTTGGTCACCCATAGATAATGTGAGATAGGTTCAGATTTTAATCAACTGGAGGGATTAAAGCTCCATATCAATAAATTATTTCTATGGGTGGAGGGTCCATCACCTGATCTCTATACTTTAGGATTTGAGTTATTAGAGCAGACTTAACACTTAGCGAACAACCAGCAAAAAGAGCCAAAATGTATTGCCTAATTTTAAAAGAAGCATTTATTTCCATGATGAAAAAAGTCGAGACAGAGAAAATTACCGCAAAGCCTCTTTTGGCTGTTCAATGACGAAAATTACTTTTTGAAAGAACTTTATTTCAAAAATCCATTACATGCGTAATTCAAACTCAGTGAATTTATCTGATTAACAGTGACGAAGAAGATGCTGTCCATTATTGAGGATGGTTATGATTCTCTGCAAGCAATGATTGGATTTTCATTTTTTCACAATTCCATCTTCGCCATTTCTTTCCTTCACCATTAAAAATTATCTACAATGACTTTGTTATTTCCTTTTTGGGATAGAACCAGTTGATGTACCTCACCCATTGATAAATTAAAGTGAAAGACATCTGTTGTCAGAGGAGAGTCAAGTTCTCTAAATCTAGAATATTAAGAGAGCTGATTTAAGGTGGGAAAATCTACATTTCATCAGTGTAGTGAAAAACTAATAAGAGTGATCAGTAGCCTTAGCTCACTTTACACGCTCGTTCAAAAAGTAAACCACTGAGGTGCACTAAAATTGGAAAGAAGCCAGATCAGCCTCTTAAGTCATCCAGAAAAGAGTCCCTTCATCTTATGGACGAGAATCAGATTGCGGATTGACGAATAGCAAATCTAAAAAAACTAGGATCTAGTCAATCCATTAGGTGGAGAAGTCAGCTATCAAGTTTATCAGAGAACTTATCGAACACCACAACGAATATGAAGTACCAATTTGCTTTGCCTTCATCGACTTTGAGAAAGCTTTCAACTCAGTTTTCACATATGCGGTAGTGAAAGCTCTGGAAAGAAGGAGAATTGCCGGAAGCTATATTAGTATTCTCCAGAAGACATTTAGTAAAGGGGCTGCTACCATTTGTTTGGATAAAGAAAAAAAAAGGATCAACCTTGGAAAAGGAGTAAGACAAGGTGATACCATCTCAAGGTGATACCAAAAAGTCTTCACAACAGTTTGAGAGGAAGTCTTCAAGGAACTGAACTGAACAAAAAGAACTTAAAATAAATGGTGAATTTCTTCACTACCTTCGTTTTACCGATGACATCATTATTACCAGTAATAGTACTTCCTAACTGGAGAAAATTTTATAAAAACTATCAGAGGCAAGCGTGCATATAGAACTGAAACTGAACACACAGAACACAAAAGTTATGATTAATGCATTTGTTCCAAAACAGTAGGTCATGGCAGGCAGCATCGTGACTGAAGAACTACAGAGTTAAACTTGCCTGGGACAAGAAATCATTATGGATGGCAATATTCTGAATGAAGTAAACAGATGTATTAACACAGCATGGAATGCTGTTGGCAAGAAAAACATTTGGCAAGAAGAGTGTTATACCAGCACTCTCCTAAGGAGCTAAAACATCGACTTTATCATGGAGAGAACACGAAGACTACAGGCAAGCATGGAAAGATGCATGCTGGGAATTACAAGAGGAGAACGAAAATGCAACAGCTGGATGAGAAGCCAAAGAAGGTGATTGACGTCTTGCAACGGATCAAACATTCTAAATGGCAATGGGCTGGTCACAATGCTTGAAGACAAGACATGAGATGGATAACAATCATTCTGCATTTTAAGCCTCGAGACCTTAAACGCCCAAAAAGACGACCCTATGCAAAGTGAATCTAAGAAATTAGGAAGTTGGCTGACATCAACTGGAAATCCAAAGCTTCAAACAAACACGAACAGAAGTGGTTAGAGAAGACTTAATCCTGCAGTCTTGTTATTTAATGGTTGAGATGATGGTGATGATGATGATTATGATAAATTTTGTTCCCTGCATGATGTATGTAGGTGAATTGCGTTTTCTTACCATTGTTGCACAAAATATTTTTTCTTGCAAAATATTGTTATATCATTAACTAAATTTTGAGTGACGTGGAAATAAATGGTCACAACAACTACGAAAACAACTCCATGCGAAGCAGAGGGTGTAAAGTGTCCATTGTGTCTGTGTGCTCTGCAATCTGAACAAAATTCTTGGGTTACCCATTACTTAGTAACCTTTTTTTGTATGTACACTCATTATATTGAATGTTTTGAAGAAAAACTTACCTATTCATCACGTTGTATTGTTAAACAGTCTTTCTTTCTTCAGTTGACAGTATCACAAATCAATCACGGCTTCTTGTGATCGTGAAACCAATACAGCACAAAAGGAAGAGACTGCTTTCTCTGTTGTCTCTCCAGTATCTCTCAATAGTCTGCTAACTATCCTTTATCTCCAGTTGTAGGTAAACAGAATAACCTCAAAAAATAAAATGAAAAATCAAAATTCGTTTTCAGTTTGCTGCAATTTTCTGCTTTAGACAAAAGGTACAATATATTTTACTATTGCATCATCTTGAAAATATTGTTGCATTTCATCAACATCGGTTTTTATAGCAACAATATTTACTTGGCCTTGATATAGAAAATATGGCAACAATAACTTTGACGAAAGAGCTTACTTCTTGTTTGGAGCCTGCTGCTCTCCTACTCCAAAAATCTGAGTGAGTTATTGATTGCTTCATAATCTATTATTGCATTTGCACTCAATGTCTTGAAATAAAACCTCGCCATAAATCACAATGAATGGCCTAGTATTTGGGCGTTTTTTTGTTGCAAAGGCCCCTAGCATTGCCTAAGATAATTATGGTTGTAGGTAATCGAAAGGAAGTGATAAGTTAAATACTAATTGAGTTTCAGCAATTCTATAATTTCCCGCTGTACACAGTATTTCTGTTTCTCACATTTTTCTGATGCCTGGATATTTCTTTGTCTTCTCTAGCCTGGATAACTTTTGTCTTCTCTTGCTTGGATAACTTTTGTTTTCTCTCAGTTCCTTCCAACAATTATTGCAGAGCATAGTATATTATGTTGGTTATTTCATCAACTATTGCCCGAGTGAAGACATTGCTTCATCCATCGCCTTTCCATTCTTTCTCAATAGTCTACAAATTGTATATTATCTCCATTAAAGAATCTTTTTTAAGATTTTTAAGAAAATTTTAAGCTCTAGGAATTATCAACTCTAAAACAACAACAGGAACTGGGTGCATTGAGAAAAAAAGAACCATGTTTACAAAACATAAATTTTGCTTTGCGTTGTTGGCCAATAAATAGAAAGTTTAATTTACAAGTAAACGTTAATGTGACGCGAATGCGTGTGACATTTCCGATCTGAAATGATGTAACTTTTCCATTGTTTACAATTTTAAACAATGAAAAAACTACTTCATTTCAGATGGAAAACGTCACGCACTCGTCACATTCGCGTTTACGTGTAACTTAAACTCTTTAATAACTATTGTTCGTTCCAGCTAGTGTTTGTGAATTGCATGTTTATACCATTGTTGATATACCGGGTGTTTCAAAAATGACCAGTATACAGGTATATTTGAAATATTAGTAAAAACAAAACGAGCAGTGATAGAAATACACCGTTTGTTGCAAAATGCTTGGGACAACAGTAAATTTTCAGGCAGAGAAACCTTCTAAATTATTTCATGGTATATTTGTATCGCTGCTCAATTAGATTTTTCAAATATACTAGTCATTTTTGAAACACCCGGTATATGGTTGCACAAATTTGCCTTGCATTGATGCTCACTAGAAATATTTTTAGGTGATTTCACTCGTTTTACCTGTGATTTTTATTATTTTCTTTAAATCAGCATCTTTTTATTCAATTTCTTTATTAATTAAGTTTTACATTCATTACTTCATTCATTCATTCATTTATTCATTCATTCTTTCATTAAGTTTAAGTTTAGTTAAGATAATTCATTCTTACTTCTGAAGTTAAGCTACACTTTTTTTGAGATTAATACTTTCAAATTTAACTTGCAAAGTTACCTGAACAGGGCATAACTTTTTTAAAAATGTGTAATGAACATTGACAAAAATTCTTGGATTTGGGTGGTGAGGTGTTTATTTGAAGGTTCAGGGTTTTTAGGTTAAAAAAAATGCTAGGATTTTGATTTTATTGCACAAGCTATTCACTTAGCCATCTAATTTTTGTTACAATGATTGATGATAGCGTTGATGATTGTGATGACATTGCTGAGACAGCTCAAATTTTTCCCGTTACATTCTCAAGCTTATAAAATTATTTTTTGCGTGTATATACATACATTTCAATAGTTTTTTTCTGCATGTCTTTTGGTTTTTTAAATAAAATTGTGTTGACTGACAAAATATTCTTCAGTCTTAAATAAAAGTTCTTGCACACTTACATGGTCACTGGGTTTGTATATTTTTGATACAGTTTTACTTATCTTTACAACGGTGTTGTCCCAAATAATAATAAAATATTTTAATAAAAAAAAATTCATTATTTCGCTTCAAGTATTAATTTCCTGTTTTATTTTTTTTCTTAAATTTCAATCAACCATCATCTGTAAAAAAGATGAGTTCCTATTGTTCCCGAGTTTATTTTAAAGAAATAAGTTTTTATTTAAAAAAAAAATAAGCTTTTGCAATGGCTGAAGTTTCTGCCACTCGTTCAACTGCATTGCAGAACCTAACAGAAATTATTACCACTGCTCGTGGCAATGTAAAAGGTGAGTCTTTTTTTGTTACTCTGTTTTGTTACTTTTTTGGGTTTTTTTGTTAATATGGTTTATGCTGTAACGTTCACTTTATTATCCAATGTCATCGTGATGAAAGCACAACTAGCTGGTCAATAACAACCACATAGGCTCACCACCAAATTTTTATTTCATATGCCACGTTGGCTGTGTTTCACCATACAAGAACTCGTACACTTAATAACTCTGGCTTTCTTTTGCTTGCTGGACTACATGTTTTCAAAGGGCCATTCCATTACGCAGAATGCGACAGCAAGGTTTCTAGAAACTTATCTTTAACAGGCCGGCAAGGCTCTTAAATACTTGCCTTCCACCTACAATCCCGCTCATCGGTTACACCCTGATTTATTTACTCTCTCTGTCGTTTGGATTCCACTTTGGTGCACTGTTGGATTCGAACGCCATACAGAGTAATTAGCAGGGTGGTAGATCTGGCTGCTTGAGCAGATTTTTTACGTGTAAATTTTTTTCTCTTTTTTTCCCCTTTCTTTTTAATCTACCTTGTTTTTTCTTGTGATTTTTTCTGTAAATTAAGTCTTTTTTCATTTTTCATTTTTGCATTTTAATATTTGTTCATTTCAAGTAAGAGAATCATCACACTTAAAGTTCTTATTAAAGTTTTATGAGTTTTATTCGAGATTTTGTCTTCGGTTAGTTAGTAACCTTTACAATGAATTTTTTTATTGTTAAATTTTTTAATTACTGACATGTATTTAATATTATTGTTAATGATAATTTACAAAGAATATTGTTTATAGTTATTTATGTTAATTACAATAGCACTTTTTTTTAATAAATTTTAAGAAAAACGTTGTTAAAAACTTAATACACAAAATTTATACAAGTAATACCTAATCACTGGGTTAAAAATACAAAGGTTGTTTTTACTTTTTTTACAACAGTTTGTTCAAATTTAAGAAGGCAGCAATTTTAGTTACCGAATTTAAATAAAAATATTTAAATTTTCTTAATTGTGTTTTTTTAAAACCCACTCGTAATTTTATTCCCTATATTTTTTACACTTTTGACTTTTATTTGCTCTTAAAATTAATTAATTTCTTTATGTTGAAATGGTTTTTGGGTGAATTTTGATAATACTTGCAATTTAGTTTTTTATTACTGATCACAACTTTTGAATGAACATTGGCAAACACTCAAGTGTTGCATAATCGTTAGGGTAGCTTATGGATATATTGCCATCATTAGTAAAACTTTTTTAGTTTGTTATCTGATAAATTTTTACGGTGGGTTTGTTGTGTGGTGTTGCGTTCACCTTATCACACACGAAATTTAGCGGTACTGGTATGAAGATTTTTGGCTTCACGCTCCCCCCTGATGCCTGACAAGTTCTTCGATTACATCAGGTTGCAAAATTTCGATTACATCAGGTTATACTGTGAGTTAACGTAAAACTATGACATTTCACCTCACTTGTACTGTTGGAGAGAAAGAGGATGTAATTTTTTGCCCAGTCACCACTATTTTTTCAATTTTCTGAGGTTATGGCCTCTAAGGAGCAAATCCCGATTTCTCGGCTCTGAGAAATTGAGCAAGTTGATGTCAATAGACTTAAGCTGATATCCAAGTGGTTTCATCGCCTCGTATAAGGCAATTCAGCCATCAGTTATTACAAACGAAGCGATCACGAGTTACCCTTCTATTGAGTGTTCGGATGCAAGGTATTGTATGACATCAGGAGGAGCTCGATTGAAGGTGTGTTGAGGAACTTATAGTATTTGTTGTAGCTATAGACGAAAAACGGTGGCGGTTTTATTATCCATTTTCATCCAGAATTTAAGAGATAAACAACACATTTACTAATTTTCCATTTTCATCCAGAGTTTATTATTCATCGATGCAAGATTGTTCGAGCTCAATAACCTCTCGATCCCACATAGTCTGGGTAATGCTGCCCGCTCGCATAAGCAGGCCAGCCTGAGGCCTGCATCTAGCTCTTGATGAACGTGTTCAGATACTTTGAAAAAGTGCGTTTACCCCTTTTTGTGGTCATACGTGAATTTTTAGTGGAGTGTTAGACAACGTACACCTCTTTGGCGACGTACACTTTTTTAAAGCTACGTAAAATTCTGGCATGCACCAAACAGCCGTCAACAAGTGCTCATCATCGATAGTCAGCAAATTACCATCGACTGTTTGGTGTCGGACAACCGAACAGTACATGAAAAATGGTATGGGAACACTGGTATGAAAAGTTCTGTGGGCGGTACCACTGTTGCTTTAATAAGCCCAAAGTATGCACCTGGAGACAGGTCAAAATCACCACTGATGATTTTGGGGTGATGCTGCGGATCTGAGCAGTACTTATTCACCTACGAGAAAAGCAATCCAGGTAGTAAAACTCTATCTGTTGCCGTGCAGATCCCCGCTGAGAAGTTTATGGTGTCTCCCTGCGTAAAAAGCGTAACATGGCATGATAGGGGATTTTTGTTCTATCTATATACCTTTAAAGAATCGAGCTAAAACATCATCAAATAGACCTTCCCAATTAATGTTGAAGGAATGGTTTGGCAGTTTCTGCTTCAAATAATTCAGACAGTCTAAAGTGCACTGATAATTTTCACCATTTGTCAGACAATTGACCATGCACAATGCGTTTGCATGAGTGCGTTTCGGGCATGAGTGGTAGTACCACCCAAGAAATTCATACACGATCTTTCAATCAGGTGCCCAACTATCTTGGAAATACAGACCAAATTGTTTATCCACCCCGTTCAGAGAGAAGTACATTCGGGTGTTGTGGGTCAACGTCTGCTTCCAGGCAATCCATTGCAGTGCTTTGCGACTCGGTTGTGGTTGACGTTTCCCTAGGTGGAATGATGCCCATCGTTTATGGGTCGAGGTATTTCTGTCGTTCAAGTTTGTTCGAGAATCCAAAAATGGCGATGCTAGTTGGAAATAGGCTGTACCCCATGAACGAGCGCATGATATCACCAAACTTCAGGCAATCCACGCGAAGAAGCACCGTGTTTGAGATGCAGTACATTAGCAATTCCAACATCATGTTCCACTTAGAAAAGACACACAGCTTTTCATCGACATGCCAGCACTCAAAGTCACTGAAAACACTTTCCTTATTTCACAAGAGGCAAATAAGTGTTTCTCAGGGAGATCAAAGTACATGGTTCAACAGGGTAGAGGGAAAGAAACTTTTCTTTATCTCTCCTATACCAATACCTATTCTCTAGAGAGAATGCTCTGAAGAGCAACATGATGATGGAGACAGAAGCCAGGAAATGGCATCCCATCTCCTTCACATCATTAACGAACATTTTCGTACCACGATGATATCGGGCTTGATGTTGTGGTCAAAGCGGAATTTTGCCATGTAAATTATATCAAATACTGAGTAATTATAAGCTATCACAATAATCTTATTAAAATGGAGCTGAAGGTCTTTTGTGTGGTGTGATTTCTTAGGGCGAGTAAACAAAAAGTTTAGAAACTCGGTGATGCACCTGGTGTTGAAAACCTGCCTCTATGGCTGTAACTTTTTTACTTTTAAACCGACTCTCAAAATTCTTTTTGTATCTGACACCTGCATGTGTCCTCATGTAATGCATTATTCACTTTTTGACGCAGTCCCCGTTCCTTTCCATGCATTACACAAACGCCTGGACTAGTTAGGTGAACCAGTCAGATCTAGTTTGGATCCTCTTCTGCAGTTCAAAGATGAAAAACTGTAGTTCAAAAATGAAAGACTTTGACCTTGTGACTTACACCACTTCCGAAAAAGGAAAGAGCACCTTAAGGGGCATGAGTGCGTTCAAATGAAGAGGTGAAACCTGCTGTTCGGTCCTGGTGTCGACAACCACCCCAGAATTCCTCTCCGACGGGTTAACCAGACTGATCACGCTTTGACGCAATGCTGGAAAGGGATAGGGACTGTGTCGAAAAGTAAATAGTGCATTCATTAGAGGACAAATGTAAGTATCATATACAAAAAGAATTTTTAAAATGGGTTAAAAAATAAAAAAGTTACAGCAGTGGAGGCGTTACTTTTCAATATGCCATCTTAGATAGCATAAGTAAAAATCTTGTGCGATAAAATCAAAACACTTGCATCGTTTTTTAACCCAAAAAACCTGAACCCACAAATAAATACCTCACCCTCCCGAAGTCTAACTGTTTTGTCAATTTTTATTACACAGTTTTTAAAAACATTATGCCCAGGTCAGGTAACCTACCATGTTCAAATTTGAACGACTTAACATAAAAAAGAAGAGCTAAACTTTGTAATTAGGAATGAATTAACTTATATTAAACCTAATAAATAAATGAAAGAATGAAAAACGTATTTAAAAAGGATACTGGAAGAAAGAATAAAAAAATTTAATTTAAACCACTGGCAAAAAGTGTGAAATCCTTAGAAGTAACACAAAACGAAGACCTATTAAAAACACCCCACCCATAATACAAACACAAAAATTTAAAAGAAAAACCAGAAAAAGATTAAAAAATTATGCAGTCACAGATAAAAAATGGATCGAAATCACCCCTCCACAGCAAAAAATTAAAATAATCATATTTAAGTAATTTTTTTATAAGAGGGCAAGGGTTTTCATTAAAAATTACAGCTGTGTGTGTACTCAGGTGTAAAAATAATGAGACACCTCCTCGGCATTCTATTCCCGCTATACCCCGACCCCTTCTACTTGCAAGGTTTCTATGACCAATGCTCTTTTTTATTGTTAATGGCATTTCTATAAGTATAATTAAAATATATCTTTCAAATGGTTATTAAATAGCATAATACAGAAAAACTAACAGCTTGTTGGTTTCATTAATAGAGTTGATGTACTCCTTTATTTAATATAAAACTGTAATAAGTTATACACTAATAAAACTTTTCAAACATAAACACACACATATAATAGCAAGAGAATCCAGAAATTACCATCAAACTCCAAAGTTACCAAGCCATGGGCAGACTGTAATGCCCCCACTACCTAAATTCTCAAAGGTTAATAGAAAAGTGGCTAAAACTATTTCCAAAAATACGGTAACCTTCACTTTACGAAAAAATTCAAAAATAATTGATATTGATATAGAAATACACATTATATAAATGTTCATTTCATTAATTAAGACAAAGATCATAAACAACCCTTTTTTCAATTAGGATTGATTACATGAATTATATTTCAGCAACATTAGTAAGTGCATTAAAGTGAAAAACTGGAGAAAAGGAATTGATAAAAAACTTCATGTGATTAACAAAGTGGAAATTGGATAATTGGATTAGGAATCTGTGAGATTCTTTTCCCATAAAACTATTAGTTCCTGGTTCTTGATGCACGCATACAGTAGACGAAACTGGACAATTATTCCTACTCATGAGTAAATCAGAGTAAAAAGTTAATCAGACAAATGAGCAATATCAAACTTGTACACGCAATCATCCTTGAGCAGCACAGCATTGGCAAAAATGGTGTTGATAGAAAATCTGAATATCAATAGATTACCAGAAATAAGATTTAATTTTTTGGTCATAGGCGTCACATAAAATAGGCAGGTAGTGCAGTTGAAGATGGGCTTTGCCTATACAATAGGGAATAGAAGGAAAGAAACAAATCAGGCTATTTCTTGGTGATCTGAAGCAAAGTATTTGCTTCCATTTTTCATCACGGAATCAGTGAATCTAACGGAGTGGTCGGCTGAATGCGTCAACACACTGAATCGGATAAATCTTGATCGGTTATCACCGAATACGAAGTCTTGGAAGGCTTTGATCTATTACTAGGAAAAAATAAAAGAAAACATAACACAATAACAGAGACACACGCATGGCTTAGTAGGGAGTCAGAAATACAGCTTCAAACAAGAAATGTAAAGAAATGCCAAATGACGGATGTACCCATCAAATAATGCAAACAGAAGGTATCAGAACCTTCCAAATAAATGCTGCAGTATGAACTGAAATCAAAAAATGCAGCTATTTTGACATTAGACAGCTCTTGTCGCCGATGCACTACAATACACATAGTAGGAGACACTACATTTTTCAAACTACAATGTTACAAAAGTAACCCCGTAAACGATAAAAAGAAACCTGTGAAAAAAATTGTAAAAGAATAACCAAAAGGATAACCCAGCTAGTTTTAATCGTAGATTTTTTGATGTGGTTAATTAGTTTGCCTTCAGTAATAAATCAAGCTGGAGGGTAGTCAATTCACGCAGAAAGCTCAACAAAAGTATCGCAATTACCTTGGATTGGAATGCGCAGATTTGCGAGAAATATCGCACACCACTACGGGATTGTTTTTATCCTCGAAGAATTCATCAAACCAAATGCGCAAGAAGTCGTTAAGGTTAAATGGTTACGAAAAAGAAGAAATTACTTGAAGTGTTTCAAATAGTTATATAGCTTGTGGAAGATGAGAGACTTTCCGACTACCACACAGAGAAACAGGATTCATGGCGATTAGCTAGTCGACAATCAGAAGAGAAGTGTTTAAGTTGAAATCTAAAGTGGATGTGTGTCTGAGTAAAAAATATTTGAAGCAGCACAAATCGGAGAAATAACAAGCAGTGTGGTGCACTCTCCCGCGAAGATGCACGACGTGAAAATGCACGACAATGAAGACAGTGTTGAGCATTGTTACTTCCACATCATTGACTCTAAACCGGCTTAAAATAAATAAATTTATCTATTTTAGAAAAATTCAAATAAATAAGAGGTTTAACCACTGCGTTTTTCAGCCAAATGTGGAAACTAGTAAACCTAAGAAAACTTAATAATTTAACAATAAACATAGCAGCAAAAATATTGAATTAGTTCTCCATTAGAAAACTTTAGTTAAAAAAAAGTTTTAACTTGAATTATATCTTCGGCACAAAAAAATTTTATTACATAAAAACTCGTTTTTTTATGTTACCTTCGGAAGGACGTTACAATACGCACACAAACACACACACACATACACACTGTAACGTGCTGTAAAGGCGAACCGTGTTTACCCGCACGCACAGCCAACGCTTCAAAAATAAAGCATAATAAACCCAAAAAACCTTCCCTTGACTAAAAATGGAAACAGTAACCAGAACCCAAGGTGGTTGCGGAGATAACAAGATTACACTTACTTGAAAGAACAAAAGAGATCCCCCAAGTAAGGTGACGATAGAGAGAAACCCAGGAGAAAAACCTCACTACGAAATAAACCCCAAGTAAATACTGCGATAGCTAACCCCCCCATCCAAAACAACCCAAAGTTAAGACAAAAAACTTAAGATAGAAAAGAGTAATTCCAAATAAATATTTTCCTTTATTACCACAGGTGAACAAGGATAGAACAGAATAAAGTAAAACAGAACAGTTCAAAAGAGAAGCAGGGTGAACCAATTCTTGTAAAGTCAAAGCCGCTGGGACGACGATCTACGTAAAGGAGCGACAGTCAAAGTCCGGTAAAAAGCGAGGGTAGAACGTATCAGTTGAGTGGAAGAGGGTGAACCCATCAAAGCTTGGAAGATCATGAAGAGTGACTGAGGCCAGAAAAGTTAAGCGGAGGCACCCACATTGAAAGCAAACAGACCATCAACAGCAAGTGCCAAAAGAAAAAAAAAACTGGAAATTAAAAAAAACATAATTTTCGTTTTCGTTTTCTCTTACAAAATAGAGATAGTGGAGTAAAATTTATAATCACAAAAAAATTAAATAAGTGAATAACAGTGGTACAAGAAAGATAAAAAAAAAACCACAAACCCTGGATCTCCTCCGCAAGGATCCTAAAGACGAGTTACAAACTATAGGCTATAAAACAGACAGCGGAAACAATAACACAAGGTAACACAAAGCATTGAAGGTTGGTACAAACAAACAGGCTCATACGGATAAAGAAAGGGACGAGTAAGCACAGACCGCGAAGATAACGTGGATTAGGTCCTGGAAAAGAAAACAAAATAATTAAAAATAATAGACTATAACAGAGATATTATTTCCAATTATTAGGAAGAACCGCTTTCAATAATACAATCAGATAATACGATTTAAAAGGAAAAAAAAATACATAAGGTAAAACTAAAACTTTGAGAGATTGAGTAAAAGGTCCGTCAAATGAAACGTAGCAAACGTATCATTACTAAAAAAAAATGCATAGCGTTTCATAGGCGTAAAGTCAAATCACGAGAAGATAAACCATAACGTAGGTGTGCGATCCATGACGGGCGAAAAACCGATCTCGCAACTCTGCTAAAGAATACAAATTCAAAGGCTCATGGGACGAAAGTTTATCTTAGATGAAGTTGTTCACCAGCACAAACGGTCAACAGGAAAGCGATTGATGGTTCAAAGTAGAAGTAACGCTTAGTCCATCATGAACACTCAAAAGTTAAAAGCTTGGAAGCAAACTATAAACAACGACATAGTCCTGAGCTATAATCGGTTGAGATCCGATATAGAAAACTAACATGAACTAATCGCTCATGAGCTGAAGATAAAATTGGGGGTGACTGAAAGTAATAAGTTCGTTTTCCAAAGGAAAGCCATCTCCTATCTCAGGAGAGGGCTGAGGAGCTGATGTTACCTCTCCTGAAGGTCTAGCTGAATCTTCCTCAAGAAAAAATTTTTTCTACCAGGAAATTACAAAATCTGAAGAAAAATTTAAATAACACGTGCACGCGACACGGCATCCACGTTCTAGGAAGCGAAGATAGCTAGTTGCTCTAAGAAAACAAGCGGTCGATTATAACGACGTTTGAACAATGAAAGACTAGGCGAACAACAGAAATGCACGAGTAACCAACAATAGCAAACAAAACATATTATAAAATAGTAATAAATAAAATCTTTTCTAGCTTCCAAAGCAAGCCAAAAGAATGAAATAGTTATATTTCTTTTATTGATAGATAACCAATCTAATATCTATAGCGGAGGGCGAAGACATCCTTTATCTTTCGCCAAAGAAAGCAAACTCTAAAATAAATCCTTAATTTTTACAAAAATTAAAGGAAATAGTTAAACGACGAAGATCTAATAGTAAGTTGAGAAATCCAAAGGACGGGCATATCTAAAGATCATTAATCAATGACGAGAAATGATCCAACGGACTACGAACAAGACGAGTCCAACAATGACGCGACTAAAGACGGGCCAAAACTAGACAATAAAACTAATTGCCTCAGTGAGAAATTAAAAATTCAATTATCCGTCAAGCGCAAAAAAATTCACCACAGGATAAACTTCTGAAGACACGAAATGGCGACATTAATGACGCAATCTACGAGGAATCGCGATCTCTGTCAGCATATAAATGAATCCCACTGGAAGAAAAAACTTTTTCAGCGCGAGGACAAAATTAAACACAAAAAAATAACTCTCCAAACGAGGTATCATTAACCTGAGAACAACGCGAACAGAACGCGTCGAGTGATCCCTTTAATACATAAAAATAGGAGGGGGAACACAGTAACCTCCGTTAAAATAATTAATTAAGCATCTAATCTATAAGGCTCACATTCGAGACGACCGGTGATCACCCAGTTTTGGGATAGACTACACGTGGTAGGAGCCAGGAACATCGGTAAAAATGGGAAACTTGAAAGACCCAGTGCTGGAAGGGAACGTTTAAGGTATACTCACTAGAGTGGGAAAGGGAATCTAACAAGAGAGATCCCGAAATAGTTGAAGTGGGGCCCAACTTTTTCATAGAACGGCTACTAAATCATAACCAGAAAAAAAAGAATAAAATGGCCTGTTACAATACCTACACGTGAGACATGCATATCTTCTTTCACATGTCGAAAATATTGACTTATTAATATTATCTGTTATGTTATTTCCTGTTGTTTGTTAATAATTCTTGGAAACGAATGTTCTGTCATTGTGTCATCATTTTGTGGTCATCGTTTTTTTTGTATCAAATGTACTTTCGTTGATTGCATCGCAAATTGTAGATTTATTTCGATCTCAATGAAGTTTCGCACACTTGATCTTCACAGCAAGTGCACTGTTTACATTACATTTTGAAAAAATGATATATATTGATAATAAATCAATATCCACAATGATGGTATGGCATATCAATAGCAGGTATCTCATGACCGACAATGTAAACACAGTATGTGCAACAACAGGTGACAACAGTGTTATATATGCACGGATCACCAATACAATGCACGGATCAATAGTTTATATCTTATGATTGGCAATGCATAAATTTTCACAGTTTTTTTCTGGAATGCAAGTTTTGTTTCACAAATTTTTTCTCAAGTACAACATTTTAACAATGACATTTTTGGATTTTCAATGAAAATACGATCTTAAAGACAAATATCAATCATTATTTTCACATCACAAGTTTTTATTTCGCCGTGTCGGTTACATTGTTTTAATACAATGATGTGCCTTTCTTACAATAACTTATTATCAGAATTTCATCATTACTACAATTTGTATAAAGTATTTGTATAAATAATAATATTCACAGGGCTGTATATTAGACATGAGTGTTTGTCAGTTTCCGTGTTTCAATTGCTAAGTTTGCCATTCAAATCCATTTTGTAAAATTTTTAACTTACCTTCTCAAATACAACGAATTCTTTCAAGTTCACTTCACTTAGCTAAATTAGATAAGTGTTTACCGAAAACATTTTTTAAGGCCTGTTATTAACGTATTCATGCTCAGTAGCGTTGAGAGATATTTTTTCAATCATCTGAGGTTGAATTCAGTTGACCTATCAGTTGAATTCAGTTGAATTCAATCATCAGTGTTCTATAAGAGTTTTTCACTCTCTTACAACTTATTGGCTGAGATCTTTAAACGAAATTTATTGTGCTTCAAAGTTGGTAATATGTACGTGATGAGAATGTTGCTGTGCAATAGTTGTATGAACAAATGGATCACCTTAATTTCTCAATCCCAAAGAACACAAGGGTGGTTTTAAGGAATTCATTTTTTGCATATTGTTTTATCTTTGCCAAAAGTGCATCAACAACTTACTAAGTTCATCTTGTTTATTGATCGCACAGATTTTTGTTAATATCGGTAAACATGAATAGGGGCTGATTTGTATGCTTTATTCGTGTTCGGTTTTTCAGGCGATCATCTTTCTGATGCCCGATGAGAGATAGAACTGACTGCTGAGGATTATCACATGAGCTCTCACTGATGCTGTTGAATAAACACGTTTCAAGGTATTTGTGGCTGAATTTGCCTGATTATACTCTTGCATTACAAGTTTATGCTTCATTCAATAGTTTTTCAGGCTTTTTTAATGTGACCTTTTCTATGCTGCCATGACAGCTAAGGTGTCTATTGTCATGGCACTCAAATGCAGACTCACGAGGCTGCTAACAAGACAGTGGGTTGATGCCTGTGTGTTTTCACATATAATCTCGATTAATTGTCTATATTCATACGTTCATTATTTTTTCATTTTATTAATAAATTAAATATTTTTCTGGGGTACAAAAATGACGATGTACTCGATTTAAACGTACTCACACATACAAATGCTGAAGTCGTTACCATGGCAGTGAACAGGCAAAAGCTTTTTATTCAGTCTCAAAATGGCTAATCGTTCAAATACTCTGAAGTTGGCTCACTGTTCTCCCATCGAATGCAGGTGCCTTTGTACTAAAATTTTCTATACATTTAAATTCAACTTTTACTTTTGTTACTTTTCACACGATTTTTTATATCATTGTGGTTATTGTTATATCAACAGAATAGGTGAAGGTGTATACAGTGGGTACCTATTTAAAATTTTGTACTTAACTGCTATCACACTACTTGGATGAGGTCTAGCCCGTAAGGTATGAACCGTGTAGCCCACTACTACTAGCAACATTTGCAGTATCCCAACTATAAATCCTCATGCCTTCCAGGTAGGTTGCATGAAATTCGTTTCCGCATTATTTTAATTGGTTTTTCACTTCATTAAAGCGTTTCCTTTCCCGAAAGGAAAGGAAACGCAATGGTTACTGCTTTGATCAAGCATACCATTGACCACGCTGGATGTCATCAAGTCGGGTCCTATTACGATAAACGTGTGAACTAAACCAAACTAAATAAATCTTTGTGATTTCCGGTCCCAGTACACAGAAAACGTTACCCCATTAGTTTCACTAGTATTTCACTTCGTTAAAGTGTTTCCTTTCTGCAAATTTGCGAGTGCAAGGGTTATCACGTAAACCAAATATAACAATAGCCAAGGTCACCAACACCTAAGCCAGCCACCAATAAGATAAATGTTCCTGCTAAACCATGCTAAAAAGTCTTTGCGTCTTTTACCCTGGGCACATGAAATACGTTTGCTCTCGCATAAGACAGGTTTCACATAAGCTCTCATTGACACAAGCAAGTAATATATTTTACCTTCTGCTTTCTTTTTCCAGGCCTGTTCACGATTATTTTCTTTGTTTTTAAAAGTTGTTTGCGACTTTTATTTACAGTCTGACTTGTGAGCAACAGAAATTTTCGTGTGATTTTTCAGAAATGCAAGTTCTGATCGACGATTTTTTCAGCACATGCAACATTGAGGCTGCACAATTTCGGCTATATAGCATTCTCCAACTTAAAGCTTAGTGCTGCATGCCACTTGATTAAACAAATGCAGAAAATTTATACAAGTTTTGTTTCACGATTTTTACATCATGTGCGACTTTATGAACTGAAATTTTTAGGCTTCTCCTTTTTTACATTGTTTAATTTGGTGTTCAGTACGATTTTCTGTTATGTTTTTCTTTCTGTCATCTAATCTATGTATTATTTTTGAAGCCTCAATGTCATGAATTTGCACTTTACTTACCTAGCTATACAGTGTCTAACCAAATTTGTAATCCTTTAGATGTTTTTGACGAATTGTTAAAATTACTTTCTCCGATTCTTCAGATAGATGACACATACGACCCAATTCTCAGTCTCTTGACAGAGGACTAGGAAAATTTCAACAAAGTCGAATTCTGTGATTTGTTTGGGTGTTTGTTTTGTAGGTCTGTCTGTGGATAAAGCGACAGCCTGTGTCCCTAAAGAATACTTGATGTCTACGGTTTGAGCACTCACTATTGTGTAATCAAGGGCTTACTGCTAGTAGTGAAACCCACAACTGTCGTGTCATGAATACAGGTCAGAGGTCGCGTAAATATTTCACGAATGAAAACTAAAGTTATTTAATGAAGAGATAGGCATTAGCGTTTGAGTTTTTTCGAAATAATGCTGATAGAAGACAAGTAGTTAATAAAATAAAGGATAAAAATTACAAATGATATATAGGTCATTGGTATATTCCACAAACTAGAGCTATAAGGTGTGAAAATAACCCAAAAGTTTAGCGAAGGGAGACTTATTAAATCGACTTTTTTCAGTTATCTCAACCCAATATGTATTCCCCTAGTGCTTACCAATCCTTGGATTTCATGAGTACCAACGGTTTGGTGTCTCCTTTAGGGTGACTATTTTATTCTGAGATTTCTACAAGTTTTACTTGTTTATAACAAAATAATTTGCCATGCATTTCGCACTAATTCTTTAATGAAAGTTGGTTGATAAAATTGATATTTGTATAAGTGCTGTTCTCCACAAAGGTTCTTTTTGAGAACTTATTCAACTTTTCATGTCTCAGAGGTGGCTCAATTATGAATTTTGGTACATATTTACTTAAAAATTACTCCAACTAATCGTAAAGGCATCAGCCATCAACTTGTGTGAAATCCCTGGTTGCACCATGCATCCTGAGATCTGCAGCACCAATTAACTGTCAGCCGAGATGACGCACCCTAAATCCTGACCAATGGGTGAATACCAGACTGGATCAATGAATAGGTTTTCTATAACCATCGCATGAGTTGGTAACACAAAGGCCACCGTATTACCTATTATTCAATGGATGAAAAACCTATATTTGCATGTCTCAATACAGCTTATGTGAAAACAGTCTGCTGCTCAGAGCAAAGGTATTTCACGTACTCAGGGTGAAAGACACAAAGACTTTTTAGCATTATTTAGCGGGAAGATATATCTTATCAGTTGCTGACTTAGGTGTTGGTCACCTCAGCGGATGATATATTTGGATTATGTGATAACTCTTGCACTCGCAAATTTGCAGAAAGGAAACACTTTGACGAAGTGAAATACTAGTGATAATAATGATGTAACATGTTTCGTGTAATCTGTATAGAAAATCACAAAGATTTTTTAGTTTAGGTTAGTTCGCACGTATATCGTAAGAGCACCCTACTTGACTAACATGGTAACCATTGTGTACACCTCTACCGAAAAGGAAACACTTTAGAAAAGTGAAAAACCACTGAAACAAATGCAGAAACTAATTTCATCTATACTAACTGGACGACGTGAGGGGTTTTTAGTTGGGATAGAGCAAACGTTGCTGGCAGAGATTGGATACTTAGTTCTTACCTTACATAGTTCTTCAATTAATGTTATAGCGGTTACGTACAAAATTTTTAATAGGAACCCACTCTATACAACTTTGCATATTCTGTTGAAAAAACAATACCAACAAACAGATAAAAAATCATAAACTTCTTGGGAGAAGTAAAAAAAGTAAAGATGAATTGAAATGTATAGAAATGTTAGTACAAAGGCAATCGCAATTGGTGGGAAAACGGTGAACCATGTTCAATGTTTTTGAACAAGTCGCCTTGAGACTGAATAAAAAACTTCACACTCTTCACTGCCATTTTAACAACCCCAGCAATTGTATGTGTGAGTTCATGAAAATTGAGTACATAGTCATTTTAGTATCCCAGAAAAATGTTTAAATTAATGTTAAAATGTAAAAATAATGAACGTATGAATATAGACAATTCAGTAAAAATTGTTATGAAACACCTTATTTGATGCTGTAAATGAGAACATACGTGAAAAAACACTGGCATCAACCCACTCTCTGGGTAGCAGCCTTGCAAGTCTGCATTTGAGTGCCATGACACCTCGGCTGTCATATCAGCCTAGATCGACATTCAAAAGTCACATTAAAGAGTCTGAAAAACTAATGAATGAAAGATAAACTTTTACTGCAACTGTAAAATCAGGCAAATTCAGCCACAAATGCCTTGAAAAGGGTTTATTCAATGCCGTCAATAAGAGCTTATCTGGCAACCCTCAGCTGTCAGTCTTATCTCTTATCAGGCACCACGAACATGATCACCTGAAAAAGAGAACAGGAATAAAGCATACAAAGCAGCCTCTATTAACTGTTTACTGACATTAACAAAAACTAGTGCGATTAATAAAACGACGGGCTAAGTAAGTTGTTAATGCACATTAGCAGAGATAAAACCTCACAATATGCGGAAAAAGAAATTCTTAAAACTACCCTCATATTCGTTGGGACTCTGAAGTGAAGGTGTCAATTTGCTCATACAATCATTGCACAGTAACATTCTCATCACGTATATATTAACACCTTTGAAGCACATTAAATTTGGTTTAAAGACCTCAGCAGACAAGTTGTAAAAGAATGAAAAATTCTGATAGAACACAGTCAACCGAATTCAGCCAAAAGTGATCGAAAAAAATATGAATCAACACTGTTGAGCACGAATACATTAGAAATAAGATCTTAAACAATGTTATTGGTAAACACCTATCCAATCAAGCTAAGGTAATCTTCAATGAATTCGTAGTATTTGAGATTGTAGATTCTCTAATTTTATAAATGGATTAAAATGGCAAACCCACTAATTGAAACATGGAAACTGACAAACACTCACGTCTGTTATACAGCCCTGTGATTATTATTATTATTTATACAAATGCTCATACAAATTGTAGTAATGATGAACATTTGAAATAAGTTATTGTAAGAATAACACATCTATGTATGCAAACATTGTAACTGACATGATGAAATAAAAAACTTGTGATGTGAAGATTACGATTGACATTTGCCTTTAACATCGTCGTTTCATTGAAAACCCTAAAATTTCAGTTTAAAATGTTGCACAGGAGGAAAATTTTGTGAGACAAAACTTGAATTTCCAAAATAAAAATGTGAAAAATTCTTGCAAATTCTTTATCACGTGGTGAAAAGAATGGCCCTCAGCACTAATCTTTTTAG
Organism: Rhysida immarginata; assembly: GCA_023313115.1. NCBI lineage: Eukaryota > Metazoa > Arthropoda > Chilopoda > Scolopendromorpha > Scolopendridae > Rhysida > Rhysida immarginata. The sequence continues at coordinate 375,297 of JAHWFO010080554.1, read as the reverse complement.
CTGGAGGATGCTATAGACCTGAAAATGGTGACGGGATTTTTTTGCAAGTGCAGAAAAAAAAGCGGTTCAAAAACTTCCTTGCTGCCATATGACAGGAAAAATACCCATACACCACAGGTCAGGCTGGCAACAAAACTAGCAACTAACAATTAATGACATCAAAAACAGTATAAAACGCAGATAAAAAGAAAAATTAAAACGAGGATTGGTCATAACACTGTATAAGTACAAAGAGTTAAAAACAGAGATTGGACGAAAAATGTGGGCACTAGAATCCCATAGAAATGAACTCAGACCTCCACTCAAGGATGGATGATAACCTGATGCTCAACCCACTCACCAGTATAAGGTGCACACTCATGTAACAGTGAAAAGTCGAGGTGAATTTTTAACCAAACTAAACTTAAATCTCGTATAAAATGTTGCCAACTTTTCAATTAAAAATTATTTAAAACAAACATCAAACTGAGCAACCAGAATGAAAAAATCACAATAGAGTAGAAGAAAATTAAACATTCTTAGCAAAAAATCTGTATTTATGAAAGTTTGCGATGTCAATTATCAGCCCTCTAAGATATTGGGTCCGAGTTGTCAGTAGTCAATTGAAACAATGCACTCATTATCAGAAAATTAATAAACAAACAATACACCTTGAAACAAGTAGTTTTATCTGAAAGAAAGTGTAGACGGGCTTAGAAAGCATTTAGTTGCATGAAAAACAATAGTTAATTTGTAATTAGACAATCCAAGTGAGGCGCGAGTATGTCAACCATGTCAGGGCTGATGGCCTTTATAAGTGCGATCAAGAGATCTATATATTGTGAGATAAAATCACATGAGAGCGTTTTGCTCAGTGCATGAGGACCCTTGCCTGTCACAACCATGGGTACAACCAAAAATTATGAAATTAATTTTAATTTCAGCCATAGGTCTCCTGAACAAGAAATTGTCATCAGCCTGATGTGTAACCCCACCCGCAATTGGAAAGTGATCAATAACTAATCACTCAGAACCTTTAAAATCAACAGTAATCAAAACCACACCCAAATGAACAACAACCAAAAATAACCACATTCAAAAAGGGACATTCTCAAAGAGACCCAATCCCAAAAAAATCACACCCCTAAAAAGGACCACACCAGAAATGGATCACACCCAAGAAAAGGATTGCACCAAAACAGACAACACCCAAAAAAGGAACACCACCCAAAACAAGGACCGCACCCAAAAGGAGCAACCCCAAAAAACTTACAAAACTTACAAAGTTAAAGAAAAAGAAAAGCGGAGACACACCTGCCCAAATAGCTGCAGTGTACATATCGAGGGTCAGGGTCCCACGGGACCCTAGCGATTCTTGAGCAGGCTGAGAACAAAGGAAAAAGTGTCGCCATCTTTTGATCTTTTGAGAAATAACCCCTCCCCATTCCATTGCACCCTAGTCATGTTCAGATCCAATAGAATAAAGATGATCCAATAGTTACAGTTTTCTGTTGCCTGAGCAATACAACATTCGTTTTCATGAATAAGCAAAAGCTTGTACATATCTTAAGCTATGAAGCAAAACTACATTTATGAATTTACTAAAAAGAAATTATTTCCCCCCCCCCCGAGTAGGGGACAGCAAATGGCAGATCCTGCGTCATCTATTTTACCCTTTTTTCTGCACTTTTTGCCACTCTCAAGTTTTATTGATAAAAAAATGATTTTCTCGACTCTAATATGTATAAAATGTAAAATAACTCGTATCTTCTTTACTTTTTCATGACCTCAGAATGTCTGATATATAACATGCCATCTGTTGCCATAATTTTAAAGACCAAGTGACTGCCAGCCGCAAATCCGACCCCTCTAGAACAATTAGGTCTAAACTTCATAGTACGGTAAATCTTTCCTAGAATAATCTGGAAACTGATTTTCATGCTTTTACATACACAGATTTGTTGCCATCCCTGAATTCCAAGCCCGTAATCCCAATCCCAGTGTACAAATCGAAACCAAACTAAATATTACAAATGGGCATGCCTATAGTAAACTACATTCCGAATTTCAACGTTCTACCCTAAAATATGTAGAAATTATGAAGAGGAAATTCTGACTTAATAAAACCGGTGCGTGGCTCCATTCTTCCCCTACTTAATAAGCACTTCAGCAATCATGCGTTGACAAAGTGATTTCACGTGCGTGCACCTATGTCAGTAATTCTTAAAAGATTAACAGAAAATAACAAAGTATTTCATCTCAATTGTTATATAATAAGCCATTATCTTTGTATTCTTTACATTCACTGTTTTAGCACGTGAATTCTATTTGAAGAGTTCCACTAAAAATTCTGAAAAGTTGATACAATCAAGCTAGCAATTTGATGGTCAGATTTCTGAAAACAGAATTTGTCGTGCAAATGACATACTTAAATGAGCTTTCTTATAAGTAGCTGAAGGGTGATTCAAATCGCGTGTAAAATCAAACTAATAAGTAGCTCCATTTTTCCGCTACTTAATAAGCTTATAGATTATGAGCACTTGAGCAATCATGCGTCGACAAAGCGATTTCACGTGCTCGCGCCGATATCAATAATACTTAAAAGATGGACAGAAAGTAACAATATATTCCTTCTTGACTAATCGATTGTTTTATGATATTCCAGTATCTTCGAATTCTTTACATTCACTGTTTTAGCATGTGAATTCGTCTTGAAGGGGTCCACGAAAAATTCTTGAAAGTTGATACGGCCGAGCTAAGACTTTGATGGTCATATTTATGAATACAGAATGTAAAATAGTTAATATGTTTTCAAGTTAGCAAGCAAAGGACGGACGGCTGGACGGACGGCCAAACAGATAAACATACAGACCAAGGGCGCATCATAATAAGTAACTTTTATGCTAAAGTTCCTAATAACAATGGGCAATAAATCATTATAATAGCACGATACAGTTGGGGCAGTCCCTCTTAAGAGGCAATGTCAAACACTCTCTTTCAGCTCGGCAAACAAATGTTCAGAGGATTTATGTGTTTGAACCCTGGAATAGCGTTGAACTTCCCAGACGTGATGTTAACTTTCTTTTCCCCTTCTTATAGGTAGCGAATGCCAGGATACCAGTCTGGCTTGAACAAGAGTTTAAGATATATCCGAAGAAAACACATACAATAATTCGACATTTATATCGACAAGCGCAATGTATTGTGCTTTGAATTAATATGGAACTTTTGAATGAATAATAATCACCACAATACAGATAAATCGTACGTTTTTTCAATTATTCTTTCTTGGAAATTCATGTTCTGTTGATTTAAGCTCATTGTTATAATTATTTGTAATGAACTTTCTTCCGTTGCATCATCATTTTATGCTTATTGTTAGTGGTGGATTTTGTTTTCATACCATTGTTGATGGAAATACGACTGGTATATTATTGAACACAATTTGTCTTGCATTGTTTGCCATGAGATACTTCTTCTTAATATCGATCATGCCTCTGCTATCAATTTGAATATAAATCTATAATTGATAATTTATTTTTATTCGAATACTGAGTGGACAGTTATCTTCCTCATGCTTTGAAGATTCGTATAAAAAAACAAACACTCTTCTTTATATATATTTAGAGAGAAAGATAAAAGACTAGCTGGGTTACCATGTTGCCTAGGTTTGGCATATTGGGATCAGTATTAATTTGTATCAATTAAACACCTTGTATAATTACGTGTATATTAAAAATAATGTTATGGCTTCGTGTGCTGGGTCTTGAATCACAGCTGAGATTCAAGTGTGCTGAATAAGCAATTTTTTTTATATCCAAGCTTTCACTGCAAAGCATGATGCTGCACAATTTTTGTTTGTCTATCCAGAGTGTAGAAAAACAGATTTTCCGGGTAACGACTCTTGAGCATGCTAAATAAAATTGCCTCTTGTGTGAAAAACATGGCGTTTTCATGATAATGACTGTCACACTAAGCGGTTGCCCGTATGCTTGTTGATACTCATAGCGAATGCAAGCCGGATGGGAAATTGCTTGAAATCGAAAGGCTAATTTGTATCACTATGTTCATCAATAAATTCTTCACAGTGATTCTTGTTCTACTGCACTGCCTTGGCAGGTCGATGTTTTGTAATAGCCTTATAGCGGATCCTTTATTTTTAAAGTGAGCATATGTGGCAGCATTCTTGGGGGTTCAAGGAATTTGAAAAGTCTATAGGGTAATGCACAGCTTGCTCCATAACCATTACACTATCAACAGATGAAAAGGTGGCAGATTTGCCAGGAAGCATTTCCTGAATAAAATCGTTAACATATTTAACGCTGTCATTTTTTTGAGCTAAAATGACTCTCTTGTACAGCCATCGCTGCGGGTTGAAATTTTCGATTATATTCAGAAAAGCTGTAGTTATTATTTTGACAAGTGAAGAGACCATATTGCAGGATTCGAAAGAAACGAAATTAGACCAGTCGTGGGGTCGCTAGGATCTTTGTATACTTGACCTCCAAAGCATGAGGAAGGTCACTGTCAGCTGTAATGAGGAAAAATTAATAATTATCGGTAATAAATCGATCCTCTTTTTGAGGTAAGAGCATATTAACAAGTTATATCTCATGATCAACAATGCAAAGCAAAGTTTCTGCAACAATAGTTAACAACAATGGTATCAATACTCAATTTAAAACACTATGCATGGACCAGCAATATACAGGGTGATTCAAAATGATTTTCGCCGTCTCAATATTTTCCCATGCTTTTACCAGGCCATTCCGCAGCATAACAGTAAATTAGTTAATTATATAATAAATATTATTCCCTACATCACCTCCGGAATAACAGGCAAAGGACTTAAACACAGGCTGAGACATTTGACCTGTTATTTTCGAATATTTTTTAAAAATCATCATACAATAAAAAATGTCCGAAATCAAAACTGAATTGTTTAGCTGTGGATTTCACTAGTCGAAAATTTAGCCATCTCGCCTTTGTGAAGGGTGGGCGCAAGGGTAACTGTGAAATCTTAACCAGCAGTCTCTATTTTTAATGGCATTTTCAGTTTGTACACAGCATTTGAGAAATATTTTATTCTTGATGTTATTCAACTGATCCAACCAAATAGGAGATAGAGCCACTCAAAATGTGAAACTTTTAAAATTTTGTGCTAATTTATCAATTAAGTCCAAGTTATTCTATCTAGAGGAGGATCTTACAAAGATTTTTTATTCTACTTTTTGATGGTTTTTAAGAATCCGAAGTCACAATTTCAGAAATATAATATGTTTTATTGCATAAACAAAAACTTGGAAAAGCAATCCTATGGAGGCAGAGTGTATTAAAAATATAAAATTGTTGAAATTATTCTTTCGAGTTCTTAAAGATCATCAAAAAGTAGACAAGGAATGTCTGAACACCTACTCTGTATCTCTTTATTTTCATAGATAAAATTGGGTTCAAACTTTAAAAAATTCAAAATTTCAATGTCTCTGTCTCGTAAACGGTTGATCTTTTGAAAAAACAGCAAGAATAAAAGATTTCTCAAATGCAGTGTAAAATCTGAAAATGCCATTAAAATGGAGATTTCTATTTAAAATTTTGCAGTTACCCCTCCCTCCCCTCCTCAAAGACGGGGAGGGGATGGGGGCTAATTTTTGGCCCAATGAATTTCTACCGCGAATTAACTCACTTTTGATTTCAGACATTTTTTTCGTTGAATGCTATTTTTCCGAGATATTCGAAAATTCTAGGTAAAATGCCTCACACTGTAATTATAAATATACGAGGGGCGATTGATAAATATGGTCTCCATGGCTGTAACTTTTTTAATTTTTTATGCGATTTTTAAAATACTTTTTGTATCTTATACACACATTTGTCCTCTATGTAATGCAATTTTTGACATAGTCCCCATCCCTTTCCACGCATTGTACCAAAGCATGACCAGTTGGGTGATCCTGTTGAGGAGGCATTCCGGAGTTGGTGTCGACACCAGGATTGAATGGCAGCGTTTACCTCGCCGTCAAGACCAACTCATGCCCCTTAAGGGGATTATTCCTCTTTGGGAAATGGTGAAAGTCGCAATGTGCAAAGTCTTTCATTTTTGAACTGCAACTTTTCATTTTTGAACTATAGGCGCTGCAACATCTCTGGTGTGGGTGGTTACTATCGGACTCCAGAAGTAGGTCCAAAGCTACCATTCAATCCTGGTGTCAAAAACAACTACGGAATTCTTCTCCGACGGGTTCACCTGACTGGTCACGCATTGGTACAATACGTGGAAAAGGATAGGGACTATGTTAAAAAGTGAATAGTCCATTACATAGAGGACAAATGTGAGTATAAGATACAAAAAGAATTTTGAACACCGCTTAAAAATAAAAAAGTTACAGTTATGGAGACCTTATTTATCAATCGCCCCTCATATATTGTAACGTCCTAATATGTCCGGCGATACCTTAAGGTACGCACAAGATCGGCACATAACAGACACACTGCCTACGGACCTACTACCAATCATCCCAGGCCGGAACGACATCGCTCAAAGGAACCAGAAGCTACTGCTCTATGAAAAGTGAATGATGGGATAGAAAAGAAATTCTGATGTGAAATGCACAATAACCGGGGGCTTTATAAACTACTGTTACAAATCGTGTACATTTTCATTTTAATTCTTTATTTACAGCCTTCTGTTTCTTCTGTCTTCTCATTTTGGGCTTCGAATCTTCTTCATACTCACAAAGATTGTGCTTCCATTCCCTCTTCGGGCATCCAAAAGAAAATAAAAAGAATAAACAAGTAAAAGAATATTTGATTAATAGTATTTGACAAATGCAAGTCCATAAGTAATATTAACAGTTTGAACGATTATTAAATTCATTAAATTTTCAAATTCCAACGTTAATAATCTTTTCTTATTCAACATTACTAAGAATGTTCATTCCACATTTGAAAGACAAGTTTTTGATTTCCCGTTTAACACAAATCTATCTCCGTCTTGAATAGATCATTTTGAAAGTTCTAAATAAAACTTTTATCATTGTCTTTTATCATCTTTTAAACATTATTTCTAGTTCTCTATAGTAAGGTAAGTTACCATTACTATGCGCTATATAACTCTTATATCAATTTCTTTCCAGCTTTATGAATACTTCAACTCTCTTTGCAAGTACAACGAATCGCCACGTCGGGTTTATTTTTTTTCGGAAAGTTTACAATCTTTAATGATGACTGACACACAATCTTTGGCAGGTAAGTAAGGGATGGGGGGGGGGGGAAGGGTTAAAGAAACCAAAATCCTCTAACTAAGCTAAAATTCTACATGGGACTGGAATAAAGGTAGATAGTAGGGCAACCTTATTACCACATGACCTGGACAGCTGTGGAATGGATTGGTGAGAAGAGCGGACTTCAAAGTTTAAAATCATCCTCATCGCATTTGATCCGTCCAGACTGTTGTGATCGCAGAAAAAAAGATTTTACGCACCAAGGGAGGGGCTTCCTCAAAATTTTGCAGCCTTGCAATAAGGATAAACAAAGCAAAAGAAGGAACAAATCAATATAAATAACGGTAAAAGTCTTTTGGCCTAAATATACGAACTCAATACCGGATAGTCTCTTTTCTGAATCCTTTTCACAATAAAAAAATTTTGTCACGGGACCCTGGACTGAAGTGAGACTTTCAAGTGCATGATAATAGTAAAAAAATACTAGATGATGTAATCAGTGAAAAGGATTCGTTTCCTAATAATGATTAAAACATGAATGATTTATTTAAAAAAAACAAAGTATTTTATACAAATGCAAGTTAATAATCTAACAACATTACAATGTCTCATTCTAAATGTCAACAGTGTTACAAAAGCTTGAGAGAAATTAAATTATCCTTCTATATTATACTTCATTATACAATATACTAAAATATGTGCTTTTGACATTGAAACGAGGTCTCTCCAGTAATAAATAGGTCAAAAAATTATTAATGAAGAATGGATTTTTTAAATTTATTAATATTTTGAATAATACATTCGATTGTTTTGAAGCGAAGACTATCTTTCTCGCGGAATGACCTTATTAAATCAACAATCAGTGAGCTTCGAATTTTACGGATAGGCTGAGTTTTTATTTCTCAGTTTTAACATCGTCAGAATTAACACTGTTCATTACCGGTTTCCATATTTTATTAAATTTGTCCTTTGTTGTAGGATGCTATGTGGTATATTCATGGTACATTTGTTTTTTCCCTTTCTGCAGATGTATATAACGGATTTGATCCCAAATGCTGTCAATTACAAGCTGAAAAATATCGTACGCGTCCTTTAAATGTGGTTTATGTGATTCGGTAGCAGATGATTGGAGTTATTTATTGGTTTTATAATGTCTTAACTATGTACCCCTTAAATGTAAGATGATAACTGAAGACACACTACAATATTTTGAAAGATAAATTGAAAAGAGAAGGAAAAATTCCACGACCCAGATTCGAACCGGGCACCATGTCTATCGCTGGGCATGGTAACCGGTTCGAATCTGGGTCGTGGAATTTTTCCTTCTCTTTTCAATTTATGTACCCCTTCATAATTTTTACATTTGTGAGATAGAAGGTTTAAATACGGAATGTAGCTTCCTACGGGCATGTCCATCTGCACTATTTAATTCGGTTATTTTAGGTACACTGGAGTCGGAATTACGGGGGTGGGGTTAACAGAGGACAACCTATCTATGTGCTATTTAGGTATGTAAAGGTGTGAAATTCAGTATCCAGATTCCTTTAAGCAAGAGCTACATTACTATGAAGTTTAGGCCTAATGGTTCTATTTGGGTTGGATTTGCAGGGATGTTAGTCATATGGTCTTAAGAGCTCTGGCAACATGTGTCATGTGATATATCATATGTTCGGAAAAGATAGTAAAGGAAAGAAAATACGAGCTTTTTTACTTTTTCTTCATATTGCATTCGAGAAAATTAATTTTTGATTTAAAAACTTTGAGAGATAAAAAGTGAAAATAAAGGGGTAAAAATGCTTGGATACTAGATCTGCTACTTGCCTAACCTACTCGGGGTGGAGGGGGGGGTTAATTTCTTTTTAATAAATGTATAAATGTTTTTCTACTTCAGTGCTAAAGCCTTTCTTTTGAAGGTTTACATGATTTTATTATTTATTTACAGCTCTCTTTAATTACGAGGAGGAAAATTTTAACCTCTGCACCAAGAAATCTTCGATCGACGACAGAGAAGAAATTGCTTTTCATTGACAATCAAGGTACTTCTTCATCACATCTGTATTTCTTCATATCAGAGGCGCTGACTTTTCTTGGTTTGGGATCTTCTGGCGGTCTTATCTTTAACATCAAGTTGGTGTTATCTTTCAGCTGCCATTTCACTGCGAATGGTCCGTGATAAAACGCACCTAATTTAGTTTTACACCACATCCCGAAACTATGAATCTTCGGTGCATCCAAGCATACACTCCGACCTTAAACTTTACCTTTTGTCTAATGGTGGCCCGTCATGCCCATTTGTAAGATGCGTCTTCTTCTGGGAAAAAGTGTGCTCAGTCATTAGATCGGAAGGAGTGTGCTCAGTTTCTTGGTGAACAACATGTCTCATCGTATATAACACATTTGATAAATATTCTTCCCACACTGAGTCTGGCTGATGGAGCATGCTTAGACGTAATTTCTCTCCGGACAAATCGCTCAGCTGGGTTGGTGCGTGGACAGTAAGGCAACACTGTATATGTCCTGTTTACCTTTCGTTGACATGGAGCTTCTGATCTTACTACTACAAAAGTAAGAGGCATTTTCGTGTAGTATGCTGTATGTCCCCATCAGTAGACCTTTTTTTTCAAGGAAAGAGCACAACCACCACGTTCAAATGATGCACTGGTTTTAGCTCCACCCACGCACTATAGACAGAACGAGCACGGTCGATTACCTTGTGTTAATTTGGTTAATAGCCCATTGCCGTCCACAGCTCAGAGTACTATGGGGCCTGTGATGCATCATTGGTTGTGGAGGAATGCATGTGGTTGGTTATTCTGCTTGCATTGTTGACAGCTGACGCAGCTCCTCACGATACGAAATATATCCCATCGTAGAGTGGGCCAATACTATTTCATTTGTACTCTCTGAATGATTTGCTTATCTCCTGGATTTACATAGTGACCTTCGGAATGACAATAATTGACGAATTTCACTCTGGTCTGTTCCGAGACGTAGATTCTCCATTTTTCACGTATAATAATCTTAAAATTCCTTTTCGTGTTTTCCAGCTACGGCCGATCACTTTGTCGGTTCCTGACACCTACTATGGTGACTGCAGTCATCGGGCCAGTCAAAGGGGTCCCGCGTTTCGATGACAGATAAACTTCAGTATAGGGCATTTGGGGTATTATTGTGGCTCCCTTGCTTGTATTGTATGATTGAACTCAAAAGAAGTCAAAAGATTAAAGCTTCAAGCCCAACGGGTTATACGCCCATGTTGGTCTTTGAAATTTATTCAACCATATGAGGGCCTCGGCGTCACAATTGATGTAGAATTGAGCTCCCTCTATGTATGGCCAAAACGTTTTCACGGTGTATAAAAACGCCAGGCACTCCCAATCGATAACAGTATATCTTTTTTTCTTAGTCAGTCAAAGATCAGCTACAGTATCCTATAATCTTTATTTCCTCTGTATATTTTGGGCAAGCATCCCCTGACTGCCGTTTTGCTGGCATCTGAGTGAACTTTAAACGGAAAGTCAAAATCCTGATTGCACAGATTTGTGGTTCCGTGAGGGTCTTAATAATTTTCAGGAATGCCTTCTCACACTCTGGCATCCACTGCCATTCCTGATCTTTATAGGTGAGCCGTCTCACTGGGTGGTTCATTTCACTGCTGGGATGAAGTTTCTGTAAAACTGAACCATACCGATAAAACAGTGCACTTCCTTTGGATTCCTGGGCCAAGGATATTCGAGCATGAGAGCCACCACGTTCTTCATCGAGGGGTGTAAGACAACTTTCATCTACGCTGTATCCTAAATATTCGGCCTCACGTTGAAGGAAACGGGATTTTTGGAAGTTCACTCGCAGATTGTGTTGTATAAGCCACTGGAAGACTAACCCCAGGAATCGATGGTGAGTGGCAAAGTCAGGAGTTCCCACTCTAATATCATCCATATAGTGAAAACTCCAGGGCTCGATCTCTGGTGTCAAAACCTGGTTTATTAGAGATTGGAAAACTCGGGCGCCATTACGGTTGCCAAAAGGTATGACATTAAAGGCATGGGCGCCCAACCCCAGGATGATAACAGTGGTCTTTTGCCGAAAACTCTCCTCCAAAGCTTATTGCCAATGGGTAGCCTTGAGGTCCAGGACGGAAAATTATCTTGAATGCGCAAGCTTCTTCAAGATATGCTCTTTCGGCAAAGGGTAACAGACCATGGTTTTGTGATGTCATTTAATCTTTGATCCTCAAGAACGAATCTGTATTCTGTGGAATCTCTTTTCTTAATGAAAGTAGGGCAAAGACTAGAAAGTTTCTTTTCGGCTAACAATTCCCTGGCGTTTCATGTCTAGCACGATGTTTCGCAGCGCTTCCTTGATTGATGAAAAGGGTGTATGTTTATCGGTGGATTGTTGCCCGAGTTGATATTAAGCCGATAATATGAATACTTGTCACATACAACATCCATGTGTGCTTGGTTTTATTCCATCAATGTTCTTATTTCCTCTTCGATGTCGGCTGTTTTTTTATTTTCCCATTTGTGTTGGATACCAGAGGTACAGTAAATTCGAAACAGAAGGGAATGCACAATCTAGGCAACATGTTGGATAATGTTCGGGAAAAATCACATTTTTTAGGTAAAAATAGATATAATTTTAGTTGTAATTAATTACTCTATTTTTTCTATTCTTTCAGTTTGTTTTACTATTTTGCAGACAGTGATTGTTGATTATATATTGTTTCAATAAATTTTAATTAAAAAATCCCCACGTGATTATCACTGTCTGCAGATTGTTGTCCCTTGCATATAATTTTCGTGATCACGAGGGTGTGTGTCCCACTATTGTTGATAATCTTACCGTAGTTACTTTTTTTTTTATTTCAGACAGACCGCTTCGAGCTTCTGGCTTGAACAGCCGTTCTTACTTCTGGTCCTCCACGTCCTCACTAACCTGCAGCATGATATTCAACTTCCACTTTTCATTTTCTTTCCAACACTCTTCAAATTACTCCTATCCTGCCATTCGATGTTTGGTTTCTTATTGAATTTCTAAATTTCTCGTGACAGCCTTGATTTTTTACCGAGCAGCGTTGTTTTGCGAGTTAACCCATAAGGTAATAGTGAAATTTCTTTTAATGCTATTTCAACATCAAGGGACACCATGCTGCACATTTCTATTTCTATTCTCCAATAATAATTAATTATGATTTCGCAGTCTGTCTTTAGACATTAACTGGAAATTATGAAATTTCTTTTCCTTATTCTTTATAAGGAATTGGTCTGTCTCAACTTTTTTTATATTTAATCTCAATTCGCTTTCTGTAGCAATTAATATTTCTCGTTGCAGTGTTTTGCTATATTTAACGTAAATTTAAGTATTTCTTTATTTTATTCAGAGCCTTTTTTTTTCTGTTGTAATTGAGATCGCAATGCCTGTTGCTCAATTAAATCATACTGTATAGAATATTCTTTAATGAAGAATTTTTGTATTTTATAAATAAATATCGCAATTTTTAAACCAAAATAAAAGTCTTTTAATGAGCCCCATTTACTCTTAAGTTTTAGGGTTCTTTTTTTTAAAGTATCACTCATTAAATTCTTTTTATTTTGCTTCCCTCTCTGAAGAGATGGTAAGGTTGGTTTTCAAGAGCTCGTATACTCGTGCTCACTTTCGCTTTCAAGTCTTGTTCCATGCTGTTAGCGACTTTTTACAAGCTGATGGCCTCGTGACCCTGTCGTGAATAATGGTTATTCTGGAACCAGTGTTTAATATAAGATCAGTAGGAAAATCGTCTTAGGTGATTTTAGTTCGTCAAAATCCTTGTGGCAGCCCAGAGATCCACATTTTTTTTTTATGTCTTGACCTCGTCGATGGTCGAGTTCTTTCATGAAATATTTGATAGCGATATGACACGCTACTGTCGCCCACATCTTTTTTTAGTTTTCCCCTGGCGTTTCTTCTAACCTTGTCTGCCTGTAAGGGATGACAGAATCTCTCTCTCTTAGTCACGCTTTCGGTGAAGACCCTTTCATTCATAACTTATAAGTGCAGGCTGGTCAAGGTGCATGTTTTCTTGTACGACAGTCCATAAGTAGTGTTTATCCAATGGCAATGTTTACAACTTATTCTTCTTTTCTATCTCGTGACGTAGACTTGATAACGTTCACCAGTCCCTTGGGTCTTTGTTTATTGTAATACATCTCGCTGTGATCTCCATTGCAATAATGCGGAAAAAGGTTCCAACCATTTTCCCAATTTTCTATTCCACGTAGCAGTTCCAGAACTCACCCAGGCACTGAGGTTTCAACAAAAAGTGGTAGTATCTTAAACATTTGTTTCTGGTTTCCTCTATATAAGGTAAGTTCTTTAACCTCGCTAGATACTCTTGTAGGTCCTCCCCTATTTCATAAGGGGCGAGTGTAATCAATTTGGCATATTTGAACCAACGTTAGTGTTCTACCGCTCGTCCCACATTATCTGACCGCGTGTAATTATGAATGGTGGTTTTCAGAAACCCTTCTAGTTTAGCATGTTCCCAACGGCCTGAATCCGGGTGTATCTGAGTCCCTGTCCTAATGTCGGCCAATCTATTATCTACATTCCCTCTGAGATCCACATTCGGTGTTGTTGGAATACGCAGATATCCGGCAACCTTCCAGACAGTGCCCTCATTCATAACGCGAATAGGGCATATCTCGCAGTTTAAGGCAGCGATCAGTGGATCAGTTTCATCGACATCCATTTTGAATGTGTGGAATCTTGTTCTTCCAATTCTAATCATACCTGTCATTCAGCGTTGTCCTTAATGTTGTCGGGTGACTCCACTCTTTGACTGAGGTTCCATTGAATTACGATTGCTTCCCTACAAATTATATATATTTTGCATTTCAAAAAATCCTGGACAGTAACATCCTCCCATGTCCGGCGATACCCTAAGGTACGGGCAAGATTGGCAAATAACAGACACACTGCCGACGGACAAAACACCTGTTCAACAACCTCATGCTGGAATGACTCCACTCAAAGAAACCCGCATCTGCTGCTCTGTGATGAATGAATGATGTTATAGCAAAGAAATTCTGCTGATGTGAAATGCAAAAAAAAACGGGGGCTTTATTAACTTCAGTTATAAATCATGGAAGTTTTCATTTTTATTCTTTTTTACAGCCTTCTGTCTTTTCTGTTCTCTCATGCTCACAAGGATTTTGCTTCCTTTCCGCCTCCAGGCACCCAAAAGAAAATAAAAAGAATAAACAAGAAACAGAATGTTTGATTAATTGTATTTGATAAAAAAAGAAGCATGTCTCCAAGTAATATTAACAGTTTGTTCTCAATCCACCGTTAATAATCTTTTCTCATTCAACGTTACTCAGAATGTTTATTACACATTTGAAAGTTTTTGATTTCCCATTTAACACTAATCTATCTACGTCTTGAATAAATCATTATAAAAGTTCTAAAGATATCTTTGATTAATGTCACTTATCATTATTTAACCATTATTACTAATTCCTGTCTAGTCAGGTAAATTACTAATATTATGCGCAATATAACTATTATATAAATTCTCTTTACCATTTAATGAATACTTTAATTCTTTTTCCAGGTACAACGAATCGCCACATTAGGTTTTTTTTTTTAATTTGGAAGTTTACAATCTTTAACGATGACTGACACACAATCTTTGTCAGGTAAGTAAGGGGGGGGGGGGATAAGAAACTCAAAGCCTCTAACTAAGCTAAAACTTGTAATCCTCACCCGTTTAGATAACTATTAAACAGGCTTGAACGTAGCAAAACAGAAAAATTACCTAAAACTAAGAACGGAATTTTTATTAATGAAATCCCCAATTAATGGTGTTCTTAAACAAAAATGGAAAACTCTAACTCAAAAAAATAAATACTAAAATTCTATAATAATACAACAAGAATAAATAGCAAAGCAAATACGTTTAGCTCTTGTCTGGTGAAGATAGTTTTAATTACTAATATAAATCAATTAAGACAAATATTACAATAAACGAGCTCCGAAATCATATAAGATAAATACACAAAGCAAACAAATATCTCTTCTATATTCTCTCTTGGATTCATAATAAGGAGCAGTTCGTTGGCCCGATTTTCAAATGGTACAAGTCAAAGTGACAATTTACTGCCCTACAGCTTTAGTCTCAGGAAAAAATGACAGGCACAAGAGGTGTCAAAAACATACTATTCAGATATGAAAGCAATAAACTAACTTCTAGAGAGACATACGGAATTGACAAAGAGAAAAAATTAAAAGAAATTACGTTAGCTCTAGAACGGCTATTTATCCTTTACCATTAATGTAACTCATCGGTTACTCAGGCCCTCAATTGTAACAGGCCGGATAATCCAAATCAAACATCTAACTTTAACCAGAATGGGAGCTCAAATCCAACAGGCCACTCCTAAGTCAGCTTCGACGCTGTGTACAGTGCATAAAGCTCGTTCCTATTGCCAGCAAAAAAGAAACTGCACTAGTATGAATGACCTTTCAAATAAAATAATACCACACTTATATAAGGAAATCATGCACAAAACATCAAACTACCATATACAAGTTTAAATCAAAAATCCAAAAATAAATAAACCATTGTCTATATTATTAACCACGGATCTTCTTCATGTAGTAAAGCATGGTGACAGAATGTCAGTTTGCTTTGGAAACGATTTCCTTATCTTGAAAGAATGTGCCAAATCAATAAGAAAGGAACAATACCTGTACTGAAAAAAACAGCAGCAGGGTTTCTTTCCTTCTGTAGAGTGATCACCATTAGGCCTCTCAACTGCATATCGACTTCTTCAAATGAGACGTTTTTTTAAATTTTCCGGCAGAGGGCCTGATGAAGAGTGGACCGCATAGAGGTCGCTATCTATCATCCAATCTTGTATTGCATGAGAATCAGTCTCTGAATCCTACCGGCATGCTTATCGACCAGAGAAAAAACATATAAATTATGACAATCGACAATTTCCATCATTCTGGCCTTGGTGATTGACAACGGAGCATGAAGCACTGCTCCACTGACTTCATGATTCGATAGCATGACCGATTTGGGATATTATCAGAAGAACTTGCAAGTTGATTAGTGTTAAGACTCCTAAAACCAAATATGTATTTGACACTGGAATAACTCAATTTGAAACTCTGTAATTAACTTATGGGAACTTAGATTTTTTTTTGAATTGTCTTTCGAAGACTTAGGGTTAAAGTGTTCCTCCCTTCAAAAGGAACACATGACGCTTTCTGCGTCTTGGAACTAATTTGTACGAAGTTAGAACTCGTTCATTATAATCCATTTTAATAAATTGTAAATAACTTGATGAGTGTTATTTCTTTATGTTTAAAATAAAAAGAATTCTATGTATCTCTTTTACCTGATAAAAGATCGATGTGAATTTTCCATTCTGTGCAATGCTTTCTATCTCTGAATAAAATACTATATTTTCTTTACTTTTTGAACCTTATTTTCACATCCACTATTTACCAATTTTACCACAATGGCGCTCGAGCAGGGACATAAGTGGGTGAAGGTTATTACCAAAAAGTAAGAATTTATGGTAATTCTTGGTGAACGGAAACCATGGAAGGTGAAGGGAAACCCAAGGAAGGAAAGGAATTGACCTTAGTGGAGCAAACTAATATGGAAGGAAGCCCCAATACTGAAGGAGGCGTAGCTTCCAACATTGAAGGAGGCATAGAGTCCCAGAATGTAGCTGGGTACTCGCACATGATCCCAACCTTTTCTGGTGAGGAAGGGCATCTGGATGTGCAGGCCTTCCTAGCTATCGTCGAGGACGTAGCAGATATGGCCAGGTGGAATGATGGGATAAAAATTAGTGTTGTAAGGACTAAATTAAAGGGATGGCTGCCAGAAGATTATGCGAACACAGACTCTATGTATTAAAAGATTATAAACAATTTTGTAATTCTTTTAAAATGGTGATGAGCACTAAAAAATTTAGACGTGATCCTCTAGCTGAATTTATAAATGCACAACAAGGAAACTGCGAAAGCATAATGAATATGCTTCCAGATTAGAGTTTTTATGGAAAAACTTGATTATCAAAATGCCCAGTTGGTCTAGTAAATATGAGTTGGTTCTGGAATGTTTTTTGGAAACAGTTTTACCAAACCATAGAGTATTTTTGGCGCAAGCCCAGCCTCAGACGTTTAAGGAGACAATTCAAATGGCCAATAAATCCGAAGATTTACATATAAATTCCACACGTTTAACATGCAATGTGGCAGAATGTATGGATTCTCCTAGAAATAAGGATATAGAAAAAAGGAAAATAAGAAATTAAATAACTCTCTTCTCAATTACTTGAAAGAGAGAAACTATTAAACAACCGAGATCAGCACATTAAAGAAATATCAGATCAACTAGCAGACCTTAGGAGGGAATTAAGCAGATTCAAAAATCTGTTTCAGTTGCAATGAAAAAGGGCATATCGCCGTTTTTGTAAGAAAAAACCTTTAAATTAATATTGACTGCTTGTGGAAGTCAGTCACAGCAGTCTGATACAAATTACAAAAATCTGATGATAAGGTAAATCTTAAAAACAAAAACGGATGATAAGGTAAATCTTAAAACTGCAGATTCAAAATTTCAGTTTTTATTAGACACAGGATCATAAATATCTGTTATTGACATTACAGCTGCTGAATCATTGAAAGATAGAGTCACTTGGGACCATGACAATGTCCTAGTTAAGGGATTTGATGATCACATTTCTTTGATTGACAAAGCAATTATGACTAAGATTGAAACAGAAGTAGGACCTCTAGGAAAGAAGAAATTTCTTGTCAAGGATCTCCAGGATTGGGACGGAGAGGTGGCTTTGGAGTGTAGAGAACTCCGTTTAGAACATGACCTTGAATTAGCTAATTTATCTATTGAACAAAAGAAACTTATTTTGAATACTCTGACAGCATTTTCTAGCTGTATAGGTCAAGACATTAAAGAAGTGAATGGTGTAAAAAATTATGAGGTAGAATTTAATATTGATAAAACCAAACCTGTCTTTGTAAGACAATATCCTTTTCCTCAGATACACCTTTCTAAACTTAAGAAGTACATTTCTGATTATCTTAAAGCTGGAATTATTGAACCAACAACTTCAAAATGGAATTCTCCGCTTCATGTAGTTAACAAAGAAAACGGGGATATTAGATTAACACTGGACTTGAGGAAGGTCAATGATGTAACAGAGCCTATAGACTACCCTATGCCTAAGATTCAGGAAATTCTTCAACAACTTCATAGTCAGAGATATTTCTCTGTACTTGATTTACATACTGCATTCTATCAAATTCCTATGGCCCCTCATTTAAAAGAATGTTTTGCCTTCACTACCCCATGGGGGAAATATCAGTTAACTAACATGCCTCAAGGAGGAAAAAACTCCTCCCATCTTTTTCAAGCCTATATGACTAATATTCTAAGCGAGCATCTTGGTGAAGGAGTTTTTGTCTTTCAAGATGATGTTCTCTTATATTCCAAAACGTTCGAAGAACATTTAGCTCTCTTAAAATCAATTCTAAAAATCTTTTGTGACCAAGGTTTACTAATTTAACCATCTAAGTGTCATTTCTGTGTGAATCAAGTCAAATATCTTGGACACCAGATTTCTAAATTGGGCATTCAACCTGACCCATCCAATGTTTCTGACATCATTAATTTGACTCCCCCTCGTAATGTTAAAGAGACACGTTCCTTCTTTGGAATGATAAACTTTTACAGGCCAATTTTAGAGAATCTTTCGGACCTTTTATTACCTATTACAAACTTAACAAAAAATATGCAGTTTGAATGGACAGCAGAATGTGATAAGCATTTCAATTAGTGAAAAAATCTTTAAATAATTATCCTATTTTGGTACCACCTGACTATATTAGAGAATTCTTCTTATACACAGACGCCTCATTTGGGGCCATAGGGGCAGCTCTTCACCAAAACTATGATGGGCACCTTAAACCTGTGGCCTTGTTTTAGTGCCAAGTTAAAAGGAAGCCAACCTAACCACAGTACTATTGAGAAAGAAGCCTTGGCCATCATTCTGGCTATCAGACACTTTAGAAATATTTTTTTAGGCTTTCCTGTTAGTATTCTATCAGATCATATACCTCTGTCCTTCATAAAAACTATGAAAGGAACTAACCACAGATTATTGAGATGAGCAATAGAAATAGAAGAATATAATTTAACCCTAGAATGCTAACCATACGTCTTGGAGATGTAGTTAAAATTTTACACATCAGCTACTGCGCTTGATCTTGAAAGAGGGCCCTGTAATTCCAGATATGCTTCATCAAACATGTATTCTTTCGAACAGTGGCGTTTCAGTTGTCCAGCTTGCATATCCACAGCGTGTATTGCGTATTTTCGTAAACATAGTGCGTCTGTTAGACGTAGAGTTAGTATTCAACGTAAATTTTTATACGTCTCTTGGACGTAGAGTTAGTATTCAATGCATATTTTTGTACGTCTAATGGACGTAGAGTTAGTATTCAACACATATAATGTTGTTATGATTGATGGTGCTTATTTATATCCTCTGAGGCGTATTAGTTATTATTAATTACAAGTGCTTATATTAATAAGAAATTCTATTGTTATGGATTCAGTAGAAGAAAATGAAATTGAAAAAATTATTGGAAGTCTAAATATAAATTAGTCTTCAGGAATTGATGGAATTTACGCAAACAACATTAGAAATACTGGTAAAGGTTTTGTTAACTCACTTATATAATGTAATATTGAAGACAAATGAATGGCCAAAAGAGATAAAAATGTAAAAGATTAGGCCAATCTATAAGAAAGGTAAAAACAGATTTAAATAATAATCGACCAAAATTATTGTTACAAAATAGTTTTTAACATTGGAAATAAAAAAACGTGAGGAATTTAGGGAAAAGAACAATACTTTTGTAATGAAATATATGATTATAGAAAAAATAAGTCAACCCGAACTTTGAAATGACACAAAAATTAAATAAATGCTTTCATCATCGTCTTAATTCAGTAGTTATTTTTTGGATATAAATAAAGCTTGGGATTTGGTTAATCGTGATATTTTGTTTTTAAAATTAAAACAATATGGTATAAGAGGACAATGTTTAAATTTGTTGAAAGGAATGCATACGAATGGAAAGTAAAAATTAAAGATAAATAATCCTGAAAGTTCAGTATCTGAGATCACAAATGGTATTCCTCAAAGGTCAATATTAGGTTCAATTTTTTTCCAAATTCTAGAAATATCTCTTTTCGTTTGTCTTTTAAAATATTTTAGACTATAAAATTCGTTTTAATACATATATTTTTTTCGAATATTCTTATATCGATTGTTTTTTTAACATGCTATTTTACAGAGTTGTTAAATAGTTAATGAACAATTTTATTAATAAATGTATTGTTCTAAAGTACTTATTATATAATAAATAAATACACAAAACTCCTTATTTCAATCAATACAACTATATAACTAATCATAACTGAATTTCAATGTGATGTACGTCTGGGAGACGTATAGTTAGTAACAAGGTTATTCCGCTCATGGTTAGTATTCTAGGGTTAATAGTTGAGCACATTAAAGGTAGTGAAAATTGTGTAGCGGATTTTTTATCACGTTCTCAAGCATGTGAGGTTAATGCAACTCGGATGATTGATCAGTCTGGTTGGAAGGAGAAAGTTATTCAATCCCTAATGCTTGATCCTGCCCTTAAAGCATTAATTAAAGGCGGTAAAAGTGGAAAAAATTTCATTAATAAAAATGAAATAGTCTACCTAAGGGAAAAATCTAGACGCAGCAAAAAATTGAAATTATGGGTAGGGGAGGAAGTTCGTCTAAAACTGATTGAGATGGCGCAAGTTCTCGTCTTTCAGGCCATAAGGGTATAAACAAACCATGGGAAAAGATTAACTCAGAATATTACTGGCCTATGATGTATAAAGATGTTTCTGATTACATTAAGATTATTACATGTCTAAGATGCAAATTGCACAAAAATAAAGTGCCATTTTAGGAAGGTCTCAAGGCAGTCTATCCCTTTCAGAAAATTGCTGTTGATATAATTGGTCCCTTATAAAGGACAGAGCAAGGTAATAAATATATTGTAGTTTTCATCGATGTCTTTACAAGATATCCAGAGGCCAAGGCCATACCTGACCAATCATCGGAGACGATCGCTAAAGCCCTATGTGAAAAAATAATTTGCAGATATGGCATTCCTAAGGAACTAATTAGTGACAGGGGAGCCAACTTTACGTCGGAGCTGATGCATCTACTTAATAAAAATCTTGGTATAAACCATCATTTTACAACTGCTTATCATCAAACTTCCAATAGCCTTGTTGAAAGGCTAAATAAAAACATTAGAGAAACCTTAAGATTAATATGTAATAATGATAAATTCTATTGGGATGAGCTTCATGAAGCAGTATTATTCTCCATACGCAGCAGCTCCAACAAAAGTACTGGTGAAACGCCTGCCTTCCTTTTATACGGATTTGATCCAACTCTGCCTATTTGTTCGGATCCTGAAGACAAAGAGGCTGTTGAAGTGGGTGACTATAGATCTGATCTGGTAGAGAGACTTGATGAAGCTAGAAACATTGCTCAAACCAAAAGTAATGAAAGAAGAAAGAGAATTATTGATTGAACTAATTTTAACAGAATGCTAAGAGAATTTAGGGTGGGGGATAAAGTTTGGTTACTTAAAATGGGTGGGGGAAAAAACAAGTTGGGTTATCGTTATTTGGGACCATTCAGAGTTATCAAACGAGTTTCTCAGGTCAATTACAGGATTGAAGGAGTTCTGAAGCACGACCAACAAGTTGTCCACATTGATTGACTCAAGCCATGCTTCAGTCGTGGAGGGAGAGCCAAACAAACCCCCACAGGCAAAAAACGCCAACATCTGAAGATGAATCTGAAGATGATGAAATGGAGCTGAGCCTCGACTACATGTGTCAATCACATCCAAGACGTCTTCAAGCCCCTGAAATGATGCCAGAGGAAGACGAACCCCTACCAAATGCAGAAAAGGAACAAGAAGTCCACATCATGGATGACCAAACATTCACACAGGAGGATGAACCCACTCCTAGACAACTTATAGAAGTATCTCGAGATCCCGACGAGGTTAAGATCCTCGTCCACCAGAACAGGCAAGAAGAGTAGTTACCTTCCGCAAGTGAGAAAGACAGTGAAGCAGACGAATCAACCAGACGATATAACCTCCGTCCTAGACGCAAGATTGATTACAGAAGACCCCACCAAGGGAAAATCGTTCCTAAAAGGGGGGATATGTGACAGAATGTCACTTTGCTTTGGAAACGATTTCCTCATCTTGAAAGAATGTGACAAATTCAATAAGAAAGGAACAGAACCTGTAGTGTTTCATGAACAAATTAGTGAAAAAAAAATTTATTCACTTGATAAACTTTCTGTGTAAAGTTATTAGCAGCAGGGTTTCATTCCTTTTATGGAGCGATCATCAGTAGGCCTCTCAACTGCACATTGATTTCTTCAAATGAGACGTTTTTTTAAATTTTCTGCCAGAATGCCTGATGAAGAGCGGACCGCATAGAGATCGCTATCTATCATCCAATCTTGTATTGCACGAGAATCAGTCTCTGAATCCTACCGGCATGCTTTTCGACCAGTGAAAAAACATATAAATTATGACAATCGACAATATGCATCATTCTGGCCTTGGTGATTGACAACAGAGCATGAAGCACTGCTCCACTGACTTCATGATTCGATAGCATGACCGACTTGGGATATTATCAGAAGAACTTGCAAGTTGATTAGTGTTAAGACTCTTAAAACAAAATATGTATTTGACACTGGAATAACTCAATTTGAAACTCTGAAATTAACTTATGGGAACTTAGATAAAAAATTTTTTTTGAACTGTCTTTCGAAGACTTAGGGTTAAAATGTTGCTCCCTTCAAAAGGAACGCATGATGCTTTCTGCGTCTTGGAACTAATTTGTACAAGGTTAGAACTTGTTCATTATAATACATTATAATAAATTGTAAATAACTCGATGAGTGTTATTTCTTTATGTTTAAAATAAAAAGAATTCTATGTATCTCTTTTACCTGATAAAAGATTGATGTTAATTTTCCACTTTATGCAATGTTTTCTACCTCTGAATAAAATACTATATTTTCTTTACTTTTTGAACCTTATTCTCACATCCACTATTTACCAATTTTACCACAGCAGGGTCACCCATCAGTCCTATCACGGAGAGTCGATGGTCAAAACTCCCGAGCCCAATTCTATTACGGAAGCATATACCAGTTCTAGAATCTTCTGTTTGAAGTTATAGTCGAATGGTACACAGGAAGGCTTCGTGTAGACCTATTGTGTGGAAGGTCTACTCTAACTCTGTTTGGATAGGAAAAAAGTTACATAATAATTAAACTGAAGCAAATCCAAAATTACTGCTCATAGTCTTCGATGAGTCTTCGAGTCTTTATTCAATATAAGCTAACTATATCCTCTGCAGTTGCTAATAATGGTACATATTCCATATGATCAATCAGTCATCAGGGTCAGAGCTCTCTGCGGAGCAGGTCGGAAGTGATCCTATCATCTTCTCCGAGCTGGTTGAAGTCACTGACTTTTTTGGCTCTCCTTCCTCACCAACCTCGTTTGGTAAACAATACCTTTTACCTCATGCAGAGGATGCTTCGACTCACGCTCAATCTAGCACGGCTTTCAACAAATAAATTGACTAAATCAGTTACGGTAGAAACATTGTTAACAAAATGCACGTGGTTCTCGTATGCTTGTCGGATGGTGCATTCTATGTTTTCAATCAGGGAATGTCTGAATCCCACGATATACTTTATTATTTCACCTTTGACAAAGCCATCTATCAGGTAGGTCCTCCATACATTAATTTCCTGGGTGAGTTCGGGTATAGTCAAGAAGCGTCGAATCTGTTCGCGCAGTCTCCTCACTCGTTGCGCATGGTCACTTTCTAATTCCACTTGTAAGAGTCTGTTCATTAGAATCACTGTTTCCTCGCTAAGTAGAGTAGTTGGCACTCGACCGTGGATTAACGAGGTGATGAGTTTATCGGCCTTATCTACAACTGGTTGTTTTTCCGTCATTAGTAAAACAACTAGTAGAACCCACGTCGCAATTAGCATGTTACTTGAACTTCACTTTCAGGTGATGAAAACAAAAAAAAACAACTTTATAACGGGCTGCGTTTAGGCATTGATCGTTACAGCGATTGTAAAGTATGAGGAAACGGGTTATTAGTTAAATTGTCTAAGACCAATTATCTATAGTCAGGGATAAACGATTATTGAGATTCACTTTTTAAGAACATACACATCATCGCACACCATTTTGGTTAAACCCTCCCATGAGTAGTGGAAAGGAATAGGAAAGATTTATGTATTATTCGTTTGATCAAAATAACAAAAGGTTTGCAGACAGATGTGAGTTACTATTTAACCTAAACATTCACCACTCTAAAGGCAATTCAAAAGAAAAAATAATAATAAGTAATAATAAATAATAAGCAATTTCTTAGAAAAATTAGAAAGATTAAACCTTAGGTAGAGGATTGTCCAATGGTAATTTAGACAAACATTAGATTAGTTCATTAGGAAAGTCAAGTTAGTTATAGTCTGGGATTAAAATTTGAGTTATAAATAACACTCTAATACGTTTTCTGGATTGTTCATTGTAACTAATACTCATTAACACAAAGTTCCAAATAAAGACTTTAAGGTAAAAGAGCTGAAAACATGAGGAAATCTGATGGTTATCTAAATAAGTAGGAAAAATGTTTTGGTTCTACTCTCGTTTTTCAGTTATCTGGGTCTTAAGTTCTTTCACAACTTTATCCTAATAACAATGGATAGTCCCATGGACAATGGAAAATTAAATTTTTTTCTCTTTTCTTTTGTAGGTTACTATTACAACCCAAATTTCAACTCAAGGATGGACTGGCCGAGATGAGAGGTGTAGGTGAAGAAACCAACAGTCTCAAATAACAAGGGTGGCGGTGAGGGGGGGGTCTCAGTCGACAATAACATTTATACTATGGATTGTACGGGACTGGTTAGTAGAGGGGACCCACCCACTAACCGCTGCTATTGCTAATAAAATAATAGTTCCCTTGGGATGATAAAATTCCAGTCAACGGGAAACATCGTCATCAGAGTAATCTAAAAAACAGTTAGTCACGGAGATTATGATTTGCACCTGAATATCGGCTGTCAAAGGGACAGATAAAAAAGGGACACATAACAATCATGGGGATGCTCCATCAACTCGTTTCAGTACGGGCTTAGACATATTTTTCATCTCTTATTCTTTATAACTGGCATAAGGTAAGTATTGTCAATAGATTAATTACTTTGTTTCACTTTTCTTATATTCTTTTATTTTCTTACATTTCTTTTCAAGGCTTAGGACATGAATTAAAACAGTAGAAGTGGAAGGAAGTCTTTGCAATGAATTAAACCTTTTTTAATTTCTTTCTTTTAGAGACTATTAGGATCACGTTGAAAGGGCCCCCCAAAATAATAGTTCGTCCTTATTAAAGTTCATCATAATTTAACTCCTGTTACGGTTGAAGATCAGCATATTGGTCTTTGGGGTTCCAACTAAGAGGTCCATCTTTTTAATGTTCGTTAATTTTAAATATTTGATTAAACAAAAAATATACTTAAAAACTACTTAACTTTAGTTCCGTTTCAAGAAGAGTAAATCCTTGCCGTTCGAAGTTTCTTTGTGGTCGGACTTTGCGATTTTGATCATCATAGTTTCACACAATACAGGCGACGGGGTGGGCGGCGAATACCAGATGATTTCTCTGTCGAATGATCTCACCCGTTGGGGCAAATTAAAAGTCCTCCACTTGACTCGCAAAAATTAACGACTCATCCGTGTTAATTTTTTTTTTCTAAGGTCGACTTGGTATTCTAAAAATTTCCATCTTTTTATTCGCAACAATTCTCTGACGTTTTTAAATCATTTTGCAATAAACCTCTCATGGCAAGATAATGTTATCGAAAAAGGAAAAAAGGCTAAGAATGTGAGACGTAAAAAAGGGAATTTAATTGTTCGTCAACACAATTAATGTCTTGCACTTTTATTCACTCAAACAATGAAAAAAACAGCAAATTAAAATTAAAACGATTTTAATGGGTTGAAGGGGCCCGTTATAATATATAGAAAATATGGCCCATGGATTCGTTAACCAACGACTTCAAAACTGGTATTAAACTTTACCACACGAAACTCATTTTCATGCAACAGTTCATGCAACAATGCTTTTTTTGCAGACAAAAAAATAAATTTTATAACTAATAGTAATTTTATATTATCAACAAATCAGAATGTTTAAAAATGCAAGAAAACTCAAATATTTTTAACTTCCCCACAATTGAAGCTGTAGTAGCACTAGTGTCGCTATAAAAGCAAAGATGGTGGCTGTAAATGAAAAGGCATATTGTATCCTGGAGTATGCAAAAACAAACTATAATTTTAGTCCAACGGGCATTTCATACGTAATTTCATAAAGAATATCCTAATCGTTCAGAGGGCAAAGCAAAATAATATAATTTTTAAGGGGGTGATGCTTTAAGGGAAACCCCGAAACTTAAGAATGAATGTGGCTCGTTAAAAGACTTTTATTTTGTTTAAAAAAACGCAATATTTATTTATAAAATATCAACATATTCTATACAAAAGAATGTTCTATACAATATGGGTTAATTGAGGAATAGGCATTGCGATCTTAATTACAAAAGAAAAAAAACTCGGATCACAATAAGGAAATATTTGAATGTACGTTAACAAGAACAACAGGAACCACTATTCCACATTAGAGATTCATTGCAACGTATGTGCATTTCGGCAGCCAAGCTGCCTTCTTTAGCATATACAAGAATTTGATCAGACCAGAGAACTTCTGTTCTGATAAAGTAGAAGAATTACAGAGTCACTTATATAGTAAAAGAAAGCTAGCTACAATTCATTTACAAAAATAAATGCAAGTTTAAAGTACATAAATTGAAACTACAGGTAGACGATGATCAACCATATAGATATATATAGACTATAGTAAGGCCAAATTCTCTTGCGATCTTCCTCATGCCCCTATTTAGTTGCTGATTGTAGGGCAAGGCTAACACTCTTCCTGGAATGTTTCCTTTCTATAGTGTGGTGATGTTTTCCAGGTTGATCTTGTGTTTTACTTTTTTGGAGATGCTGTTAACTATTTCTTCTTGGTAACCATTCAATCTGGCAAATTCTTCGATAGTTTTAAGTTCATTTTTCTTGCTTTTTGCATTCAGAGGGATGACATGCGCTCTGTATACCATATGTCTAAATGCTGCTAATTTGTGTTGGTAGCTATGGCTAGAGTCTTTTCGTAATAAAAGTTGGGACGAAATTTGCTTTCCTGTGGATGTCCTAACTTAGTTCCTCTCCTGAGCTTGTTAATCGAATATCCAGAAATCGCAGGCTACCATTAGCTTCTACTTCCTTAGTAAACTTAATATTTGGGCAAAGATTAATAAGGTTGGACAAAAAGGTCTCAACGTTTTCTTTTTTCGTATTAAAAATTGAAAATACATCATCCACGTATCTTAGCCACTCATTCAGAAAATATTTGAATTCCGTTAAGGCTTGGTTTTCTAATTTTCTTATGTAGATATTAGCTACAAAAGGGCTGATGCTGCTTCCTATAGGAATACCATCGGTCATTTTGTACCATTTGTTGTTAAAGGCAAAAACATTGTTGAATAATGTAAATCTCATGACCTTTATAACCTCACTAACAATCCCTAAGGGCCACTCATTTTCATCCATTGTGTCTTCAAGAATTCAATGGCTCTTATAAGCGGAAAGCTCGGATATAGTGACTCATTGTGAAACGAGATTAACACGTCATCACTTGATACTCAAGAATTCTTTAACTTATGGCACATTTGTATAGAATTTCTAATTGAGAAATCTAGACCATTTAGTTTTAATTTCATGAGGAAGTTTTTTAGCACATACTTGGCTAAAAGGTCTGTAGGAGAATTGATGCTGTTTACAATAGGTCTCCGCTTATTGCCTTCCTTATGGGTTTTAGGAAGACAATATAATCGTGGCAGGATAGGCCTGATTGGTAGTAGGTCATGTAGTTTGACTTCTCTAAAAATAATATTGCATTTTCTGATGCATTCGTTGACTTTAGTGACTAAGTTTTTTAAAGGGTTACTACTGAGTTCTATGTAAGGCCTTCATCAAGCATTTTGTGGACATTATGAAAATAGTTTTCCTTATCAACAACTACAATGTGGTTCGATTTGTCATCTTTAAGATAAAATACATCATTTTCATTCAGTTGTCTGATGATGGCTTGATAATTACTATTGTTTTTTTTTTGACCAACACAACTAAAAAACAGATAAAAAACCCAAAGGATATAATACCGCAGAAAAATAGACCAGGAGTCTACAAATTACCTTTTAATTAAGAGCCAAATTTAATGCAGTTTATTAAGGGCAATCACGGAGAGCAATCAAGACAAGAATTGGTGAGCATTTGGTATGTATCAGGAGAGGAAATTTTGCAGTATCGAGATTCGCTGACCATATCCTAGATTGCCAACATTACTATAATCCTGAAGACTTTGAAATTATCTACAGCACAACTGACCCAAAACTGTTAAATTTCCTGGAGTCGTATGCCATCACCAGTGAAGAACCTGCTAATTTACTAAATAGTGATTTGGGCCCCATGGACGTGACACAATTGAGAGACTTGGCAAAATTTTTACATATTCCAAATCTGACCTATGGAAAGAATAAACGTACCATAGACAACAACGACTCGTGATTGGTTGATCATCATTTATCTATAGTTTCAATTTATGTACTTTAAACTTGCATTTATTTCTGTAATTGGATTGTAACTAGCTTTCTTTTACTATATAAGTGACTCTGTAATTCTTCTACTTTATCAAAACAGAACTTCTCTGGTCTGATCAAGTTCTTGTATACGCTGAGGAAGGCAGCGAAACGAGCATATGTTGCAATAAATTTCTGATGTGGAATAGTGGTTGTTGTTCTTGTTAATAAATCTCCTGTTGTTCTTGTTAATCTGTGTCCACAGTCTCTGGCTTCATCTCCTTCTATGAATGTACGTTAAATACAGTAAAATACTGTAACGAGAAATATTAATCGCTACATTGAGTGAATCACCTTTAAATATAAAAAAGAAGTGAGACAGACCAATTCTATATAAAGAATAACGAAAAGATAATTTAAATTCTTATTAAATGTTTAGAGAAAGACTGAGAAATGATAGTCACTTATTAATGGGAAATAAAATGAAATTGTGCAGCATGGCGTCCCTTATGTGCATTATTGTTGAAATAGCATTAAAAGAAATTTCCTTATTACCTTATGAGGTAACCTGCAAAACGATGCTGCTCGAATCATGGCTGCCCCGAGAAAGTGAGAAATTCTATAAAAAGCTAAATATGGAACGGCAGGATAGGAGGAATTCGCAGAGCATTGGAATGAAAATGATAAGTGGAAGTTGAACGCCATGCTGCAAATTAGGAATAATGTGGAGGACCAGAAGTAGGAAGTGGTTTGCCTGGAAATAAAAAAACAGTAACCAGGGAAAGAACATCAAAAGTAGTGGGACGCACATCCTCGTGATCACGTAAATTATCCGCGAGGAAAAACTAGCTGCAGACAGTGATAATCACGTGGAGATTTTTTAATTAACATTTATTAAAACAATATATACTTAACAATCACTGTCTGCAAAACAGTAAAAAAAAACTTAAAAAAAAGAAATAATAGGAACTTAGATTATATCAATTTTTTACATAAAAATTTGAGTTTTCACGAACAATAATGACAGAGGCATACTTAGGTGAGAGATCAATTTCTGGATACTGGATGTCTTTGTAAACGCAAAAGCACGGGAAGGCCATGTGTAATTGAAGGAAAGGTAGAAGAAATCAACGCAGGCCATAGAAATAAGTCGTAAAGCTTGTCTTGAAATGCAATTTCTAGAAACAACTCTGTGGCGCATATTGAGGAGACAATGAAGATAAAAATGAAACGGGTTCAAGCTCCACAGCAGAGACATGCTGAAAGTAGTTAGACATAAGATTAACTATCATCTTAACATTAACCAGATGATTTGAGGCAACCACATAAAAGATTTGTAATGCTGGAATAAATAAATACCTGAATTTTCTTAAGCTTTATACGCAGTCTGGATAGTTTAAGTTATAAAATATATGCAAATTAAAATTTTGAAATGCCGTACAATAATTTGACTCCTCCTGTATATCTCATGGCCAAAAATGCCATGCATAATCTCTGAAACATTAGGCATCAATAATGGCAACAACACACATTGCAATTCGTTTGGTTCACTAAGACACTAATAAGGTTCAAGTCGATCGCAAAAATGCATAGAAATGCTGTTGTTCAGGCTTTTCTTAGAATAGCTAGTTCTCAGGATTTAACGTTTTTAAAAAAATCTTTAAAAATGAGTACTAACAGGGGATAAAGATAAAGAGATAAAGCAATTCACGATTGAAGAAGAAACGTCGACTAATTGAACTTCTTGGGCAGCCCCGGACGATGCCAGCATCTCAACAGAAGAAACAGCGACTGCTAGATTACACAATATGATCAATAGTCAATAAATGCTCTTCAAGGCATCAAGAGCAGAGTCGGACTTGCGAAAACAGATTACCAAGTAGTGAATAACCCCCATCGAGATAGTTGGCATTGAAAAATACCAGACCGAAACGATCCTGTGCATATTCTGCCACCCCAGAAGAGAATTGTATCATCGAAAATGTACATTCAAAGTAAGATTACGTGAACAAAAAATTATTTCGATTATCTTGGCCACATTTGGAGAGGTCCAATCATTGAGAGCATTTATTATTTTTATTTAATATTTGGTATTTAATAAAAAAAAAACAGATTCAGAACTAAGTCAGAGATATCATCTAGCTTATTTGGTAGCACAGCAGATACAAACATTTTCTAAAAAATCACCGATACATCTTGACTATAGCCTGTGTTAATGTGAATGTTGTGGAAACCAAGGTGGTGAAGATGCGATGATTGACCGTTTGTTTCTATGAATTGTTAACCAATTGCTGATATATCTGGCGTTGCTCGAGCTACTTTTTGATGAAATTTTTGCAATACTGAATCTGAATATACAGTGAAAAAAAGTTAGAATTAACAGAGTAAAAAATCTTATTAACAACCGGAAAGGACTTTTTTTTTTAAATTCCTAATACATGTTTTCTCTATTTTCCTAAATCTGAGATTCTATCCGACTTCTATGTATGTGTAGAAAAATGCATGTGGATTTGAAGGGGGGAAAAACAATACTCTGATCTGATGTTTCTTCAGCCTTGGCTGTGGCTGTAGTTCCATTTTGCTTGCAACATACATGAATTTGCCACAGCTTGTAGCAACATGTAGGCTTTGATGCACTACAATCGACCAATAGGAAGAGAAGCTATAATAATTTAAAATATATACACGGTGTCATGTAAAAGTCATGTTCGTAAATATAATGGCATGTATATTAAATAGCAAGGAACAAAAAACTCCCTATGTACATAGGTCGAACAATACACCGTTTCGAGAAATGGTTTAAAAGATCAGAAAGATACATAAAGAAACTAAACCATTTTCCCCTTGCCCTGGTCATGTAAATGGGAGAAAGAAGACCTGGCTGATTTGTTGAATGCCCTGCTCATGTAAATGGGAGAAAGAAGACCTGGCTGATACGTTGAACGCCCTGCTCATGTAAATGGGAGAAAGAAGACCTGGCTGATTCGTTGAATGCCCTGAACATGTAAATGGGAGAAAGAAGACCTGGACTGTGAGTGAGATCACATGGCAACATCAGGTTACAAAAATGCTGAGTTAGCGGCTATCTTATAAAATATATAGTTTTATTCTGATCTTGATGAAATTTTGAATACTTGACTGAAGGTCACTGTCTACCTGAGATTTCGAATAAATAATATTATCGATAGAATTATCAATTTAAAATCGATATTCATTATGTTGGCATATTATTAAGAAATATCTCATGACGAACAAAGCAAGGCAAAGTGAACATAGTAAAGATAAGATGGAATATGTAACAATGCATTAAATTCCTGCTATTCAGATTTTAATTTATTTAATAAATTCTTGAAGATCTTTAAAAGTAGTCAGTAACTGGAGATAATGGAGCGTTAGCACACTATTGAGAAAGAGCAAAAGACGACAGAGAAAGCATTCCTTTAGCACCGTGCTGTTTTGAGAATATGGTAAGCATGTCAGTAGAAGAATCGGCGACTGTCAGACTACATAAAGTGATGAATAGCCAAGTTTTGCAATGAGTATAAGGTTATGATATAGACAGTAAGTCTCTCTCTCTAACAGAGGTAGTAAGATAAAATTGTCTTCTTTGAGCTTCCTAACAAACGCTCAGGCAAGTTCCGTATTTTTATAAATTTTTAACTTTTTTATATATTATTATATTCAATTTATCCACAAGTTATTCTACACTTTTTAATTTATTATTATTTTAAATTTTTAACAATGTTATATATTATTATATTCAATATATCTCTAGTCATTGTATTCTTTCTAATTTTTAGCATCTTTATAAATTTAAAAAAAATTTAGAATTCAAAATAAAAATATAATTTCTTATTATATATTAATAAATAGTATTACAGTAAGTAAAAGTTAATGATAAATTCAAATCAAAAGTAACATTTATGTCATTTAACAAAAGTCTAAAGAATTGTTAGCAACAGAAAGAACTTTGCTCCGTCTGCGTTGTTTACATCATGGAGATAAATACCTCGGTAAAGTTCACACAAAACTTCTCGGCTTTAATAGCCGGCTGTTCCGTAAGTGGAAAGACGAACATCGTGTCAAGTTTGTTAGAGAATGGAGATTAAATGATGGACCCACCTCCAATATAAATAATATACTGTTACAGAGGAATAATTCCACCAGTTGTGAAAAATTTGAATCTGTCCAACATTACATTTCATGCATGGATTTCTGATGAGAAAATTATTCATGAACGAATACCTTTACATGCATTGTTAATTTTGGATGATTTATTAAATGAAAATAAATGCTAAAATTATCGAAAAGATTTATACAAGATACAGTCATTATCTCACTTTCTCCGTTTTATTATTAACTCAAAATCTTTTCGCACAATCAAAAAACGTTCATACTATAAGCTTAAAAACTCAATTCATATTTCTGTTAAAAATCACCTGGAGATGTTGGTCATATATGCACTCCTGCTTTACAAACAGGGTATGGTACTTTACTTATAGAAGCATTTAAACATGCAACACAAGAACCCTATAGTTATTTATTATTAGATCTTACACAAGGCTGCCCTAACATAATTAGAATATGGAGTAAAATTTTCCAGCAAGAAAAATCAATTACCGTTTATGCGTGTTTAAAATACATTGCTATTCATTTTTCAACAAGCCTTCATTAGTAGTAAACAGCCAAAATTCCGTTAATTCAAAAACACCGCCATTTCCTTGGGGCGCTATAAAACGCTAGCCCTAAGCAATGGAAAAAATAGTTCTAACATGCATCATTAAATCAAGTCAAATCTCTCTGTGAAATTGGTCATAACATCGTACATCGCAAAGTCACATGGACACCACAAATAAGAAAGCATTTGAGGAAGATAAAAGGCTGAGCACAAAAAATAATTTCATTAAGATCTAAAAAAATCCTATCTGGTTCAACATGGTGGTGGATTCGTATTACCTTTATATTAGGCAGCGTTGCACGACCGATATTAAAAAAAATTAATATGTTAAAAACATGCAGAAATACGTATTATTACCTTCACACGAATACCAAAGAATAATAAATCATTTTTCAACAACTGCGATTGCGATGAAACAAAGACAACAAAGAGAGAAAAACGTTTGGATAAAAAAATGACTCATTTTCTTAAATTCTCATAATATGATCGTGCATCAAAAACTAGAATATTTTCTCGACACCTTACAGAAATATATGTATGAAAAGAAACGTGACAATGTCGACAAGAAAGAACAGAATCTCATGCAATAACAACAAAGAACTCACCCTGAAGAAGAAGGGGAAGAAGATGAAGAAGAGGAAGAAATACAGTCGCTATTATCGTCTTCACCTGATTCACCACCAAAACGAATTCCTCAACAACTGTTTTACACTGCAAAGTTTCAAAGAACACCATCTAGATTTGACACTGATGATGAGCAGCCGTTAAGCTTTCTTCTTGCACAAATTTTGAGACAAACACGTTTATTTTATTATCTGCAGAAGTACCATGAATTCGTAAGCTGGGATTCACATGGAGCAGTAAAAATCGGCAGGAAGAATCTACTGGGTTTACACATTTCAAACCTGATCGATGACACTGTTTCACCATCAGCCAATATAAAGGACCCTCCTATTGGACAAAGACGTTTTATAAAAGCACTTCAGGATGGATGTTCAAAGAGAACTAATTGTAAATCTGTTGTATCATTCGCAGGAGGGGAGGGGATGGAGTTTTAACAGCGTTATAATTAAAATAATGTGTAACAACACACCCGGAATTCGTTGGATACCATACAAATAATTGTAATATTTTTAAAAATTATACAAAATATTATAATGGTTTTATTAAAGTTTTAAAATGTAAAATTCTGAATAAAAAATTGTAATTTAAATGAAAGAAATCTTGTGTCTATGTAATTATTATTTATTTAATTCATTACAAACATTTTAATTATATTATTTATTTATTTATTTTATTTACTTATTAAAAGAATAAAAAATATAAATCAAAATATATAATTTAGTAATGTATTTGGTGATTTAATTAATTCTTTGAAATTTGATTAAAAAATATTTTGTTTAATTAATATAAAACAAGGAAAAAAATATAGACGAATGAAATAATGTATATTTAAAAATTTTATTCGGGAATAATGAATACAGAATAAATACAGGTAATACACAAGTACAAAAAATTCAACATGGCTAGGTTTTTTTTAAAGGGACAACAGCTTTGACTCCATTTAACATTCTGACATATATTATTAGTAGCAGAAATATATTCTGACAGAAATAGTTTGTGTGAATAAGTACAGTTAATGATGTCATACATTGAATGGCCTGTTGCAGCAAACTTTAGGAAATGCTAACAATGATGACCGCATGTAGCTTCTTTTGGATGCTGGAATAGTTTCGAATTGTAGACCCAATTTTTAGCCTATCTATACATGAAATCGTGGAATTGGGGAGGTGATTTTTGAACAAACGAATCAAAGTAGTAAGCTAATGAGGGCTTATGGATAAAAAAACTAACCCAGTCACTGCCTGGTTGATCAGAACCATCTGTATTAGCTACAAGTAGAGATGGGTAGCTGAGCTTCATATTAGCTATTACACCAGGTGAAAATACACCTCTGGCTACAGGTTTTGTACTCAGGTCTCTCTCTAATGCACACCATATTTGTGCTGTATCCATAGAGCTTTAATTTGTATAATCAAAGGTTACGGTACGGTCTTTACTGATTTCTAGTAAGTTCTGATATTCACAGTAGGCAATGATGTTCACAGATTCTGTAAGAAGTTGGGAAAAATGTAATTCAACACTAAGTGTGCTGTTACAAATAAGGTTAAAATGGGATGTATGATAATTTTGATTTCCGCTATGGTCATACGAAATGAAAGAATATCCAGAACCATATTCAACCTGACTCACGTCGACGTCTCTCTCTTCCTTTCAGAGACATAGTTCCTTCAATGAATGAACAAACTCACGTATGTACGATCCCTCTGTAAATCCAGGCGTTAGAGGTTGATTTGGAAGAACTTGACTGTCAAGTGATAGTGAGAAATATGACAGGTTGAAATGTTGAAACTTAAATGGGTTCACCTTGCAAGCTCCGTTTTGTGCTTCACTCGTTACGAATACGAAAATTTATCGGGTAGGAAGTTGGCCTGTAATTCAATTTTGTATGACGTGATTTCTCGTACCTGTTGCGATATTAGAAGAACGCATTTCCACTCTGCTAATTGGATAATATGCATTGGTTGTTTGTAGTGTCTTCGCATGTGCCAATAAGGTAGTTATGTTGGCTTTAACGCGTTCCACATTAAGTGTAACTTTACGAATTGAAATTCTATGATCAGGGTTGGCTGCGTCTGACATTAAAGCAACAGCAGGTTTACTTCTGTATAATCTTAAGCAAAAATCCATCGAGTTTAACAGCAAACGACTATGATGAAATATATCCAGAAGTATAGATCCTTCTAAGTAATAGACTCCAATACGAGCGAGACTTTTTCCGTGATTTAAACTCTATATTTGCCTCGTCTATACTATCCATTTTCCCTGATCTGTCTTTATAAAATACAGAAGTCGTTAATGGAGTTCAGTGTTCTCCCCAGAAAATTTTATCAGCTGGGTGGAAAGATAAAATGGCGTACAGAAATTAAGAAAAAATAAATACTATGCGGTGGGGTGCAGTTTTTTGTGTATTCAGCCAGGCGGTCACCAAAATCAGCTGGGTGGCACGCCCGTTGAAAGCTCCTGGGGAGAACCCTGGGAGTTGATTTGCAGCCCGACCATAATTCAGAAGAGTTTCTAAATAAGCTCTATATGGATATAAGTTACTGCTTTAACTAAGGAGTGCGTCGCCTAAAAGTAATCGACTTGGGAGAATAACAAGTGAAGGATAAGATTCACGGGGCCTGTTTTATCACCAGGTGGGATAGGTGCATCACCTTTAGTGAGAACAACTTCTAAATTGATTGTAGTTTGGTCTAGATCGATGTAAAAGTCAGTTAATCTGGGAACAAAGAATTCAATCGGTCCGTCTTGGTGTGTGATGGCAGTCGGTTGGTAACCCATCATGTGTCTCTTCTCTTGTTGACTGCTCGTATGGGGAATTGCGTTTTAGAGTATGTAAATGAATTTGTTCTTTCTCACTTCCAGCGAGGTAATTCTTTGTTGTTGTTGTTATTATTATTATTATTATTATTATTGTTAATTTTGAAAAACTATCTTAGTCATTGACAGCTGCCTTGGTGATGCTTTAGGCAAAAATAGAGGATAAAGGATGGATGTGTAGGGTTCTCTTTGACTTCTTCCTATTCTTCTGCTGCTTCTTCTTCTTTCTCCTCTGAGACTTTTTTATTGTTGTTGAGCGTGTTGCTTTCTGTCTTTTTCTTTTTCTTCTACTATTTTTGTTCAGCAGGATGGCGTCCAGACTGTGAACTCTGGGTCTTTTGGCTGATTAATGAGCCGTAATCAATGAATAACGTCTTTTAACCCTTCCTCCACCCCTACCTTTCCAAATCCTGGAGCCCATTTCCTGTAAAGAGCTGCAGCCTGCTCCTCTCATACATGATGCTAACGAATGCTTGAGATTTTGACCCTGCATCACATCATTTAGGACTGAAGCACCACTTTTTAGAGCATGCTTACCAAGAATTTTTCCAGCTGTCTTTAGAAAAGGTGCCGCAAGTCTGAAAAGATTTGTGAATACAGAGCCTAATCCACTACCACTTTAAAACGCTGTCCTGTTGAAGACAGGTATCCCTCGACCTTTCTGACGTAAATAATAACGTAAAATATTCTCTTGGCTCGGATGATGTGAAACATGCATTTTGAAGGAGAGAAAGATAGAAGTGCCTGAGCTCTATAAATGCTTCTGACGGAAATGTAATTTACAACCGTTTTGCCAGCTAAAAACGCTGAGAGATCCCCGTGATCTGAATGCACTGCGATTTCAATCGTGTCAAAAACTTTTTTTGCCTAATAGTTAGTAATCAGGTGTAGGTAAAGTTTGATAAACCATTTCGCGTCTAGCATGTAATATGGGAATAATCCGTAGGAGCGGTGCAAAAGTATTTCCAACAAGTTGAGCCTGAATTATATTACTATATAGATAATAGCTATGGATTCCTCTTGTAAGATCTATAGGAATCAAAACATCCCCCTGTGTGAGTTCAACGTTGCACTGGTCTGAATTCAAACCTAGAGTATGACATAAACCCTCAATAAATTGATGCAGTGTTTCTCTTTACATTGGAAGCGAAAGTATTTGTTATACGTGAGATTAATGTTGTAAAAAGGCTTCTCTTCTAATGGTATCGAATTCACTAACGCGTTCACAATGTCACTACGTTTTTTTTAATACCCCTCGGGAATTTTTAATTCACTAATTCGAGGCCAATCTTCCGGATCGTATACAGCAATATTCATGAAACCATCATGGACATCATTTAACGGAATTTCCGTAGCTGTTTTAAATTTCTTATTCAGGAACTGTAAAGGGAAAGACCCGAGTTTTGACACAACTAGGAATTCAATGTAATGACCTGTGTAACCAAAAAATACTAAAAAAACATTATCCAAAGTCACCTCGATTCCATAGAGTCCTAATTAGATTTGTAAAAAAACAAAGAAGGCCTCTGTATTTTGAATTTGGATGGTCTTTATATCAACAATGGGCTGGATTTTAGGTGTGATCTCTGGGAACTTCAACACAGCAGAAAGTTCTGAAAACCATTCGAACATTTTGGAAAAATCCGGAATGAGCAATATACGCCCTTTCAAGAACTGATCTGGTTTTAAATTAAACAACTGACAGAATGCTCTTGTGGTGAAATGAATTTGCGTATTAAGAGGTAAACTCAAGATGACAGTTGCTGATATCTCAGTTGTGGAAAAATACAATATCCTTCAAATAGTTTTGTAACACTGTATCCACTCGGTGTGCAAACTCTTCAAGAGTAGGTGATGTGACTGGTTTAGCAATCTTAAGCGTGACTTTCTTCTCAATCATAAAATTCTGAATACCTATGATAAAACTGTTGCTAACAGCTTAATATTCTTGAAAAGTGCTAGAAAATGAACGTCAGTCAATCCGACTTCCCACTGACCTTTGAATTGTAATGTGCGTGGTAATTGGGTGATAAAGTGAGCTATTGTATTAACATGTTTTCTAACGCCTGATTGCGTGTTGGACGGAAGTGTAATGTAGAAATCGGACTCTTCGTAGAACTGCGCTAATGATGAGTGAAACAGCTTGTGATAGGTTTAATAGGTCGTCCTGACATACCCAGCTATTTATACTGTCGGGGTAATTGCGCCATTCAACGAGTGCCTCTCGTACACCCCCTCTCTTTCTGCATCTTAATATCCTTTCGATGACAAAAACTTCAGAGTTTTTCACTTGTTGTAGTTCTTGTTCGTAAAACACACCTGCAATCTTGTCGCTGTTATATCTTTAATTTTATATATGACAGGATTACGCATTATAATTTTTGATTCCAAAAAAAATTCCTTTGTCCAATTCGGCAAATAATCTTTTTCAAATATTTTTGACTCTTAAAATGATTACTACGTCACCTATTTTTAATTTCGGAATTGTATGGGGTGCTGAATTGTAATAAAGACGTTGTTTCAACCACAAGGTCGATGCATTATGATCGTTCACAGCAGCCGGTGCTACACCTAAAGATCTGTGACTACGATTATTGTAGCTTTCAACAAGAGTAGGTAAGATGGTAATGTAGTGTTGTTTCTTGGTGTAAGTGGAAAACCTAAATATTCACCGCTTCAAAGTACAGTTAAAACGCTCAGGTGTGGCTGCTTTTAAATCCGACTCTGTTACAAAGAATACAATATTTAGTCGTTTAAAATAATCTTGAACGTGCTTGTTTAAAAACTCTTTACCTTTTTCACTGTTATTTTTTATAAGAACTTGCCCTTCTGTAAAGATTTTTTGAAAAGCTTTCCGATGCTCGTCATGGATTTTGAAGGCAAAAACGCAAAACGCGAGAACACATCGATGCATGTGAGAAGAAATTTATACCCATCATTCTGCTTTAAGAAACTGCTTAGGTCGACTAAATCTACTTTAAATAGATCGAACGGTGCAAAAACACGCATGCGATTAAGAGGGTAGAGATGACGAATAGATTTATGTACCGTGTAAGTTGGAACACTACTTAACCAATCACGTGTATCTTTTTCTGACTGGTTTGTTTGTATAGCTAAACCATGAACACCAAAAAACCCTGCTGGAATTTCAGGTTGAAAATAGACTTGTTCCATGTCTAAAAACAATTAAAAGCAATCAAAGTGATCAGAGGTATAAAAAAAAAAACGGTAAATAGAAGATTTGAAAAACAATAAAAACACACCTGAGCACTTAATCAATACTGACTCAATAATGATAATTAGGAAGAGTAGGTAACACATAAAAATTAGAAAAATCCGGTGGTTTTAAACGCAATAGAAAATTAGTAATTAGGTAAAAAAAATGTGATGGACCAGATAAGGCCTAACCTAAAAACCCAACTGCCATCAATAACTCGAACACCTGTCAACCTTTTGGACCAATTGGACACCTGACAGGTAACGTATGGACACCTCTACGCCTCTTCAGTCATAGGCCTAAATGAAAACCCATCCATCATCATTAACTTAACGATCATTCAAACACCTGACAAACCTTTGGTTCCTACCCAGTTTGCTGTAATTTAACACCACCACTTCTGTAAACCCTTTGGTAACCTGAATATCTTGTAACCCTTTGGATCCTTGGGTTACCTGTAAGTCAACACCCGGTTATCCATTAAAAATTAATTAATTATCATACATTTAATTAAAAACCAATTTATTATCATTAAAATCAATTTAAATCAAATAAAAACCAATTAAAACAATAAAAAATTCATTAATCTTAACCCCTTGACAACTTTTAAACCTTTAAACACCAAGTAAAGGGGTGCACGTGCCTCCCTCTATCCGCCAATGCTGGTGCTGTACTACTTGCGCGTTTATACCGTTGTTGATAGGAACACGATGGTGCACAAACTTTTCCTTCCATTGTTGGTCCTGAGATATTTTTTATTAAAATGGCTTGCCATAACCATAAATATCGATTTTTTTATCGACAATTATTATTTTTAGGTATCAACAATGGTGTCAACATGCAAAGTACCAATAGTTGGCAAAAATCAATACATTGTTATAATTCTTGGAAAGGAATATTCTGTCTTTGCATCTTCATTTTATATTCATTGTTATAATTCTTTGAAATGAACTTTCTATCATTGCTTCATTTTGTGCTCATTGTTATAGGTGAACTGCACTTTGATACCATTGTTGTTGAGAACACGACGGGCCTATTGTTGCACAAACTTTGCCTTGCATTGGTTGGTCATGAGATATACAATGTTTTTCCATGCAGAGTGTTTGTGAATTGCGTGTTGACACCATTGTTGATACCTATTGTTGCACAAACCTCGCTTACATTGTTGACCATGAGATATATATTGTTCTTCCCTGGACAGTCTTTGTGAATTGCATGTTAATACCATTGTTGATACATATTGTTGCACAAACTTTCCCTGTCTTTGTTGGTCATGAGATACTTCTCATTAATATGCTCTGCTAAGATCATGAATATCTATTTTTGATCGATAACTATTACTTTTCTGGTATAAATTTGAGGTATACAGTTATCTTCCTCATGCTTTGAGGGTCAAGTATTCAAAACTTCATCAAGATCGGAATAAAACTGTAGATTTGTATAAAAAACAAACACACCCACAAACCTAAGAACATCCTTCTTTATATATATATAGACTACAGACTTACCCGTCGTTGCCTGGGATAGTTACACTTGTATGTAAAGAGAACAATCTCAAAAAATTGAATTATAAATCCTAATAACTCAATTATTACAACATAGAGCAAAGGCATTATCCATTCGAATAAAAACACGAAAAACAGGAAATCTAGGTGATATAAAGAGACTTTATCTAAACTCTTCTTGACTTGCCTCAGCACAGTGGAGCATCACCAGATACTTTAGAATCAATTTTTTCATTCCTTGACATAGAAGCTCTTATACCCTGTTGCTCTTTTCAAAAATCCCTTTGTTCAGATGTTTCAAACGCCTGTATAGCTTTTTCTGTTTTAGTTGCAGAGTTTCTGTGACCAGTACTGGTTCTTTCTCTTTCCTTTCCAGACATAAATTTTTTTAAGTCGTCTGGACGTCGGATAAAGACCCCAAAAGTGACACGCATTAGTTCTATGCCTAATGAATAGACGCTGCCTTATTAATGACAGCCAATGCATCTTTTCCTTTATGCTCATTAAAAATATTTCTCGGAAACGAACGTTCATCATCGCTTTATCAGCATCTCAACTTCCAAAATATATTCTTTCCCAACGAATATAGTCAAAATGTATGCTACCAAATAAGCTAGGTGATAATCTCAGCTTGGCTCTGACATTTTTTTTCATAAAAATAATGCACATGAAAAGACGTAAAATTAATCCAGTAAAATTCTTACTTAAAATTTAAAAAAAAAATTTTACAGGCTCACAATGGATGTACCTTTTCAAGGATGCCACTGCTATTCTAAATAATTTCTTACTCACGTAAACTTACTTTAGGTGTACACTTGATGTTGTTGCAATTCCCTTTCTTCTCTCGATATCTTGAATCAAAACTTCGCCAATTCTTTTATTGATATGCTTACCATTTGCTCAATACAGAACGGAGCTAAAGGAGTACTTCCTCTGTCGTCTTTCCAATCTTTCTCAATTGTCTGCTTACTCTCCACTATCTCCAGTTACTGATCATTTTTAAAGAT
This sequence comes from Rhysida immarginata, assembly GCA_023313115.1. Lineage (NCBI taxonomy): Eukaryota > Metazoa > Arthropoda > Chilopoda > Scolopendromorpha > Scolopendridae > Rhysida > Rhysida immarginata. Next base: position 332,345 of record JAHWFO010080554.1, on the reverse strand, counting down.
TTTCAAGAACTCTCTGCACTAAGAGGCCTCTTTTCTAAGAAAAGCCTGAATAACAGGATTTCTATGCATTGTTGCAAATTCTATTTTATTTATGTTGAATAAATTTGGCCTTTTATTATTGGTGATGAGATATTTATTGTTGATCCCTGCATAGTGTTGGTGCATTGCATGTTGATATCACTATTGATACCTCTTGTTGCACAAACTTTTACTTACATTTTGGGTCATAAGATATATATTGTCTGTCCGTACAGATTTCTTGTGATCTGCGTGCTGATACCCATTGCTTATACTTATTGTTGCACAAACTTTGCCTTGCATAGTTGATCATAATATATTTCTCATTAATATGCCTTGCCATGACTATGAATATCGATTTTTAAAGGCTCACAATGGATGGACCTCTCCAAAGATGCCATCTAGTCTAAATAATTTTTTCCTCACGTAATCCTCCTTTAGATATACACTTGAAGTTGTTGCAGTTTCCTTTCTTCTTTCGATGTCTTAAAGCAAAAATTGGCCATCATCACTTGGTGTAGACTAGCGGTCGCCAATTATTCTATTTACTTCCTTACTATTTGCTCAATATAGCATGGATCTAAAGGAGTGCTTCCTCTGTCGTCCTTCCACTCTTTCTCAATATTCTGCTAACTCTTTATCTCCAGTTACTGATCTTATTTAAAGATTTTCAAGAAATTGTTAAGTACTAAGAATTATTTTTTCTAAGAAAAGCCTAAATAATTGGAATTCTATGCACTGAATACTATAATCCACAAACTTTGCCCTGCATTGTTGGTAATGAGACATATATTGTTATAATTATTTGAAAAGTATGTTATGTCATTGCTTTATCATTTTATGTTCATTGTTAAAATTCCTCATGCTTTGAAGGTCATGTATGCAAAATTTTATCAAGATCAGAATAAACCTGTAGATTTGTATAAAAAATAATACCCACAAATCCACTAAAAAACAAACATCCTTGTTTATATAATCAGAAGAAGAATGTTTGTTTGTTTGTATGTTTATGGGTTTGTTTGTTTATTTGTTTTTTATACAAATCTACAGTTTTATCTCCATCTCGACATACTTTTGCATACATGACCTTCAAAGCATGAGGAAGGTGACTGTCTACTTCAGATTTCGAAAAAAAATAACTATTGATAAAAAAGCGATATTCATGTTTAAATATCTCATGACCTACAATGCAAGACAAAGTTTTTGCAACAATAAATTTCAACAATGTCATCTACACGGAATTCACAAACACTTTGGATGGACCAACAAAATACATCTCATGACCAGCAATGCAAAAAATTGCTTGTGCAACAATAGGTAACAACAATGTTGTCAACAGGCAGTTCACCAATAATAACGAGCACAAAATTACTCAAAGAATTATAATAATGAACAAACAGTAAGCAGTAAGCGGAGGGATTCCATTCTGATGACAGGTGAGAAAATTAACTTATACTGGCTCCCATAGACTTATGACGAGCTGATAGCAACTAACCTTGCATTGAATCCAGACATCGAACCATCACGATTGTATTTGATGTGGTTGATTCAATTGCTCTTTAAAATTTTGACATTAGGTGGTGGAAACTCATCCCAGATATAATGAGCATGAGTGAATTTAATTCATCTTGCATGGCCTCTTCCCACTGATGATGTTGGGGAGAAGCCAGTGCTTGTTCATAAGACTGGGGTGTGATTGGCGGAGTGATAAGCAAGTCGGAGTCAGTAAAGTCAGGACAACATAAGGTGGCACATTGTTTTTCCGCCTTCTTTCAAACTTTGTGAACGTCATAATACTGGTTGAAGGACTTCAACGAGTGGTTGGTTCACTGGTGATTTAGACAAACAAACTGGAGCATCTTCCATCGATGTGGTTTCTGACAGTTGTGTGACCACTAGCGTGTCTTCAGTATCAGATAGGACATGCATTCTTGTTTCATCTAATGTTAAAGTGGGCGAGATTGGCAGTACGCTTTGAATGATATGTCGTTCATCAGGCTGTGGTGCTTCAAAGACTGGGGTTCTATGTGAATTGAAAATATCAGAGTAACAGTTGATGGATCTCATTTTCCTGTGAACTCTGAAAATACTTTAGGAAAGAAACGAACGGTACGTGCTCGTAAAAAATTGCTCTCATTGAGTGCATAAATTTGGTGCCCAGTAGATGAAGTGGAGTATCCCATAAAAACACCTCTTTAAGGGCGAGCATCAAATTTTGATCTGTTCGACTTGGTTATATAATAGTATATCAGGCAATCAAGAGGAGCTTGATATTGATGGTCGGTTTCTTTTTGGACCTTATTTCTTCGGGGGACTTAGTTTGACCTCGTCTGAGCAAAGAATTCAGATTAAATGCTGCTGTAGTCGCAGCATAGTCCCAGAATTGGTGAGAAAATTTTGACGTTGCAAGAAGGACTCGAATTTCATTGTAAATGAAGCGTACGGTTCTCTCAGCAGCACTATTTGATTGGGGATTAACAGGAATGGTGAATCGTTGAGATATGACTTGCTTTGTAGAGAACTCACCTAGCTCTGCATTGGTGAATTCTGTTCCATTATCGGAATGCATATATGCCAGATTATGAACTGTAGAGCATTGTAGCTTTAGTATTAAATCTATTAACGCTTTTGGTACTTCACGGTTTGTCGGAGTATCACGAACGAAAGTTTTTCGTGAGAAATCATCAACGGCTATTAACAGGAATTTGTTTCCATGAATAGAAGTGGTAGGCATTAGTTCCACTTTATCCACGTGAAGTAGCTGTAAAGGACGAGTTGACCATTGACCTTGTACAATGTTGTGAGAGGCATTGCATAATCATGCCTGAACACATGCAACTTATGGTTGGTCATCAATTAATAGCAGCAAAACATCAAGACCATGCATGCTATAGTGTTTTATGGCTGCGGTGAGTTTTTTTGATGACGGATGACCCAATGCCTGTAAATGTCACTATAAGTGACAGTCAATGAAAGCAATGGGGGGTGTGTTCGGAAAACTGAATGGAATTTTGAGACCACGGGAAAGAACGGAGGTCCTTCATGCCCTGCTACGCAGCGATGGTCGTGCCCTTGTGTGATGTAATGCAATAACCAGTTGGGCCGAAGTGAAGACTGTAACCTTGCTTTGATAATTGACTCATAGAGATAAGATTACGGCGCGCGTTTGGGGCATAAAACTCGTCATGGAGTTTTATAACTACTCCTGATTCTAATAAAACACTTGCCGCATTAGTACCAATGGCAGCAATCGTTTTCTTGTCTGCAGTATGTATCCGCTTATAGCAGCTTTGAATAGAATCAAAAAACTGTTTTTCTTTAATTAAGTGAAATGAGCTGCCCGTGTCAACTATCCAATCTTTATTTTGAACACCAACACAGTTGGCTGCAGGTTTCTTGCTTTGTTCTTTTGTACCTGATTTGCGAGGCTTACGCTTTGGACGAGGCATGTGCTTTCTTGATGCAGTATTCTGCAAACGAGTTGGTATGGCCATATATGAAGTAGCTGGGCCTGTGGTAGTGGGATAAACTTTGGACGGACACACCGTTTTTACATCCCCTCAGCGTTTACAATTATGGCATGTTACGTCATTTGTTCATTGGGCATTTGGATGTGGACACAGGGAAGAAGCAGAGGTGGCACACGAGGCTACATCTATTAAAGAATTTAGTGCGGTGTGGTCCTTAAAAACCACATTTAGTTGACTCATGAAGGTTTCAATTGATATTGAAGGGTTTTATTGGGCCACGAGTCTCAATGGACTGGCGACCATATGGTCAATCAAAATTTTATCATCCAGAACCAGGGACACAGCTTCCATCTGAGCATGGATTTGTAGTGTTCTTGCTACATAGGCATTCAGGTCATCGATGTCTAAGAATTATTTCAGCCCGTATCACTGAATCTGGCCTTCCATTTTGATGCATGATGACAATATCATCACTCACTATACTCAGAAGGTAATGCCTAACTCTTTCCCGATCAAGGCGCATGGATGAGCTGGCTGATGCTTCGGTAAGGAGAGAGATCTTTTCTTGGACATACTTGGCTAGCCCTTTGGTTTCGAGAAAGGTTAAAACTGGATACGTTAATTGAATATAATTGGCACTCGGTGGCCTATGGAGGGAACAATCAAAATATGATTCCTCCATATTGTATTAAAATGAAAGAAAGAAACCATGCTCTGCTACCATATGTTTAGAGCAGGAAGCAAAATAAATAAAATTAAATGAGTGGTACTTTAAAAGAAAAAACCCTCTAACTTAAGAGTAAACGTGGCTCATTGAAAGACTTATTTTGGTTAAAAAGTTGCGATATTTGTTTTAAAAATAGAAAAATTCTGTACCAAAGGATGTTCTATACAATATGATTTAACTGAGGAATAGGCATTGCGATCTCAATACAAAAGAGAATAATTCTCGGATTAAAATAAACAAATACCTAAATGTACATAAATACAGCAAAACACTGTAACAAGAAATATTAATCGCTACATTGAGCGAATTGAGATTAAATTAAAAAAAAAAAATTGAGACCAATTCCTTAAAAAGTATAAAGAAAAGAAATTTCAAGATTCCCATGTAATGTTTAAAAAAAAACTGCGAAATAACAATTAATTTTTTAATGGGGAATAAGATTGGATGTGCAGCATGGCATCCCTTATGCACGTTATTGTTGAAATAGCATTAAAAGAAATTTTATTATTACCTTATTAGTAAACCTGCAAAACAATGCTGCTCAGTAAAGAATCATGGCTGCCGCGAGAAAGTGAAAAATTCAAAAGAAACTAAATATTGAAGAGCAGGGTAGGAGTTATTTGCCGAGTATTGCAATAAATCATATTATTGAAAATGATAAATGGAAGGTGAACGTCATGTTGCAGACTAGAAAGGACGTGGAGGACCACAAGGAGGGACGACTGGTAAGGCCAAAAGCTGGAAGTGGTCTGTATTAAATAAAAAAAAAATAACCATGGAAAGAACATCAGCAATAGCGAAACACACATCCTCGTGATCTCGAAAATTATTCGCGAATGAAACCAGCTGCAGACAGTGATAATCACGTGGAGATTTTTTAATTAACATTTATTAAAACAATATATACTCAACAGTCACTGTCTGCAAAACAGTAAAAAGCACTTAAAGAATAAAAAAAAAATAGAATAACTAATTGCAAAAAAAAATGATATCCATTTTTAAATAAAAAAATCTGTGTTTTCCAGAACATATTGCCTAATAGACATTGCAGCAACGTTACATTTTTTTAACAATTAATGTTTCTTTATAAATTTTTAAATAAATTTCATCAACCAAAGCTTTATAGAAGATAAAGATTCTAGATGTGAGACAATTGGCATCAGTAATCTTATACATCGGATAAAAGAAACCATAATGTAAAACGACAATTTGATTGGAGGAGTAAATATAGATATTGCAGTATATATAATTATGCGGTGTAAAAATAAAATGAAAATTTTTGGTCCAGATGGGACATATTTTCTTACTATGCATAGAAAAAATACATTATACTAGAACTAACCCACCTGACTGAATAATCGCCATTTTTGAATTTTTGACACACATCTCTTTCCCTAATTTTGTGTCATAGTCCATTGCTGATTTTATGTAAATGATATAATAGAAGTTATCTTATACATTCTGTAAATAATATTCATAAAAATGAGCAATATGCTTTCAATACAAAAGTAGATATAGAAGTAATTCACAGAGGAATGGCTCATATAAATATATCACTTATTGCTAATATGAATAAAACTAATTGCGTACATGGAATTGATTATTTATTGGTAAGTAAAATAACTATAAATACTTGTAGATTTAGCAAGTTTGCAAGAAGTTTGCTAAAAAAGATTATTTAAAATAACGGAAAAACCATTAGAAATAAATCCGTATGGATATATAGGGTGCAGCTCCCTGTAAATCACGTAGTTTATAATTTTTACCTCTGATAGATTACTACACTAGAATGGTATATGACTATATTAAATAACAAAAAATGTATTTCACTGTTTCAAGTCAGATCTTTAAAAAGTAGAAAGATAACTAGGAAGAAAAAGAGAAACAACGAAGAAGAATTATGTAAACCGAGAATTTAAAAGTTATTTAAAAATTCTAGGCATTAAACATGAAAGAACCTGTGTTTACATACTGGAACAAAATGTTATAGCTGAAAGAATCAATCGTACGGCATTTGATGGTGTAAGATCAATGTTAACCGCAATTTGGGGTAGAATCCCTAAATGCATTTATGCATATCGGAAAGAGATGTACATGCAATTAGATAATAATTTTGCTTCTCCGGAACTGTGGTTCTGAAGGAAACCATCCATTAGACATTTATGACTCTTTTGTTCATTGGTTTACGTGCACATCCCAAAAATTAAACAAGTCCTAGAGCAACTGAAGGCATTTTAATTGGATGTGCATTAAATACTTAAGGATGAATACCAAAAAGGAGTATGGATACCAAAAATTATAAAGATAGTTGAATATATACATGTAAAAAATAGATGAAACAAAAAGGATGTAAACTGTTTAATGCAAAAAGAAAAAAATATGATTATATCAATTTTAAAATGATAGATATAGATACAGAGATTATTAATAATAAATCAACAGTTAATGATGCTGAAACTTGTTCTAAACAAATAGACTCTAAAATAGATAAATTAGAAAATTTATATATTGATGAACGGAGAAGAGAAGAAGAAGAGAGAAAATTATTCTCCAATTGATGTTTACTATTTCCCACCTACTAGTGATAGATTACGTTCATTTAAAGAAATAGAAACGTATTCTAAAATGAAGGTTATTAACTGTAACAGAAATCTATTTTCCTTAAAAACAAAAAAGAAATTCAGAGAAAATAATGTTAATAATGAAGAAATAGAAGAAAACTCTTTTGATTTTGTATTTGTAATGATGAAGTATATAACATAGAGACATCTATGAAATATAATGAATCTAAAAACAGAAAACAAAAATATATATTTGAATAGTGCTATGAAGGAGGAAATTTCAATGATGAAAAAAAAGAAAAGTTTGGGATTTAGTAGAACCTCTAAAAACTAAAAAAACTAATAGTAAATAAATGGGTGATATATATAATAAAAAAGGATGATAAAGGCAATTTTAAAAGAAATAAAGCACGTTTAGTAGCAAAAGGCTGCAAACAAAAACAAGGAATAGGATATATAGAGACATTTTCTCCAGATGTAAACTTTTCCATATTAAGATTAATATTCATTTTATTAATTACTATTTCATCATAGAGTCACATCCAAGTTGATGTGAAGTCAGCATATTCATATGCCAAATTAAATGAAATTATTTACATGAGACGACCTGTAAGATGAAGTAAAAGGTCAAGAACATATTTGTTTTGTAAAGAATTTCACGTATTGTTTACATTAGGCAGACGAGAATGGAATATGGAACTAAATAAAATTTTAATAAGTCTTGAAATTAAAAACCTAAATTAGTGTAATGGTGTTTTCCAATGTTAAAAACAAAGCTGTAATAACTGTATATGTAGATGACATACATATTTGCTGAAAGAGAAAATATTTTATCCAAACTGATCTCATTATTTAAATAAAATATAGAAATACAAGATTGGGTGAATACATTTTCAGCAATTGATTTTGATAAAAAAATCACTAATTTGTATTTACATTAGAAAATTTATATTGAGAAATTATAAGAGCGATTGATAGAATTATACATTTCAAAGACTAAGATTATAAAAAGATATAATATTCTTAATAAATGAAAAAAATATTGTTGAAAATAAGGAAATGAAAAAATATTCTTATAAATCATTAATTGTTCGTTTATTTTTTTCTGCCAGTAGAACTAAACCATCTGCACTAAACGTTTTATCTGAATTTAATAATGGATATACTTACATACATTCATACCTTATAGTAGATATAATGAACTATGTTTTCAATACAAATGAAACAAAAATTATTCCATCAAATATAACGGTAATAACCTAACTGGTTATACTAATGCCAATTGGGGATGTATTTAACATGACAAATATTCATCAAGTGGTTATATTTTATTACTATGTATTATTCCATTTATGTGGAAGACCTCGATACAAAAATGTAATCAGATCTTGTATCACTTTCTAAAGTGTAAAGGAATTGATTTGGCATAAATATGTTATATCCTAATTAAATGTTATAAAAGTTGACAAGCCATTAATGCACTGCAATAACTAAGAAACAATGAATTTTTTAAAATTATAAAGAAAATTTTACAACCAAACACATCGACATAGCAGTTAAATATATCAGACAATATCTTGAAAATGAAGAATAGAATTAGCATATGTTAAAATGTCAAATAATTTAGATGATTTTCTATCTAAACCAATTCCAACACAAAACTTAAACCAAATATGTGAACAAATATTTGTGGAATAATTTTTACTTCAAAATGAAACTTATGTAACATTTATATAATTTTTTGCACGATGGAGCTAATTAATAGTAACTATTATTATCTGCATCATGTATTTATTTCATACAAAAAATTGATTATAATAATAATAATAATATTTATTATATTTACCAATTATAGACTATAAATGTTTTAAACTAAAGAAATAATAAACTGTTGCATTGTTCATGAATAAATATTAACAATGAGTAAGTGTTCATGTAAAAATCAATCACGTGAACACATTATTGTAAAAAAAGAATAGGAGATGCAACACGAATTGGAAGTGACAGAATGTATTTCTAATTTATTAACCTCTTGAGTCACTATTTTTTATTAAAAAAAACAGTTTTTTCATTCATATAACCTCTGGTATTAAAAAAAACATTTCTATGTATTTATTATAACTTTTTGAAAAATATTAAGGAAAATATAAAAATGTATAAAAAAAATCGACACTGCGATTCAATGGTTGTATTATTTCAAAAATTTTTTAATATTCATGTGAATACAATAACATAAAATACAGTAATTATAACTAAAATATATAGAATAAAAGGCCAGCTATCTATGAGTTCACACTGTGTGAAAATATCTAAAGCAATTGTTCTCCTGTACTAAACACAGAGCTACTTTACGTTTTTCACAGGCCAATTTTATTTGTATAATACATTCCTTATAAGGGGACCATTGACTGAATTTCAAATTTTCCTCAATATGCAACAATATCAGCACTTGCAAACAAAAGAAAAAGAAAAGGAAAACAATCAGCTACCTGGATTCCTACCAGGGATTCCGAGTTTGTAGCATGTCGCGTCTAATAATTTCATTAGTTAAAGCATAGCTATAGTATTTCTACCATCATTTTACTCTGATTATTTTACAAATACACTAATTATTTTCAGTGTAAAAATAAGGTTATTATGAAATATCATGTGGTATTATTGTGCCAAACATTCTAATGACAGTACATAAATTTCTTGTGAAAGTTTTATTCACCTAGCTAAATATTCAACAAATAGAACACTACCAAAACTGCACGAATAATCTGTGGAGGGGGAGGGGTCTGGCTAATCTGGCTAAATTGCAGAGTATGAAAATATTGATAAATTAATTTTAGAAAGTTTTAAAAATAATTAGAACAATAGTTGATATATTATGTGAAACAAAAGCCAAGATACTTTTCAATTTATTTGAAAATAAAAAGAGATATATTTTTATTTATCATTTTACAGATAAAATTGGATTCATTTCTACGCATATTTATATAGAAATTCCACACGCATACTTCCTGATAATAAAAATTAAGAGGAAATGTCACTAAGTGAAGAGTTCATAATTTATATGAAATTGGGCCACTCACCAAGTTCATTCTGTCAAACTGCTCCATTTCCTGCTACACTAGTTTACCGTGTATGAAAAACATACAAAATTTTAGCAAGGCTTATTTGCATGAATTTATTATTATGTTGAGTATTATTATATTTATTATTATTATTAGATTGAATTGTTATGTTCAACACATTTTTATTATCTTTAGAATTACTCTCATATTTATTAAGATTACTTGTGGAAAGTATTTTACTGAAAACAAAATATTGAAAACTGACCTATTTCTCGAAAGTGAAAGCCAACATGCTCTTTAGAACAATGCAATAATAGCAGTTACAATTAGTAGGGTAATCTGCTGATAATTTTTTGAAAGAAAGAAGGAACATGTATAATACTTTTTACAAAGTGCCACAACGCTAGCTGTAATGTACATGAAATTAAAAATAGGTAACTGTGATGAATATTTTTTTTGACAAGGTTACTCAGGGGGTTAATGTGCAACTTAATCAATTAAATGATATATAATATTTATTATTACTGAAGATAAGCCTACTAAGCATCAGGTGGTAGGCTTATCTCCAGTTATAATATCATTTATTATGTAATTTGTCTGTGAGTTCCACAAACTTTCTGATCGTTGGATAAGAGAGATTCTCGATCTGTGAGCCAGGTGCCTGCCTCCCAGTGGGCTTTCTGTCATGTTGGTAACTATGAGAACTTGGTTATCTTTAAGACATCTTGAGACAGCATGGCTGTTCGGGTGTCTGGGACAGCCCAACTAGTAGAGGCGTTGGCCAAGACAGCCGAAGTTCCTGGTTCGAACACAGGTTGCAGAAGTTTTCCGTCCAATTGTCTATAGAAAAATATCTTTAGCATAGTCAACGTATTTAATCTATACATATAAAAAAACTGTAAAACCCTAGTGTCTGAACATTAAAAATATTTGCCAAAATCTGATTGCGGTGATTTAGTAAGTATAACAGAATAAAATAAGACCATTTTTAAAATTTTTGTCTGTCTAGTTTATGTGCTTGAACACGCAAATCTCCAAAACAATTGAAAGGAGTCTTTATATGGTTTTCACAGGTTATTTGAGCGTACCATGGAGCAACATATAGGCTTTATTTCATCAAAAGAGCCTCATGATCAGAATAGACATCTTATTTAAAAGTTTTAGGAAGCTATAGCCTACAAAGATAAGAAATGCTTGCCTAATAGCTCGTTACTCTATTGTTGCAGTGATGCGTTATTTTGCTGTGGATATTTGTTTACTATCTTATTCAGACTCCAAAAAGATATTTTGCCACATTTACATATTTTATTGGAGTGTTCATTTACCGCTGGTTCACAGAATAAAATTTCCAACCCACACAAATAACCAGAACTTGATACAGTCGACCTTACTTATAACGAAATCAGGCCACTCCCCAAAAAATTTCTTATACGGAAAATTTGTTATACATAAATATGGTTAATACTCAATATTTACATGTTTATCTAGATTAGGGACCAAAGTTAAATTTCGTTAAAAGGGGAAAAAGTGGTTATATTATTAACCATTATAAAGTTTCAACTGTATTGCAAATGAACTTCAAAATTAAATTTCAATAAATTCTATCTAACCAGCACACATCTGATCTCATTTACCTTATTTTTATATAATTATATTACCTGCCCAACTCTTAATATTGTCATATATCACTTTTCTAGTTTCAAGGACGAAACTTGGTTGGTTCTTTTTAACTAGAGGCGGAGTTGCAAGTTAACTCTGCACATTTTTGCATTAAGATCACCATTTGCAGGACGACTGTACCAACACCTCCTAGAAAGAAAATCAAAAAACGACACGTCATGCATTGTTATATCATGATATTTCGACCATTGTTAAACTTATTTCTACCAATAATACGCGCTAAATTTGGTGAGAATGTAAGAATGTATGACTTTCCAGTTGTTTGGCTTTCCTTCTAGGAGGTGTTGATTGTACAGGGTTTACTTTATTTTTGTAGGCTATGGCTCAGCACACATTGAGTAGAGATGATGTTGGCTTAGCTTTGTACAATAGGTAGAAAATCAAAAGATCGTGCTTCATTAGTTGATTTTTAAAACTCGCTCACAAAAGTTTTCGGATGTTTACCAATCTTCTTGGCTTAGTACATCTAGAAACCAATAAATGTCGCTGTTATTTTTGAAAGTCGTTTACACAGTATTTACGAAAGTTTAAGTTAGCTTACATAGATAGATATTACATAGGATATAAATAGAAGATTACGAATCTTTACGAATACAAAGTAACGTTGAATTTTCTTGGCTAGAATATACGGAATTAGTGATTTTGCTTAAAGATTGGGCACATACTTATTAATTTTGTATTTGGTTCGTTCACGAATAAAAATGCTTAGGAAACAGTCGAGCTTTTCTCAATACACTAGAATGGCTAAAAGTCCGAGGACTGTGCTCTCTCAAGAATCTGGTGAAGTTCGAGAGACAAGGCTTGCTGCAGCTCAAGAACGTCAGGCACTACCTTGCTCTTTAAAAACTTCTTACAAATGCTCGGCGCGACGTTAATCTGATTGAGAGGGTTATAAATAACCTCGCGTAAGTTCGCAGCGGATTCATGGTCTCTCGAAAACAGTGAGTAACAGGTACCGGGACTGAGCGCTCATCGTGAGCACTGTTCTTTATCTCCCACATCAGAAACGTTTACGAAGCCTCAGGAGCACTTAAATAATGATCAAGATGGTCTCAAGTATGCTAGAGCTTTAGAAAATGATGACTAACGCAGACTTTTAGAATTAACTAGGGAGAATTATGAACTCACCCGTCAAGATCGTGAGTATTTTACAGTGAGTGAAATGGAGAGAGCAGATGGATTATGCCAGGCAGAGACAGAATGCGATGATCGTTTTCGACCCCCGCTAAATGGATGGTTAACATCTTCAGAAGATTCAGTGATTCTCTAGATATAGTTGCAAGGACAGCAGAACTTCTTTGGGTTGATAAAAAAACGTGCATTTACACAAAAACTTATCATTGTTTATAAACCACATTTTGTTTCAATTGCTGGAAAGGTCGTAAATTGTAAAGTTTTTGGGGGTCTGAAATAGCAAAAAGTAACCGCTGAAATGTGCTTCTCAAGTAGATAATTGCATTTGGAAATTTTTCAGAACTCCCCTGAGAATTAAAAATCTCTGCTTAATGGTTACCAACCATAATCAAAGCACTTTTCAGATAATGTCCGTGTGTATAATAATGCGTTTCAAATGACATCTTTTGGTGTGAAACAAATAATGGAAGGACCATTCATGCCTACCTTCAGGAAGGTTCAAGCTCTGGTTTTACTACTTTTCGGTGCTTTGCTACCTGAATATGAATCCAAGTTTTTTTAGATATATTTTTTTATAATTATGAAGCACATGCAAATGTCAGATATCAAAACTTTTTACAACTTATTAATGATGTGATAGCTCTGCTGCATCAAGTTAATCCATATATTTATAGATTTAAATCTGCACTAGAGTCCATTTCGCGAGGGCATATTTTGAAATTGTCATTAGTGGAGATAAATGATCCGTTGCTGGACATAGCAGCAGGTACAATGTTCCTGTCACAAATGAATTAACAACTGTTTGGTTGATCAGAACTGTCACAAATGATATAGTATTGTGCACTCGTGACGATTGTTTTAAACGCATTTATGAGCACATTTATCTTACGACGCCCTACAATTTTTTTTAATTTACTGCCATGGATAAGATGGGTATAATTTTGGATTGTATCAGGTCAACCCTACCATAGGACTGCCGAAGATAAGCAAAAAATATCATAACAACAATTTTATATTCACCTGCTGAAAATAAAATGAAATCATTTTGTCTAATTGAAAACATATTTTGCACTGTTTTGCCAGATTTTCTTGCCAAGCGATTAGTGTACATAAGAACCAACCAGAGAAGTTTGTGCACTTGGGGGAGGCTATGTAACAGGATGACAGTACGGAAAACTAGCCACTTAGTGTTCCGTCCATCCACTTTTAACCGTGGCCTCCCCCCCCCCCCCCCACACCCTGTATATGCAAGAGAGAACGCAGGACATTTTCAGATATGTCGTGTGGGGCTATAAAACTGGTGGAAAACAGGGATGAGATCCAATTAATTAATCATTTGCGTCGTCTCCAAATGAATACATTATTCAATTAAAATCTCCCACAGAAGGAAAAATATAAACTTAGTTCCCACAAATCCAAAGGGTAAAAGGTTGAAAGAGGTTTTGTTCATTTACTTTTTAAATAAAACTGCAGAATTTAAAATAAAGCTTACTTTATGCTGTGTTAGAACATTAGAGGAAAACGGAAACTGATTCTAAGTAAAATAGAAGTTTTATTATTAATTTTTTTATTAACATAAAAAAAGTTTTTAGAATATACAGTCGAATGTCTTAAGGGACACACTTCAGCTATAGGACGTATTTAACGATGAATTAGCTCTCGGCAATTTTATCGATAGACTAACTGCAGTCTGAGGAGAATGTGAAGATTTACGCCATTAAGCGACACTAAAGAAGCGTTCAAAACACTATTCGACTTAGAAAAAATAATAATAATAAAGAGACTAATATACATATATATTTAAAGATAAGAACAAATTGGAACAGTTGTTTTTGCAAAAAAAAATGAAATATTACACAACGATAAACAAATATAATTTAAGGCAAAACTATCAGATCTAAGGTTTATCAAAAAATTGACAACAGAAACGCAAACACAGGCTACATTCCGTCATGGGTTAAAGTGTTTATCTGCTGCAATTCCACTTCAGATGCGGACACAAGAAATACAGGAAAAGTTTTTACACAGCTGATCCATTCTAGGATTCTGGTAAATACAAAAAGATACAAAAGATAGCAAAAAAAATCAAAATAATAAATAAATAAAATTCTATAGAAAGGAAAAATCAGACAATTTATCTAACTGAGAATATAACTGAGGAGGGAAAAATAAAAAATAAAATATTCAAAATAGGTGCGCTAAACTCATACTCACAGTAGAACTAGGACGACACGGGACAGAGAAAGGCTACAAACATAACATAATATCGACACACAGGACAAAAAATTAACATACCAGTAAAAAAAACAACGGTGGATATGGGAACGGACTCATTCAGGGTGACATCCATATCGGTACTGTTTGTGGAAGGAAGTAAGGGTCGATCCTAAAATATAAAAAACAGAAGGAGAGGAGGGGAAGAGTTAAAAAAATCTTACATTAGAGAAAAGTGAGTTACATAGAAAGGAAACTTATCAGTGACCAAAAAAAAACAGTTGAAATACACACTAAATGGCATAAGATAAAAAAAAATTGTTCATATTATGGAATTAAGGTGAAACAAGACTGTTCAAAATGGTGAATCTAGTCCCTGAAATGAATTACTGATTCTTTCACCATTACATTAAGCGTCCCATAGGTGGCGATTCTTCGAATTTGAACGAGTGGTTAAAGGATTGGCAAAGGCCATCGAAATTGTTTGAATACAACGACTAATCGACGTCATCAAAAAGATCGAATGAACAATGTAGATCAAGAAATCTTCCACGATCGAGATATACTCACAGTTCGAATGCTCCTGGTTCAACAGTAATATGCAACTCAGAAAGAAATTTCCATCAACATTGGTCGTGGTCGCGATAGACCGCACAATTGATCAATAATGAATTTACTACAGGAAATCACACTGATCCCAGAATGAAACTTCTAAGCAATGAGCCAATGTCACAAACCTATTACATTTGGAACAGCGACCAAGTCCCAGTCCATACAAAGACTCTTGAGAGTCAACCATCTCAACTCCTCTAGGTGAAATCAGAACGACAACTGCCCAGAAAATTACTTAAAAATCTGAAAATGGAAAATTGGTCTCGCACAAAAAAGAAGCGCAGATGTTCTAGGAAAAAGAAAACCTCGCGTAAAAATAATAACACGAATCAAGAAAGAGAATTTCTGCAAACGCAACAATGACTTTTTCAAAAGCAAGCTTATTTTAAACGACGAAAGAAACTTTTAATTATTGAAATAGGTAATCACTAAGAAATTCTGAAAAAAACGCAAAAAATATTAACAAATGGTTTAAGTCAAAACCTGAAAAAAGGTTATCTGAATCTATCCAGAAAAAATTTGAGATGGGTATAGAAAATAACTCTTGAACAGCCATTACTTTTGCTATTTAAAAAAACATATTTTATGTGAAAATCTCTTATAAATAGGCTGTGTAGTAAATTGATGATTAACAATCTAACCGAGGGATCTCAAGATTGTCAAATAGTATTTCCACATATCGACTAGTCCTTACACTGCTATTCTAGAAGATCTACAAAAAGATCTCTATCTTTCTATAAAGAGAAGGGGGAGGAAAAAAATGGTTAATGGTGTCAAGTGAATAAGCTCAGCCTCATTGGCCAGAGATAAGTGAGTTACATAGAAAAGGAACTTAACAGTGACCAAAAAAAAACAGTTGAACTACACACAAAATGGCATGAAATAATGAAAAAATTGTTCATATTAGAGAAATAAAGTAAAGCAAGATTGTTCGAAATGGTGAATCTAGTCCCCGGAATGAATTATTGATTCTTTCAACATTACTTTAGGCGTCCCGTAGGTGACAATTCTTCGAATCTGAACGAGGGTTTAACTAAAGGATCGATTGAGGCCATGAAATAAGCTTGAAGGAAATACAACAGCTAATCGATTTCTTCAAAAAGTCTAACGAAATACGTAGATCAAAAAATTTTTCACAGTCGAGATATACTCACAGTTCGAACGCTGTTGTTTCAACAGTAATCTGAATCTCGGAAAGAATTTTTCCTCAACGTTGATCGTGGTCGCGACAGACAGCAGGATGAACAATGAATGATCAACAATGAATTTACTACAGGAAATCTCATTCATCCCGGAATGAAACCTCCGAACGATGTGCCAGAGTTAGTTTAGGTTAGGTTAGGTTTGGACCCAACATTGATTGACATCGAAAAGAAACACATGGTTCACAGTCCTTGTGCCGAATAAAACAGAAAATATCCTTTTACGCAGAGGTGGCCGGTGTTCTAAAAGATACGCAATAGTACTGAATAGAGCAGATGGTAATGGGTGAAGATGGATATCCCATCCTGTCCTCAATACTCACCTGAGCAAAACGGGTTTACAGCATCTATAAGAAATTGTTTTGGACAACAGATAGGTCGTACCCAATGTTCCAATATTATCTACAACATTTCAAGCTACTTCAAGCTTTTTGTTCGTTACCTAATAATTATACTTCAAACATTGTTTACAAAGAAGCTTTATAATTAATCAAAAGTAAATACCACGCGTACGAATTCGCGGGCACAGCTAGTTTAAAATATTAATGTAGGAATGATTTTTTTGTACTATACAGGTGACAATACATCGATTGGGTTTTGAAACGCATTTTTGTAAGCATTTTAGTTTTTCGGAACAGTAAGTCGCGAAGTTGTTGGATTCTTTGCTTTGCATAGGTAAAATTTCACTAGGGTAGTAAACTAGCTGGTAGTTTGGCGAAGTCTACTGCGATTTTTTAAAATGTGGTACATGCATTTTTTTCTCTCTTATAGGTTGACTGATAAATTGAACTCACCATTTGTGGTTTGTCCTAGCTCATATACGTTTGCAAACGATTATTCAAATTTATTGCACAGCCTTTCAAATTATTAAGAATAATATGACATTATATAATAAATATAATTATTACAAACATGAATACTAATTAAATAAAATCTTGTTAACATTCCAAGGAGGAGCTTGAGCAGTGAGGCAGAATACATTTATACGTTTATTAAAAAGAAATTAACCCCCCCCCCTCCCCAACTCCCGAGTAGGATAAAGCAGGTCATGTATTTATACCCCTTTATCTGCACTTTTTACGTCTCCCCAAGTTGTTTTTTTAATCAATAAATTGACTTTCTCGAACGTAACATGTAAAAAATATAAAAAACCTCGTTTCTTCTTTTCCTTTCTCATCATTTCCGAACATATGATATACCACATGCCTTAGAACAAGAGATCGCCACCCCCGCAAATCCGATCCCACTGGAACATTTGGGCCAAAACGTAGTGTATATCTTGCCTAGAGGAATCTGGATATTGGATTTTACGCCTTTATGTACCAAAATAGTACACTGATATGTTGCCCTCTCCGAATCCCATCCTCGTAATTCCAATCCCCCGTATAACAATCAGGACTAAACTGAATAGTGCAAGTGGACATGCCCATTGTAAGCTACTTTTCGAATTTCAACCTTCTACCTCATAAGATGTAGAAATTGTGAAAGAGACGGACTGACATTATAAAACCTATAGGTAGCTCTATTCGGAGGGTCAGTCAGAATTTGTTCTACTTACGAGGGTCAGTCAAATTAAAACCAGAAATATTTTTTTACAGCTCCTTTATTACAGACAGAGTTGGTATACTATTCTTCATTGTAGTCTCCATCTTTTCAATGCATTTCCGACATCAAGTCGGGAAGGCATGGATACTTCGGAAAAATAAAAACTCATATAATGGACATCTTGCTTATAAGAATCTGCATACTGAATTTTTTTTCATTTATTTATTTACTTATTTCATTTCATTTTTTTTATTTCATATATCTGAGAAATTAATTTATTTCATTTAATTCATTTAAATTATTTTTTTTCACTGAATTTTTTTTTCATTTATTTATTTATATATTTATTTATTTCATTTCATTTACTTCATTTCATTTAATTTCATTATTTCTTTATTTCATTTCATTCCTTTATTTGCATAAATACACCTGGACCTTTTGGTCCCCAATAATTTTCACCCCGAAAACTCCAACCTTAGTAGGCTAATCAAATCCAACCTAAATAGTGAAGGTTTACATGCCTATAGTAAGCTGCCTTCCAAATTACACCTTCTAGATCAAAAAATGTAGAAACGATGAAGGGTGATTTAAATCGTGTGTAAAATAAAGCCAATAAAAAGCTCCATTTTCCCCTGTCGAGAATTTCACGTGCATGCGTCGATGTCAATAATGTTTGAAAGATGAACAGAATATAAAAATATATTCCCTGACAAATCGATTGTTATGTGACATGCCAGTATCCTTGAATTCTTTACACTCACTGTTTTAGCACGTGAATTCGACTTGAAGGGTTAGAGGAAAAATTCGGAGAAGTTGATACGGTCGAGCTAAGACTTTGTAGGTCATATTTCTGAAAACAGAATTTGAAAAGGTTAATTCGTTTTCAAGTTATCAAGCAAACGGCGGACTGACGGCCAGATAAACATACAGACCATGGGCGCATTCTTATAAGAGGCTCTTATGCTAAAGCTCCTAATAAGAATTTATATTGTGAGGTTTTATTCACCTTAGATGATAGCTTATAAAAATAATTTCTTTTTATGGGATTCCTCTCATTGTTGTGCATCTAATTTCTTTCTTGAAAGGGGGTTTCCCTTTGAGAGCGCTCCGCTCATTTAAGAGGATAATGCATACATGAAGGTTAATTTTTTCTCTGAAATCTGTAGTCATATGGAGTTGGCGGAAGTGACAACACCTTGAGATAGTCGCCTCATATATGGGCTCGATGGCTAGCAGAATTTCGCCTTCCTCCGCAATGTCGGAATACAGCCAGGGTGGCAATGTGTCTATAAATTATCATTTCATAATGCAGGAGTTGTCAACTTCTGCGTGGTGTTCTTCTTATAGAATTTATGAACTTCGTCCAAGATCTTTTATTGGAGGAAGTAGTTGTCGCATTCTTGAGTCAATATTTGTCCTTTTCATTTTCCAACGGAGCGGGGAATATCCCTCGTTGTATTTGATAATCCTCTCATCATAGTGAGTAACTCTTATGATTAAGTGCTATTCATTTTAATCAATCATATTGTATCTTTCATCCTGAGCTTACTATCCTCTCATTTGAATCTGCCGCTCCGATGTTAGTTAGTTTGCTCCGTAGCTCTGACATGGATTGTAATTTGACTAGACTCTTCCCAGTCAGAATTTCTTTTTGATGAAAGTCACCATTTTGTTAACGTACATGAAGTCTTTTTTTGCCCAGTGATTAGAGTGATGCATAAAAAGCTTATTCTCTAGACCCAATGCTTTCTTCTTATAACTCGAGGTCTTTCTTCAAAAAGAAATTTTGTCAAATGTTACGACTTTGATACGAATTTTACCGCAGTGTATAGATATTCATGGTTATTGAGCTCTGTTGTTAAATTTAAGCTAAAGTTTCTAGCTCCCGGTAGGGCGGGAACTCTATTGAAAAGTGGCGCTGCTTGTAAAATTTGCCCAACTGCGCCTGCATCGCCACCCTATCGGCAGAGAGAGACTTTACTTTCGTATTCAGTCTTAAAAAAAATCTCTATGGCAGATTGCAGTCAAGGATAGTGCGATATATGCGACACCTGGCATGATCTGTCTTTCTTTACTTCTCGAAACAATGGAAAATGGCCGAAGCTCGATGACCATGAATGTCTATAGAACGTGATTTTACTTATAGGTCAATATAAGCTTTTTCTATTTTTTATGCTAGCTTTATTTCTCAATCTAACTTACTCTTTTTATGTATTTTTGTTTCTGTTTTTTCTACTGCTACTTCGATTCTTGCTTAGAAATATTCAGCTGCTTCCACGAGAGTCTCTATTATTGGTTTTGTTGTGTTTGGATTTCTGTTGTACATGCAAGTCTTGTTTACTGTTTTTTTTTGCAAATTAACATGTTTTTAAGGCTTTGGTTTATTTAGGTAATTAATGTAAGTAGTCATATTTTGCACGGTATTATGTGTATGTCATTATTCTTTATTTACCTTTTCTTTAGGAGAGGCTTTTCCGGAGGTGACTTTTGAAATTGTTACTTCGATTGTTTTTTTTTGTTACTCTTTGCCTTGCTTTTTTTTTGCTTTAGTTTTTTTGATTTACTTATAACTTTACTTTTTGTTTTATTACTTTTGTGCTATTTTATCACTTTCTCTTTATTTATTTATTCATTAATTTATTTTTCATTTATTTCTTTTGACCTAATCACTTGTCATTATGTACATTTTTCGCTGAGAGATTTTGCAACCTGTCTACACGTAAAAAGTGTTTGTTTGGTGGGATGCGTGCTTCTGGTTGTACTGGTTTGTCAAGACAAAGGTTATTTCAAACATATTTTTGGATTCATCCACTTGTTTGTATTTCGACAATTAGTGGATGGTTTTTGTTTCCTTTCTTTGAAATTATTTTAAGCAAACATTTTTATAAAATTCCTTTTTAATTTTTTTATTATATTTCCAAATAATCAGTGACTTATGGACTTGCAGTGGTTTTGAGAACTTGCAGTAAAACTACCCGTAATTTTGTCATCTGTAGAAATTTACTGGTAGTCTGCAGCTCTTCGCCTTCCTTTCTGTAGAAGCTTCCAAATGGTTACAGTTTCTCTCCTTAGGAGCACCACCTTCTGTCAATTTCAACTTCAATTACAATGTTTCAATTTAATATCACTGGATGAGTTTCATTCATCTTTGGCTCTGCACCCCAAGCAACTTTTTGTCCTGTAATAGTCTATTTTAATTAAAATTTTCTTTTCTACCTTTTCATTCTTGTTGTAATAGAAGAAATGTTTTATTTGGAATTATTGAGTAACTTAAATCAAGGAAGGACTTTAAAAATTTTTAAGGCTTAATTCTATCTAGGCATTTTAATTTTGGGGTTAATTTATTTTTTATCATAATCCAGTTTTCTTCTTTGGTTCAGATAAAAATGAAAAGAGGCTTATCGTGGTATTAAAGAAGAGGTAATATTTATCTTAACAGTTTTACTTCTTAATCATTTTAATAATAATTATTTATGTGATGGGCAAGGGTGGTTGTTTTTTCTTGCTGTTGGCTGAATGTGTAGATAACCTAATCATGGTCAAATCGTTTTGCCTGATATTATATGCCGTACAGTACTTCATATAAAGACATCATTTCTTCTATTTATGGTGATCAAATGCTAAAAACCAGTTGTGAAAACTCTTGGCTTTGTGAAAGGGCTTTAATGACCCTTTGAAAGATCAAGCTGCAAGAATTAATTCTGACACACCTACATTAAAGGAGAAAATGTAGTCTACATTTCTGTTACAGAGTTATGGACCAAGATGACTCTACCAATTATCAAGGTTAATTTTTATACCCTATTAGCATACTTCGCTAATAAATTTGAAGAAAGGTCTCCCTATTATTTTTTTTCGAAAATTAAGCCCACCGAAATTGTGCAATAGTACGAGGCTTAAAGTTACTTCTCTCCAATTTAATATCATAGATGGGGAAATTTTGACGAGAAGTGGTGCAGGCGAGTGTTTATACGCCGAATCCTGCTTATTCCTTGCAATTTCTATTTTTGCTTTAATGTTCAATTTCCGATGAGCTTATTTTATGGTATGACAACAAATAAAGCACAAAGCCAGACACTGCTTGTTGCAACCGTGGACCTGTATGTCAGTTACTTTTTGCATGGCCACCTCTCCCCCATGTTGGATTTTTTAAACTACAGTGTCCAATAAAGATAGACTCAGTAACAAAAACAGGTTTAATTGTTTAATTTAAACAAATGTAAGGGTCCGGCTTACTTTATCTTCATTACTATAACCAAATAATTAGAAAAGGACTGCGCCATCCGATTACTATCAGAAAAAATGTTAATTAACTGATTACCAATTAATATTTAAACCCAATACTGAATCTTACATAGTAATTCTTATAATACCCACACAATTCCGAGCCAAGAAGGGCGAGAATAGAATGAGGGAATCAAGTTTTTTGATAAACAATAACAAAGAAATTTATTCATAATAAAAAATAAAATGAAAATAAAATGAAGATAAAATATGAGTGTGCACTACTGGCTTCACTAACTTGATAAGGTTACAGTAAAGATGAATCTGAACCATAGTATAATTAACCAAATGTAACTAATGAGATTTTATAAAAAGGAAATGCTTTTTCATGGCCAAAGGGAAAATATAGATCATACATACTCTTTTCCTGAATCAATTGGTCCTGCTTCCTTCCTGATCTTCTGTTGATGTTTGTGCCTCGAGATCGCGTCATTTTTAGGGACAACACTAACTGAATTTTATAGGAAAACTAGCATCATTTAAGTTGGGTTGCAACTATGGTATCTTTCATTAAAAGCCTCGGTTGTGGAGCTAAATTAAAGTTATAACTTCTGCACCATGAATGGAATAAAAGAAAATAAAGAATGAAACTAAACAAATTTAGATATTCCCTTCATGACGGACGCCCGTGAGCCAGGCACAGATAGCAAAAGAGTTGCTGTCAGTTGGATTAGAAAAATCCAACCCCGTCACTTACGCTTCTGTACGCCCACACATGAGAGGGCAGAATTTGGAAAAAGTCGCTGGTGTTCCGAATGGTGCAAGATCCCAGAGAATACTCAATCTCTGTAAATTACAAGTTCACTCGTTCGAGAGGGGGTTTGGAAACAACCAATCAGCGTTTGATTAGCTCGTCAGAGATCTGGAATTCTGGGAGTCAGGGGAAAGGTCAAAATTAAAGCTAAAAGCTGGTTTCTGGACTCTTGATTAGGCGCCAAGTTGCCTGGCACCCACCTGCAAGATCTAGATGTGCGGGTGTTACATGGTAGCGGGTCATTGGTCAGCTTCCTGCTGCTCGTAATTGCTGTTGGGGTAACTTTCCTCATAGGGTGTCTTTGATCTCACCCCTGCGATTCGTTCTCGTTTCCAAGCTGGCTCGTATCCTATCGCCAATCGTAATTTACAAAGACTTCTAGCTGCCTCAAATAGAAGCAGCAATCTCTAATAGCTTATCCCACAGGACCCTTCATCATCGTCCAGAAAAATGGGCTGAATGCTGAGAGCATTCTAAGCTCATGCAATAAACAAACTTGAAAAGAGAGGGAGACATTTCTTCAGACAAAAAGGAGATTCTAATTTCCAACAAAATTATTTATCCAATTCTAGAAATTTAATAAAAGAGGGATAGATTCTCCTCTATAACTCGTCTTTAGTTCAATAATGCTTAAATAAACAAATAAATGCTGGTAATAAGCAGAAATAGGAATAAATAATTATTCAGAATTATATTCTCATTTGAATAAGCATGATTATAAACTGGGACTCCACAATGAAACTTTCTTTTAAGAAATAGCTTTCCTCTTGAACCATTTCTTCCCACTTCCTCATTGTCTTCAGCCTGCCTTTGATTCAGAATGTTTGTCACAAGAGCAGTATGATTACCTTTGGACCATGATGAAAGCTATCTTACTATATATAATGATTAATATGTGATCTTTAAAATAATTGTTGTACAATAGCAAATAAGTTTGTAATATAAAATGCAGGAGAGTGACTACGTAATGATTTTGGAAAATTATCATAGTCTAGGAATATTCATGACTATTATGGATAACATAACATTACTAAACGATGGGATTCATAATGGGTGTAGTAAATATTAGATAGAATGCAAGGTTTCAGTTAAAAAATAACAATGAGTAAGATTTTTTTAAAAGTATAAGATTAAACTTCCTAATAACCTACTTCAGGTAGGATTAAATAATAGCAATCATTATAAAATTAATTTCATATGTCACATGTAATCCTAATGTAAAAAAGATAAAGGATAATATTCAAAGCCTAGAATATTATACTAGTTGGAATTGGCTTAAATCCTATATCCAAGGTCATTTAATCACACACAGTTCTTTGTCACTTTTCCGTGAAAGTTCAACAAAAAATAGTTCAGAAAAGGTAACATAGACACTCTAAAACTAGAAACTTGGTCAATAAAAGAATGCAAAACTTTATTAATATTGACCTTTTGTTGCCTACAGCTGGACTTAAGTTGGAATTTTACTATTAAAGAAGAATAAGAATTTTTCACAAATTTAAACCACTTGTTAACATCAGGTCCATCTGTCTGCTGAAATTAATGTTCAACAAAATATTGCACACACTAATGAGTGAACTGTCACTGGTTCATTTATAATCGTTCACTATTACCTTCTTACTGAGTCGAGAAGACGAAGCAAATCATTTCCGTTTTCATAAGTACTTCTAACTGTCTGGAGCAGTATCAAAGTAATTGGTCGGGAGCAGAACCAACTTGGAATCCGTCTGGTGGCAACTACCATAGAATATTTGTAACAGCTCAGGGCACTTGGAGGCCTGGGGATGTATCAGTCCTTGTAGTAGGGTCGTCTGTATCGTGAAGGCACTTGGAGGTAGGTGGTCCAACATCCACTTCGAACAGGCTATAAAGAGAGTGATCTATTTCTTCAAGTTTTATGGCCAAGCGTTCTACCAATAATAGACATAAACTTATTCTATCAACTAAACTACATGTAAAACATGTTGTAATCAACTATGTGGCATGGAAATCCTAATTCAAATCTAACAAAAATGTTTCGTGTCGCTACGAGAATTTTTACTAAAATATCTTTCAATTAAGTAGAGGAAAAACCTTATTTTTTACTAGGATGATATGATTTGAAAAGAAGTAACATCATAAAAAGATACAACATCATAAAAATGGTTATCCATATCCTGGGAAAAAATCTTTTCTAAGTGATAAAAATAACCTAATAATTGCCAATCACACAACTGTCAATATAAGATCAGTTAAAGCTCATTATAATGAGTGTGTAATTTATGAGTTATGATATAGTTTCTTCACATTCATTACCTTTCCAGAATATCACAATGCAAGTCGTGCATTTATTATGACACATACTATCAATAAGTACTACTAGATTCATCAAAGAAAAAAAATCTTTCAAAAGATCTGAATTAAAGTCATATTCGATATCATGTCTAACGAGGTTCTTAATCTCTGTAAAATGTTCATTACTCTTAGAAGTTTCAATCAAAATCCAATTCCTGTGCTCAAATATATCAACAATAAGATCTCAAATATGTTCGACTAAATTCTGTATGTGAAACATAACAATGTCTACACATAGAGACAATAGAGTTCAGATAAAGTTAAATAATTACAACATACAAACATCAATATCACTGGCACAAATAAAATCTAATATTATAAACTCTTTCCCCAAAACGTGATCATAGTTTCAAATAAATCTTCCACTGTGATATGAGAAACATTAAATAACTAAGTTATCATCTATGATAAGAATTTCGGAATCTATAAACTAGATATCCACTTATCAACAATCATAAAACTTGTCAAATAATCCATTAGTGTATTCACTAGTCGATACAAATGCTGGTTTTCTTATTTTGAATAGGTTTTCGGATTAATATTTTCAGGGTAAATACAAAATACATGGTTTTCTCTACATAAATAAGTTCCATATTAGGAGAAAAAAATTATTCCCAAATCGCAATTAAACACCAAAAAAATATTCACCAAATTGACTACCAATCGCAAACTTGCGCACACGGCATTTAATGTCCATAAGGAATGCAGATATATAAACAAAGTAATGTCATTTTTCCAATTGTCAAAACATGATTCAATATTGTATATAATGTGAGTCAAAGATGTCTGAGCAAATGCTGATCATAGTGTGCTTTTTAACACTAAGATATAAAAAACTGAGCTCGGAACAAGGGCCGCTGTGGGATTAATTAATTTCTGTGTGAACATATGGTATACCTTAAAAAACAAATATTAGTGAACCAGAAATCTAAAGACTGACAAAATGACTAATTTGCCTGTACAAATTCCTTTCTTTTTTAAGAGCAAGTTCAGTTTTATACTTCCATAAAGTCTCCTCTACCTCGGACTTTTTAAAGTGTTGCCTAAATTAATTATTTACATTTCTATCACTTTCAAATTGTTTACATGTATCTTATATGCATTCAAAAATAAACAGCCTATTTGGATTACCCAATAGTGTTCTCATTTGTTGATAATTCTTTTTAATATCATAGCTTAATTATTTATTATGAGAAGTAGCTTGTTACCAAGCATCAAATTCAACAGAAAAAAATCTAAAGTTAACTGAATCTGGTCAATCTTTTAATTTCATTTATCGTGTTTTTAATTATTACATTACGTTAATACTCTGCCCCTAGGTGGAGCGAGCAAGTATTTATGTTCAAAGTAAAAGGGTAGGTAGTTGCCAGTAGCCATCAAAAAAAATTCTTAGTGGTTCTATGACTACAAAAAAAATTTATTTCATTATTTATTTATTATATTTTTGCAAAAAAAATTTTGGTGACATCATCTAGTATAGGTCACTATTAGATTTAATTTATTTTAATTTGAATCATCTTGTTTGAATCATTTTTTTTGTTTGGGAAATCATCTTAAAAGTTTCTACCTCTATCTTAATCCCTTTCAAACTACAACAGCGAAGGGTCCCTTATCTTAGTTGGGCTGACCCACTTTGACCTTCAAGGGGAAAAAGGTTGCTGATTCACTTGACCCTATAACAAAATTCTTAAGTGAACACAAGAAAGAAAATATATATACAGCAGTTTAAATAAATTTATTGTACTTTATTGTAAATTCTGGTTTCTGGATTTAATCAAATAATATAGATTATCTAAAAGTTTCATGGCCTCCTAATTCAACAGGTAGCTAGTGATTTATGTTATTCACTTATCATTGGTGAAAAATAAATTATATTATCTGAAATAATATTTAAAATTCTAAACAGAATTTATTATATGTAATACGAAAATTTCAGCAGTGTAGTGATAATATTTTATTTTTCTGAATGCATCATTATTATTCACTACGAAATCACTCTACTTGTCAGGCAGATAGATTCATTCCAGCCTCAGTGATTACAGGTGATAGCTACAGTGCAGGCAGAGCTGAGGTCCCATTCAATGTTAATTAATGAAATTTTATTTTCTTTTCGCGATTGAATAAACGCGTTTAAACAGCAGTAAATGTTTATAATTATCCAGATAGTAATTGAAGTAAATTTCATATAGTATAAAATAGTTTAGATTAGGGTAAATTCAACACTTTGATCGATTTCGGGGCTGACAATTGCCGAAGATCACGTGGCTTTTCTTTGTGTAAAGATTTATGTGATTAAAATGTTCCTCCTAAATAATTCTGTTAATATCAGGTTTGTATAATGTGTTATACGTTTTATAGTTAAGATATCTTTCATAACATCGATTTAAGCTTGCTTGATGCTAACTTCTTTGTTTAAAATGTGCGGAAATTAAAACTTGAATTTAGTAAAGAAATTTCATACTTACTTACTTACTTTTCAAACCCGCTTGACCGTTAGGGTCGCGGGGGCAGCAGCCCTATGGAGGATCTCCAGCGATCGCGATCTTCCGCCATCAGGCGCATGTCCTCCCTGGTAATATCCACGCGACTCGAACCCAGATTCTCCATGTAGTCTAGCCACCTGGTTCTAGGCCGACCCCTTGGTCTCTTACCCACCGGCTTGGAAAATAACTGCCTAGGAAGACTAGATTATGGCATCCGTATCACGTGGCCATACCAGCGCAACTGAGATCTCTCAATGCGGAGAGGTAGTGGCTCAACACCTAAAGATTCCCTTATTGTGCTGCTGTACACTCTATCTAGTAGGGTAACACCTGCCACACCTCTCAGGAATCTCATTTCGGCCGCTTGTACCCGCGATCGCACTCTTTCGGTCATTACCCAAGCCTCATGACCATAGGTGAGAATGGGGACAAAGATAGATTTGAAGACAGAGAGCTTGGCTTTGTTACCCACCTCTCGTTTCGTTACCACGGATCGCCACAGTTCACGTCTGACACAGCTTGCTGCACCGATCCGAGCATCCAATTCTTTCTCCTGCCGTCCATCACTCATGAATGCAATCCCGAGATACTTGAACTTCTCCACCTGTCTCAATGAGGCTCCCCTAACATGGAGAGCACACTGAGCAGGCTGTCTTGAAAGAACCAGAACTTCGGTTTTAGCCACACTGATCTTCATCCCAGCTTCTTCACATTTGGCTGCAAACCGGTCTAGTGCATGCTGAAGGTTCGTGAGAGAAGACCCAAGCAGGACAAGGTCAACCGCAAAGAGCAACCTCTCCACCAGGCAGTCGCCCACACAAACACGCTCATCGCCTTGGCTGCCCCTGTCTATCCAGTCCATAAAGATAATGAACAAGATGGGCAACAGTACGCACCCTTGGCGGAGTCCAACACCCACGGTCTTGACTTAATGCCATTTATCCGGACACACATCTCAGGGCTTTCGTACATAGACATGATAGCAACCAGTAATTGCCCATCCACTCCATACTCTTGCAACACTTGCCAGAGCTTCTCCCGAGGAAATCTGTCATATGCTTTTTCGAGGTCCACAACGCAAGCGTAGACCTCTTTTGCATACTCCCAGGATTTCTCAAAGATTTGCCTTAGAGCAAAGATGTGATCCATCGTGCTTCGGCCAGGTCGGAAACCACACTGCTCCCCCGACAGTTTGGAGTCGACTATTTCCCGACTTCTTTTCTCCAGACACTTAGCGTACACTTTCCCAAGAATGCTGAGCAAAGAGATGCCTCGATAGTTGTTGCAATCTCTCTGATCTCCCTTTTTGAAGATAGGGATAACAATTCCTGTCTGCCATTGCTTAGGGGCCTGTCCAGATATCCAAGCAACTTGACACACTCGAGTCAGCCACAGGATACCATCCTGATTTAAGGCCTTTAACATCTCGGACCGAATTTCATCATCACCTGCAGCTTTGCAAAGTATTCTTTCCACCTATGCAATACGCTCTCCTCCGTTTTCAGAAGCCTCCCATCTGAACTCTTAATAGTTTGTGATGAAAGAGACTTCTTTCCGCAGAGGCGGCGCACGGTCTGCCAGAACACCTTGTTTGCAGAACCATAGTCTGCCTCCAATTTCTCCCCGAACTTCTCCCAGGCCTTGGCTTTAGCTGTTGATACTGTCTTTGCTGCTGCTTTTCGCGCCTCAGTGTACCGCACTCGACTCGAAGTTGACTTATTTGCAAGCCATAGCAAATAGGCTTCCTTCTTTGCCTTGACAGCTTCTTGGACTTCACCGTTCCACCATGCAGTCCTTTTCTCACTGCCCTGCGCCACACTCAGCCACTTACGACCACAGCACAAAGCAGCCGAAGTAATCACAACAGTTTTAAACAACTGCCACTCCTCTTCACCAGTACCGCGATCACTGGGTAGTTCTTTGAAACTTGAAGATATGCTATCTGCAAAGGTCTTCCTCACAGCTCTATCCTCCAGTGCCTCCCATTTGATGCGCCAAGTTTGTCTGAACCTAGTATTTCGCTTGGTTGGCATGGATTCAGAGAACCGCAAAGTGCAGACAACAAGGTGGTGATCAGTTGATAGTTCTGCCCCTCTTCTCACACGAGTATCCAACACTGATCGGAATAAGTCAGCTGAAACGATTACAAAATCACTCAGTGACTTCTGGTCCATTGCATCCCTGTATCAGGTATACTTATGGACATCCCTGTGCTGGAAGAAGGTGTTTGTGATGGAAAGTCCATTGTTGCAACAGAGATCCAACAAGCACCTCCCATTCGCATTTAAATCGGGGTCACCATTCCTCCCAATCACGCCCCTCCACGTTTGGTCATCAGCCCCTACGTGTGCATTGAAGTCGCCCATCAGGATGACAGAATCTGCACTCCCTCTCCTGCTAAGAGCAGCATCAACTTCATCTAGAAAAAGTGGGTACTCTGTGACTGCATTCGGAGCATATGCAACGAATAGAGAGAGAGACCGTTTCCCTATCTGAAGCCTCAGGAGACACAGTATTCCACCTAAGGGGGTCCAATCTGCAACATAATCTGCCAGCTGGGGACTTGTGAGTATCCCTACTCCCGCCTGGGCAGTCATGTTAGGGTTGACACCAGAGTAAAAAAGCTTCCACCCTCCTTCTAAGTCCACAGTTCCAGAACCTGGGCGTTTCGTAGAGGTAATACCTATGATATCCAGTCGATACCGTTTGGCTTCCTCCACTAACTCTGATTCCTTTCCTGTCATGGAGAATACGTTCCAAGTGCCATTTGACAGCACCCGATCCCGTTGTCGCTTTACCAGTTTCTCCTCCTGGGTAAAGGTATGCGCTGCCCCCGACCGTTTCCCCAAGCGCATAGCGAGTGCACTGGTGGGGCTTCTCGGAGACATTGCTCCGAGATAACAGCCGGGAGACTGTCGACTATTTTTCGAAGGAGAGCCTCTGCCTAACTCCCGAACGCGGGTGACTTTAACCTGCGCCACACCCAATGCAGTATGAATTCTTTTATTTGTCAACATCATGAGATATATGTTTGTTTGGATACTCTTCGTCTCACTTCTCAACCATGACCTTTCTGGTAAGGGTGACCCTAAGGTAGCCGTGCTACAACCAGCATAGCTCACAGAATCCCTGAAGCACCCAAACCCCTGACCCACGGTAAGGGGGCATCCAATTTCATTCTTTTAATAATTTAAATAATTATTAAATAATGAATATCCATTTAAGAAGGTACATTCGCATGAATTAATGAATTATGTCATAAAAATATTGATGAAAAAGGCTAAATTTCGTAACGTACGTGTAAGCTAACAATTTTAGTAATCTCTATTTAAATTATGCCATCCGTTGCTTAAAACTGCTCTATTTGCACCAATATTGCCTAAGCGTAATGTTTTCATTGTATTTATTGATTTGAAAGCAGATTTTTCTTCATTGATGCCAGTGTGCCTTTTTTGTCTTCATAAACGATTTCAATGCCTTGATATATGTTTAATACATATAAATATAGCTAAAAAATTCCAATATGTTTAAAATAAAAAAATTTTCTACAGACTTAATATTTAATAGATAGGTAAAAAGGGTTGGAATCGAAAATACTCGATAGTCTTGTAGCTTTAATACTCTAGCATACAGTATATAATGGGAAAAATAACCGTTAATATTTTAACAAATGTATAATATCATGGTTATAGCATCTTATTGTGGTATTTTAAACAATGCTAGGTAGTAAAAATATTATAAATCCTAACAGATTATTTTTTTCTAAATCGATTCCTATCAGAGCTTTTGTTCTAATGGATGGAAGTAGGGGGGTTATGCCCTCTGGTTATAACGATCTTTTTTAAGTGTTAATTATTAATTTACGGAGTTTAAATGATTAAGTTAAATTTAAAATGAGTTTAGTCTCCTTATAATGGGGAAAATCGTGAAATAATAAAAAAAATTAAAATTAAAGTCACCAATCTTGAAGAAACTTGGGAGATGAAAGAAAACTCAAGGATGTACTCTATTGAAGATGTTGCTGATGGTAGAAATAAATCAGTCTATTGACGATGTAGATAAGTTCTTGTGGAGATGATGTTGATAGGGGAAAACGATAATCTTGAAGTACAGATGATATTTTGAAGGGTTGATCCAAATTTTTCAGATAAATTTCATATAAAAACGTTTTTGAGAATTTTTTTCTCATCATCAGTTGATTTATTTACACAACAAAAAACTCAACACTAGCTAAACAAACATTAGAAAAACTAAAATTAGAAAACAAAGACAAAATTTATACTATAGATATAACAGCTATGTATGATAACATCCTAATCATACCAAATCTCAACATCATAAATAAACAATTAAAAACAAAATTACCTTACACGAAGGTACTAAAAATCGTACAATCCATAAATGTATGTTTCACCACCAATCAATTAAAATTCAATGAAAAAATTTATTTACAAATAGAAGGCTTACCCATGGGTAGCCCATTATCACCATTCCTTTCCAACATCTATTTAAATAACATGGAACACAATTTACTAAACAAATCACAACACAAACAACACGTAAAATTTGGATGAAATATGTAGATGACATCCTAGTCATAGAAATATTATTACACCTATTAGACGAACAACATGATTTACAAAAAACAACATGACCAACAACCATATCACATTTTTAGACAAACATTTTAAAAAATGAAAATAATCTAGATCTTGAGATATATGAAAAACCAACAAAAGGTAACAACATACCACATTACTTATCACAACAACCAACACACCGAACAATTAACACTATTAACAATATTTACAAAGAATAAAAAATCTTACATCCCCGAAATATATTCCTACAAATTTAAAAAAAACTAAAACTGAACCTATTACAAAACAAATATCCAATAATTTTAACAGACAAAAATTTATTAGATTCGTTTACAAACAATACAACAAAAACTATACCAATTCTACAAGAACAACTAAAAAGATATTCAATACAATACAATAATAAAATTTTCCACAAACAGAAAAAAATATTAGAACAAATACCAAACATAAAAATCATACCAAAAATAACAAATAACATTACTAAAACATTATTAACCACCACCAACCTAAAGACAACAATCAATCAAAATAATAACACAAATATCAATTTCAAAGAAATAGGTCAAAATAATAAAGAAAAATGGAACACTAGAAATATAATTTATCTAATACTATGAAAAAATTGTGAACATATCCACACCGGTAAAACCAAACGACAATTAGAAATAAGATTAAAAGAACATGAAAGAGCACTTCGCCACAAAGACAAAAATAACCATTTATTAAATCATTGTATCAGGGAAAACCACACACCAGATTGGAATAATACAAAAATCATTGAAAAAGAAGAAAATTATAAAAAAGATTAATTAAAAAAACAATAAATATCATTACAAACAACAAAAATTTAGCCAAACCATCAATAGAAATAAACAATAAATGGACACTACTTTTTAACAACAATCACCCTGATATACAGGGTGGTCATAAATTATTAAGCAGTGAATATTTTATTAACCAAGAAATGTACGAACTTCTTGTGAACATCATTAAAAAGTACAACTCAAACAGTCTGTCAGGTGTCACTATCACCACCAGGCAGCAGCATTGTTTGGCGTAGGAACACAAAACGTGAAAATGGCGACCATGCAGCAGAAAGCAAAGTGCGTTCTTTAGCTTCATGAGCAGAAATCCGTGATAGCAGTTCAACGGTAATTCCGCTTGGAATATGGACAATTTCAAACGCTTATGCATCACGTTCATCACCGTAGATCGTGGGACTCGCGCGCCTAGTTGACTTCGTAGGGCTCCATTGGAACGCACCTCGCACCTTCTCAATGACTTCCTCACTGACTTCCTCAATTTACAATAGCCAACAATCATAACCAACAATTACAAACAACTTAGCTTCATCACTTTATATCAATTGTTAAATTCTCATTTCAACTGTTTTCAACATTCAAATATTTAATCAACTGATGATGAGAAAAAAATTCTCGAAAACGTTTTTATATGAAATTTATCCCAAAAATTTGGATCAACCCTTCAAAATTTTATCTGTACTTCAAGATTATCGTTTTCCCCTATCAACATCATCTGCACAAGAACTTCATCTACATTGTCAATAGACTGATTTATTTCTACCATCAACAACATCTTCAATAGACTACATCCTTTAGTTTTCCTTCATCTCCAAGTTTCTTTAATTTTTGTTTTTAGTATTTTAATTTTCGGTGACTATAATTTTAATTTTTGGTGACTATAATTTTAATTTTTTGTGACTTTATTTTAATTTTTGTTTTTATTATTTCACGATTTTCCCCATTATAAGGAAACTAAACTCGTTTTAAGCTTTTTAAGTGGTCTTTAGCTTAATATAATCAAATATGTTGCCATTTATTGAATAATACAACTGCTGCCCATTGTTCCATGCTGAGACATCCAATTTATATTAGGTAATGGAAAGTATAATTAAGAAATATACCATATATTCACACACATTTATTTTTTTTGTCTGCTGGACAAAGTGTGGCTGCTGTTCACAACAGGATAGCTTTGTATTTTTAAACAATGTTGGCAATAGAAATAGAATAATATTTTATCATTTTAAACAAACCACTAGAATTTCTTTTTGTTCGAAATAAACTCCTCCAACAGAGATCACTAGTTGTCAAGACCGTGACCCTTGCCCCTTGACCTGTGATTCCCGAAGATACTCACTCACTGTAAAAACCTCTCTCCTTTTGTTTAATAAAAAAGAATCAATGTCAAAAGGGTCACTCGTGTCTGTAATTTTTCCCACTAAGTTCTACTCAAAATAACAACAGGTTATGGGCCCAGCACGCTTCCACTGCACTGGATTGAAAATCGAATGGACTATAACAAACGGAAATAAGGTAGAAAGAGGTGAAACAACAATTCAATTTTGCGACCACGTGAAAACGGCGATACAGCGGAGCGACGAATATGCAACGTAACGACGAACACGCGGCCAAAAAAAGAAACTGTGTTTTGATTACCTTTTGAAAGTGACAAAAAACAGCAAAAAATAGTATATATACATTAAGCAACAAAATGACAGAAGCCAACAGAATTGAAAAACTAACTGATGAGAACTATAGTATATGGAAAATGATGATAAAGGCCGTATGTGTGACAAATGGCACGTGGCAACAGTTGACCACATTTATCCCGAGGCCGGAGATTAAGGATGGCGATTCCACAACCATGATAGCAGCAAATGCATGGGACTTAGAAGATGCCAAAGCCCGCAGCAATTTACTACTATCACTTTCCACGCCACAAGTCAAACACTTGCGTGGACTCACCACAGCGTACAGCATGTGGAGCAAGCTGAAGGAAGTCCATGAGCAGACTGCTGACACACAAGTGATAACTCTCCTATCAGCTTTAATGATGAAACGGCTGACGTCTGATGATGATGTCAACAGACATCTTGAATTCTACACCGACACTGTCCGCATCTTCGATGAAATAGCAGAACCACCATCAATGGAGAAGATAGCAGTCACTGCACTGCTGTTAAGCCTACCAGAGAGATTCTCAGCCATTCGCAGCGCCATAAGAACCTTGATGACCCTGCCACCGCTTGACGATGTGAAGAGGCAAATCAAAGAGGACATGCAAGGATGAAAGGCAACTCAAGCAGGTGATGACAGCACCCTTTACGTTCGACAGAAGGAGCCAAGGCCAAGAACAACAAGTTCCAGAATCGCCAGAAGTCTACCAATGCGAACGAACACCACAAGGATGGCAAGTCAGATACTCAGTGCCCAAGGGTAAAGTGCGAACATTGCGGAAGAGTCGGTCATGCCATCGCTGACTGTTGGGATCGAAAACGAATAGAGAAGGCAAATCAAAAACCCTCGGACCCCAGCATGATGGCAATCGAGCACACAGCATTCTTCACCAACCACGAAGGACGCATCACAAACAAGTGGATCTTGGACAGTGGCACCACCTCCCATATCTGCGACTGCGAAGACCTTTTCACAGAGCTACAGAAAGGCGAAAGCAACCAACTGAAGATGGCAAATGGAAAGTCTTCAGCCATTAAGGGTATTGGGAGAGTCAATTACACGAAGACAGATGGAAATGGGATTACCCTCAACCGTACTCTACATGTTCCAGACTTAAGAATGAACTTGATGGCTGTGAGCATAATCACAGACCATGGCTTTAGTGTTATTTTCAAGAGGCACGGAGCACAAATCATAAATTGCCAGAACGCAATTATAGCGACAGCTACCAGGGAGGCCGACTTGTACTTCATACACATGAAGAATGAAAACGTTAATGCTGCCGAGAGCCCGCAACGCCCATCAATCATGACATGGCATGAACGCTTAAGACATGTCAATGAGCTTAACCTGAAATGGACAGTAATGAATGGACTTTGAAAGGGCATCGATGTCAACATGAACCAAGGCGCTTGGGGCCTTCAAAGAATTCAAGACAATGGCTGAGAATGCGACAGGACAGAAGATAAAAGTACAACACAGTGACAACGGTCGAGAGTACATCAATCAAGAGTTCGACCAATTCCTGTCAAGCAATGGAATCAGGTGAAACGTAACGGCACCGCATACCCCTCAGCAAAACGGTTTAGCCAAATGCTGGAATCGAACTCTAATCGAAATGGTAAGATGTATGCTGCTACAATGTGGAATGGAACAGTCTTTCTGGGCCAAAGCAGTCAACACAACCAATTACATACGCAATCGATGTATATCCAGAAGCCTCCAGGGCAATAGTCCGCACAACCTTTGACACGAAAAACCAGCTAGCGTCAAGCACATCAGGATTTTTGGATCCAAGGCCTACGCCTTACTGAAAGATGGTTCAAATGCCAAATTCAGCGCCAAATCCGAAAAGTGCTTCCTGATTGGATACAGCAGTGAGACCAAGCCGTACAAACTCTGGAGCACCGAACACCATAAGGTAGTCATAAGCCACGACGTGAGTTTCATCGAAAAGGAAACATTCGACCCGAAACTGAGCGAAGAGCAAGCGGGGATGGATGATCACTTCTTTGATTTCAAGCTGCATACAAAAGTGCAATCAACCGAGCCTGCACAAGAGCAAGTCAGCGATGAGACGGATGAGGATGGAACAAGTAACGTGCCGCAACCAAAACCTCCGAGACGAGCAAGAGGAAGACCATCCATCGAAAGGACAGGTGCATGACGTACACTCAAAAAGAAGTACAAAATGCAGCCACTACCACGAATTGAAGACGAGCAAAAACAAGGGGAAGATGAAAGTTCAGTACCTAGCACCTGCAAAGCAACCAACCTTGTAACACAGGACGACCCAATGACTGCCCGTGAAGCATTGAATGGTGAAGACTGCGATGAATGGAAAACAGCCATTAAAAGCGAGTACGATGCACTGGTCAAGAATGGTACCTGGGAGCTCGTAAAGCGCCCACAAAATCGTCAGGTCGTCAGAAAAATGTTGGGTCCTGAAGACCAAACGACACGCAGATGGCAGAATGGAAAAACGAAAAGCCCGCCTAGTGGCAAAGAGCTATACACAGCGTTTTGGTGCCGATTATCGAGAAACTTTTGCTCCCATAGCCAGGGCCAGCTTATTCCGTTTGATAATGGTATTAGCGGCAAAGCTATCGCTAACAGTTCACCAAATGGATGTTGTGACAGCCTACCTCTACGGGGAACTTCAGGAGCCGATTTTTATGGAGAAACCAGAATCTTTCGACGAGATATTTGAAACGCGGCCTGATGAAGTCCTTCTGCTGAAGAAATCCATCTATGGTTTAAAACAGTCAGGACAACAATGGAACAGAAAACTCGACTAGACCCTCAGAAAACTTGCGCTGAAACCACTGAAAAACGAGCCATGCATATATTTTAAACGTGACAACAATGACATCGTCATAATCGGCATTAACGTCGACGACCTGATCATCGTGACGCAGAGACAGGAGACGATGGTGAGCATCAAGAAGCGCCTCTCCAAGGAATTCGAGATGAAAGACCTAGGACCAATATCTTAGTGCCTGGGTGTGGAATTTCATCAGGATGCAGGAACTAGAGAAATCACCATGAGCCAGCGAAAATACACCCTAGATGCGCTAAAACGCTTCAACATGGAAGATTGCAAAGCAATCACCACTCTCCTCGACGCAAATGCAAAGTTGAAGAGACCAGAGATTGACGCCAACAACGATGAAGAGACGATAAACTTCCCATACCAAACATTCGTAGGTTCGCTAATGTACTTGGCTACATTCACAAGACCAGACATTGCCTACTCTGTCAGCGCGTTGAGCCAATTCAACTCTGATTTCGATCATCAACATGGTGTAGCCGGCAAACGTGTACTCCGATATCTCCAGGGGACACAGGAATACGGACTGAAGCTTCCAAAGAACGATGATCCCCTGAAAAGATGTGTGGACGCCGACTGGGCCGGTGATGTAAATGACAGACACTCCCACACCGGATATCTTTTCAAGCTGTCGAAAGCTGCCATTTGCTAGGAAGCACGTAAGCAGAAAAACATCGCACTCTCAAGTACTGAAGCCGAATACGTAGCCATGTCCAAATGTGCAAATGAGGCAGTGTACCTTCAAAGCCTGCTCGCAGAACTCGGACTCAAAAATGCAAACCCAGTAACCATTTACAACAACAATCAGAGCGCCAGGAAACTCGTGAACAATCCAATCTTTCACGCTCGCACAAAACATATCGAAACACGATACCACTTCATTCAAGAAGCCAATGAAAGAAGCCACATAGAAGTCCAGTATCTAAAGACGGATGATATGCCCGCTGACATCCTGACGAAGGGCCTTTTCAGGTTGAAACACCAACAGTTCGTGCATGAAATGGGCCTACGGAAAGTCGTTTGAGGGGGAGTGTTCGAAATAACAAACTCCTCCAACAGAGGTCACTAGTTGTCAAGACCGTGACTCTGGCCGTTTGACCTGTGAACCCCAAAGATACTCACTCGCTGTAAAAACCTCTCTCCTTTTGTTCAATAAAAAAGAAGCAATGTCAAAAGGATCACACGTGTCTGTAATTCTTCAGACTAAGTTCCACTCAAAATAACAACATATTTAACAATTAAATAAGTGCAAGTTAATTTGTTTTATAGTTTCAGTGATACTTTGAATGAAAAAATTTATAAGCTTCCTACCTTACTGTAAATTTTCTCTTGCTTATGATTAAACACAAAGGAATCGAAATGTTATTAGTAGAATGATTAAATCTGAATCCAGCTTTTAATAAACTCGACCTCATGTTGAATAAATGTTCCCAAGTCTTAACTGGTTGTTCAAAAGACTAAATTCACTAAGGCAATGAACTGTTTAAAATTTATACCATATAAAAAAAAATTGGAGGCTTCCTTTCAATGTTGCATTAAAATAAATTACTGCTTTTTAAAAATAGTGTTGTGTGTTTTGACTCTACTTAATTATACTGAAACAGCTATTAATTAACTATTCATATAATTGAACACCATTTATGTTTAGAATGTATTTTTTTCCATCAAAATAGTCTAATAAAGCTATTGCGTTTCTGTGGGGGATTCGATGGGATGGTATAGGAGACGACCTTTACTTATGATCGTTCAGTAAGGGGTCCATAGTGCTGTTTCTATCGATAAAATTGGTAGAGACTTTACAACACAACAAAGGGAGAAGAGAGTTTCCGACTAGTTTCGCCATTTTTTCCCGGCTTTATCAAGGATACACACAAGAGGACATAAGCCTTTATATACAGAAAATATGGTACAGAATGTGAACATGATTGGATGAAGAAATAACAAATAGTAAATAATATAAATTGTACAGTGGCGACATGGAAAGGAGAATGGTTGGATAAGGAACCAATAACAATGAAACTATAAGGAAACCTTGAGAGGAAAATTAATTGAAATATAAAGGAAAAAAAATCAAAATTGAAAACGCGGACCTAGAAGAAGGCTCATCCGGACTTAACGTAAACTAAGGTATTAATAAA